>VWZT01016222.1:74363-84545 GCA_013397055.1 Pachycephala philippinensis | reverse complement strand
TTTTGAAAAACATTTATTTTGTTAAAACAGCAGCATTTTTTTACAAAATGCTTAATTTTTTTAAGGGCTGCAGACTGTTTCCCAGAGTATAAAATCTGCAGAATGGATTAAGTATGTGAAAGTCCATCTGCTCAGATTCTTAATCATTAGACAAGAGAAACTAATTCACCTACAATGCTCTTATTGCTTCACAGCCTTTTTTAAAGAGATGTCAGGCTACTTTGGAGAGAGATATGTGCTATTAAGTTTACTTTTTGTGTTCCAAACTGATGGGAATTGTCTGAAATCACTGCTTAAGTCAGCTGAAGAGCTGGGGTGAAACCTCTGTCTTCTCATTCCTGATATGAAAAATTATCCTCAAGTCAGCTTTCAGACTCAAACTGGTTTTAATGAAGATAAATGGAAACCTTAAACCCTATTAATATATTTCAATATGTTAGCTGTAAGTTTCAATAGCAAACTTCCACCAGGGAAATTGCTGCATATGAAAAATTCGTCTCTGTCCTCACTCTATGCCTGAAAATAGAGGTATGCATAGATCTACTAAAATGCAATGCTTAATGCTTCAGCTAAAACATTTTATTAGTGAAAGATATTGTTTTTTCTCTCTTAGTAATTGACAAATGCAGTAAACACCTCATATTTCATGACTTTCTTTTTCTAAGACTGGTTGAAAAACAAAATATGAATAATTTATCTTTTTAGGGTTTTTTTACTTTCACATGCTGTGAGATAAACTCTCTGAGTTGTGTGCTATGCTGGTCCTCACCAATGCAGAGAAGAACAGGATTTGACTTCCCTGGAACTGCTAAACTTAATCAGGGATTTTAGCCTTATATGTAGATCTGCCAAATTTTATCCACACTGAAAAGTTTAATTAGCTACTGCTCCCCTCCAGCCCCTGAGTTCTCTTCATTTGCATGCTGCAGGCGGGGGTCTGCTCCACCACAGTGTCCTGGAGGGCTGAAAGTGGAACCTCTTGTTCCGTCTGATGGAGTAGAGCATGGGATGAATATGAATTTTCTAGGGATGTGAGAGCAGGCTTGCCTCCTCATCCTCAGATTACACATGGTATCTCACTGTGTCAAACAGCTGTGGTTATGCAGCCTCTTTAGTTAGACTGTGGCAGAAATAGTAGATTAAGTGGGAAGTTTTTGAAATTGCAGCCCCCACCACTCCCTTTCCATCAGGGAAAATATGCATATGTAACACATGCATTGTATAGACCTGTGTCTGTTTCCTGTCGCTTCCCTGAGGAATAATTAATTTAAATCACGGATGAAAGCTGAGTGAAATATAGATTCTCTGCATAGTGCCAAAGATGCTCTAAACAAATGCCTGCTGTATTTGTGTAACCGTTTTGAACAAAATATAATTTTGAGCATTTATCATAAATGTTTTTGAACAAAATATCATAAAACCTGAAATTAGTATCAGATTGATTCCTCCAGTGCTTAATGCAGTCTGCTCAAATGCTGAAGGCGATAGAATATCACTATGCACTGGTGAATGTACTAAATCGTAACTAATATTTTAAGAAGAGACCATACTTCTGCCACTTGATGACACGGAGCTTTTCCTCAAAGGTAAAAAATAACAGGAATTTGAGAGTCCTTAATATGGTGAAATGCACTTATTACTCTCAGTCAGATTCTTGAACACTCAACTGCATGGAAATACCTAGTTTGAAAGAGAAGAGACCAGTGTTTCCACCCCATCTAGATTTTTCCCAGTTTGTCTGTGAAAGGCAGCCTGACACTTCTTGGTAATGTAGGCAGGATTGAGTCCACAGATGAAGGACGGGACCTGACTGGGGTCAGGTTGCTTCTGCCACAGCAAGATTGAGGAGGAGAGCAAGGAAAGCAAGTCCTGGAGACCTCAGGTCACTGGTTTTGCTGTGCTTGAGGGAGGAGAGGACTGAAGGGACCAGGAAAGAGTGCTTTTGCAAAGGGCTTGCCACCAGCCCTGGCCCATGCCAAACACCCTGCTTCAGCAGGAAGTCCACCTTGCCAGGGCACTTGCACCACTAGTGTAAATAGCTTGGAAGAGAGCACTTTTCTTCCCAAAGGAGTCTTCTGTGGTAGGCAACTGCCTTGTTACCTGTGCTGAGTCAGACTCATAATGAATTAATATTTCTCTGCAGAAATAATCGATTTTTAATTTTTTTTTAAAGTGAAGAAGTTGTGACAGACTCCTCTTTAGTTTCTGTGTGTGTTACTCTTGTGTCATTCATCTGCTGGTAAAACATCCAAAGACCTTCTATTGAATATAGCCTTTTAAAGAGATACAAGCAGAGAAGGCTTGATTATTTCATTAGCAATAGAATGGGTTACATGAACATGTTATTCCACCAATGAATTAAACTCTTGCCACTATATATCAAAGAACCATTATGGGTAAAATAAGGACCATATGCATCATTAAAATCTTGTTTTGTGAGCCTTGAAAAACAGAGTGTTTCACATTTTATTTTGGGTCATTGTAGTTTATTTACTTAGCTGTAGATCTGGTGGGGGGGCTGTGTTTTTTTGGACAGACATTCATCTGGAGGACTAGCCTTGTACTGGAGGTGGATGATTTGTATAGAAACATTTAAGTTGGTTCTTATGGAGAAATTGACCTCTCATTTGTGTTGGCTTTTTGCACATTGATTTAGCAAAGGCTGGTCTTGGTTTTGTTTTTTGCAAAGTCCTAGGCCTTTTTTTTATCTGTCTTATCTTTGCATACTTGTCTTTTCGAGCTGCAAGCTCCTTGGGGCAGGGGTTGCATTCACAGTGTTTAATGTGCCTTGCACAAATGAAGTCCTGAGCTCAGGCTCATAAGTATCAGCTGAAAGCTAATAAGAAGAATGAATTCCATCTGATCCAGCTCATTGCAGAGGCTGATCCTTAAACTCTAATCTAGTCCACTTTGCCTACAGACTTGCATGTTTAGTGACCACTATGGAATGAAAAGAGGAACATGATGTGAGGAAAACAAAATGTCAATAGGTAGTATTTGGTCTTCTCTGAAGAAAATGTGCTGCTTAAGGCAATCTTTCTTTTTTTATTATAGTTCTACAATAGGTGCTAGTGTTTGTTAGGACAATAAACTTGTCACATTGAATTATGGTAGTAAAAGAGCACAGATGCACACAGAGCCAAAACCAAACCTCAGAGTGTTTTAATTCATTAGCTCAACAACTCATGTTTTAGGAAATAAAAAAGATGGAAAATTAGGAAATGGAATGGAGTCTTACGTGAGTGGAAGCTTCATGAATCTGAATGAATCCAAATATCATTAATAGGGCAAGAAAAAAAAACAAGTTGTGTTCATTGCCAGATATTAAATCTTGTTTATCCTTCCTTAAACTAACCAGAAACACATTGTGTTTGAGTACTGTTTAACAGCTGAGATGCTGCGGTTGTGCTGTAACTCTCCTCTGCTGCTTTTATCTTCTTTGAAAAGGGAGTGTGACTGCCAGGCTTGGAGCCTGGCTCCCCCTGCTTTGAACACTTCGATGTGGGAAGCCCAGGGCGGTTCTGCCTGTGGCCCCCCACTCAGGAAAGCATCAGCCTTCAGGCTGAAAGACATCCTGATGTGCAACCAGTGGCATCTGAACAGATGTGTAATAAGGGTTTCTCTGAGCTGGGTGCGGATAGCCCTTGTTTTGTTAGGAAACTGTGAGCCCTTGTCTGCATGAACTGAGTATTTCTGTTTATACTGTGATATCTGTATTACAAATAAATATTACGCTTTCATGAGGAAAGAGCTGCAGGGTTTTTTTCCTTGCTATACAGGGCTCTCTGTGTATATTTTCTTTTATTGCAGTAGAAAATTGCAGGTGTACTTCTGCTTTTAGATGGCAACTGATGAGTAGGTAGCCCAAACCAATAGACCCAAACATTTGAAACAAATGCATATGGATTAAAGTACTACAATAGATGTTTTATCTGAGACATTGCTAGCTGCATAAAAGAGACACTTATCTCCTTGATTGACTTTGGAATATCCATAAACAAAACGTGAAAAGATGACAGATAACCAGTCTGTGGCTAGGAAAGCAGATGGCTAGCTGTAAACAAAGAAGGTCTGAGCTGGTCTCTGGACATGGAGGTCCCTTTAATACTTAGATGAAAATCTAGAGGTTCCAAAAGGGAAGTGATCTGGTGCAGAATGCACAACTACAAAGATGGGGACAGGAGAGGCATAAAACTTGTTTTTCATCCCCTTGGTTTTGAAGTGGGCTTGCACTGCTGCAGCTCCTATAAATCAGCGCAGCTGGTGGGAGACTGTTTTATACCAGTGGATATAGTGTCTACCTCTCCTCCAGCACCAGTTTGCACCCTGCACCTTTGGCAAGAGTGTGACCTTCTGGCCTTTTTGTTGGCCGTGTGCCAGAACCATTAAACTAGCACCTTCCACGATAGTTTTGGTCTCCTTGCCACGACACATATTGAAAGGCCTCTGCTTACATTGCTCATATTTGTAAAGTGGACGAGCTATTCATGTTACAACAAAGGTATTTTCTCATATTCCCCAGGCACTTCCTCATTAGCACTTCTCTGCAGGCTGCCGTCAGCCCATGGGCAGGTCCCAATGGCAGTGGTTTCATCTGGAAAAACTTGATGGAACGTGGACTGCCTGATTAGAAGATTGCCCATCTCTTATTTTTTCTCCTTCAAGCCACGAATAAGTTTCCATAAAGAACTGAGGGGAAAAAAAATCTTCATACAAGAACACAGTCTTTGAACAGGCTAAGGGAAAGGACAAAATATGCTGACAGCTTGAGATGGAAGGCTTAATATCTGAAAAATTATTTAAAAAAACCTCTTCCCCAAAATTTCACTCTGGATTTTCAGATCCCAGCCAAAATGACTCAGTGCTTGCCTGTTCTTTTTTGTTCAACCCCATTATTATTCTAACAAACTGCATACTAGAAAAAGAAATTTCATTTTATCAAAATAACTATTATCTTTGCAGTCTAAAATTTTTAAAGTGTCCTTGACTGTAAATGTGGAAGAGATTTTAGATCACTAGCTCACGTTTACTGGATATAGTTTCTACCAGCAGCAAATGGGCAGACTTGCATTCCTTTCACGCTAGCTTTGCAAGCTGGGGAGCCCTACTGAGCCACATGAGACATGTCACTGGGATTTGACTAAGAAACAGAAATCGAAATAGGTACAGAGAACAGCAGGTTCACAGCTCAGTGAACAGTGGGCTGCCTCTGTGGCCATGTTTTAACATTTTACGTTCTTGCCTAAGGGGAATGATGCTATTATTCTAAAGAGCAAAGACATTAAGTGTAGACAAATGTGAATAGTCATTGTACAAACATTCTTGTCCACTAGAACAGAGAAACAGTTTGAAACAACTGTTTGAAATAACTGTGCAAACAGGTTTTGCAGTGTGGGTGCTCCTTGTATACTTTAACAACTAGTTCAATTACTTTTGAAATACATCCAGTGGTAGGGTGGAGCATGACAGCTTTTTTAACAAAATGCAGCAATGCTACATAAACTCAGGGCAGGAAATGAAGAAATATATCACCTTTATGTTTAATTTTCTTTAAAATTGTACATGAGCAAGTTGTAGCTGCTTTAACAGGGAAATTGAGTGAACAGCCTAGTTTTGGGACACTGTGTTGCAAGGAGTTAAATGATCACAAGCATTTTGTATTTCATGTTCATGGCTTGTCAGACTGACAGTCCATTCCAATCAGCATCATGAATATCCCTTTTTATCCTATCGAAGTATTAACTCGGTACTGTTTCTGAAGGATTATATTTTCTGAAGAATTAGAGCAGGTTGGAGTAAAGTTTTGAGGGGTATTTAGAACTATGCAATTCTAAGAATGATGTTGAAATCATTAGAAATGGAGACTGGAACTCTCAGGCTAGGTTGGCTGAACTGTAATTTAGTTATTGAAGTACTTTACAAATGGCTGATTGATAATCTACATATACCTCCTTGTAATAGTTCTAAATACCAAAGCACTTGCTTGTAGCAGCTGTAAAGTTTTGTGAACACTTTTAAAATTCAATATATTTACACATTTTCAAGACTATGTCATGCGAAAGTGGTGAGATTTCAGCATGCTCCTTCCAAGGTATAAATTTTCAGTCAAAAAACTTACTGAAAAATTGACATTTTTGGATTTCTTCTTCCAACTTCCACCACCAACAATCACTGACTGAACCATGATAAGAATCTTTTACTGAATTTACTTTGCTTTTCCCTGGTTACTGCACTGAAACTTTTTTTTAAGAAAAGGTTATTTTTGTTGAACTCTTTCAAACAGAATTGTAACTCCCTCAGTGCCGTAATTTAGAGACAGGAGTGTTGCAGACTGAATTGCCATTACCTTCTGCTTCTGCCAGGCATTTTTCTTTTACAGGTAGACTCCAAAGAGTAACCAAAACTACTTCTGCTGTGCATGCCAATATGTCAGTACCACATCAAGACATCCTAACACAAGACTGGGGAAGCATATTGTCACTTTTACCATGTTTCTGTATGACATTGCAACTCATGATTCTGATTGATATAAAATTTCCTGCGCACTCATATTGCTACTGCCTGCTCTCTGCAGTTGTTGAATGAGAGTTGTTCTGTCGAATTAAATAGGAAAATGTGCAGTCCTTCCTTCCAAAATCCAGAAATTTGGGCAAGGGTCTAGAAAACAATGGGAGCTGGGACAGGTGAAGATACAGGGAGTTGCTAGGACTTTGATATAAACACCGTACCTGAGTACCTACAAAAAGACTATTCATGGGGAAATAATTAATACTGAAACACAAAGGTTTACACATAATTTTTAGATTTGGCTTCTCATGCAGATGAACAAAGCTGATCCACACCTCTGATCTGTTCTTCCAGCATTACACATACTGGTTCAGGGAGCTGATCTGTCAAGACTGAGTGTGACATACAGTTTTTAAGATTTTCTCAACAAAAATGACTCCTGAAAAACACTTTACCGTCTAGAGCCTACCTAAGCAGCTAGTTCCTGGGGTAGACAATCACAGTATAAATGGCACTTCAAAATATGGTCTGATGTTGTTCATGCTAACTCACCTTTCACTTAAAGGCACAAACGTGAAGGACCCACGGAAACGTAAAAAAACCCCACAAAAACTCCAAGCAGAAAATGAAATCTCTTTCTCCTCTTAAGGAGTGAGTGCTTCCCCCATCGTTGATCCCCTTCTCCATCATTTGTTACATCAGCTTGTTACATCTTGTCTTAATTAGATTGCAAGCAGCTTTGACTGCAGCTATGATCTTACCCTGTGCTATGTACAGGGGCCCAACTGTGAGTGGGGCTGCTGAGGTCCTCTATAACACAAACAAATATAATTATTTTTCTTTTTTCATAGGTGTCTTTTCTCTCTAGCTCTTATATAAACACTGTTTTGTGGAGCTGAAACTGTAACTTGGCTGTCAGTGTGGGGAGCCAAGGATTGACTGAGCATCCCACGAGATGAACAAATCTCTACCTTATGTGGAGGAAGAGAAAACAGCAGGGCTAACCGATTCAGAGGTACTGAGAGTAATAAAATAGCTCAGTATAGGTTGCAGACTTGACGAGGGATCAGGCACATTTTAAAACTGTTTATTGACAGAAAATCGGTGTGCAGCTAAATGAATTATTCGTTTAAGTATCGGTTTTCTGTGAGCAGTATCAGTTTTTCAACAAGCTTTTTCCATCCAATACTCTACCCCTTAAAATGTCTGAAAATTGAAGTATTTCCACACTGAAATGCTGCCACGAAGTTTCATGGGAGCTGTGGTTGGAAGCTGAATGTAGCAGCTCTCCTCATCTCAGTCAGGATGCCTGGTTATGCTCAATCTGACAAAATGTTCTGCTCGACTGACCTCCATCCCACAGAGCAGGATGAGGTGGGCCATCTCCCCATCTCACTGGGAGGAGTGGGAGAGGTGGTCTTGGAAGCTCCGCTGATGCCTAAAGAGGCCAACCTAGAAACAGAGACTAGACCGGAGTAAGGGAATAAAGGCGGATATTTATTAGAAAGGCCTCCAGAGGTACACCTGGGCAGGCCAAAGGCTACACCCAAGATGGACCCCGAGTCACGAGTTCTTCACACTTTTATAGGTTTGGTCCATTTGCATATCAGCATAATTTCACCAATTAAACTTTAGCTAATTATGTAATTTCCCCTCAGCTTGCCCCCCTTCTCAAGATGCTGCTTTACACATTTTGGGCTTAGGATGGGCTGGGTGTCCTTGGAGAGCAGCCTGGAGAGGCTTTGTTATGTCTATCTTAGCATGAGAGAACAGCAGCTCACAGGCTACAGAACACTTCACAGTTACACACTAGGAATACAGAATTTGAAAAACATAAAAGTTAAAACCTAAGGCATCACTGCCAGAGCCTGCAGTGACAGCATTTCCAGGTACAAAGAAATACCTGCCAATATTTTGATTTTCAGCTCAGAGTTTTCAGGATAGGGAGACAGAGGGGTAGGAATACACCATCACTCTCCAGCCAGTGTTACCATCTGCCCATAGACACAGGGAATGTGGTGGTGTGAGTGCTCAGCCCTTGGGGAATCCGAATGACGACCCTCTGGCAGCCATCTAGCTAAAGAGTTTTATCAACTGAGAATGAGCAAACAGCACTTAGATCTCAGTCACAGTACTAAATGTCATATTTATATGGACTTTCACCTATTAACAAACTGTTCTTTTTAATTCAAGCTATACCATGTAATACAACTTCCATTTTACCTTTCAGGTGCTGCCATCTTGTTTGTATTTTTCTTCATCCATTATTTGATTCCTGTGTAGATTATGGCCAGATACTTGTTAATTGCGATCAAGAGACCAGGTTAGTACTTCAGCCCATAAGCAATCTCAATGCTTGCATGGGGATTTTCAGATAGCAGCATCATTTAAAACATGGTCTACAACTCCAGTGTCAGAATCTGGCCCTCTCTCAGAAGAATTGAGAGCATGTTGTCCTGGCCATTGCCTTCAGTATTATGAGACAGACTGCTGCGTTTATTGGTTGCATTGCCAAGTTATTACCACAGCTAATGAAATAATTAAAAAGCACATTGTGAGCATTTTGTTTGACATGCTCGACACATTAAACGATTCATATTTGTTTTGAGTATTTGGGTTGTCAATAAGTATTTGTGAAAACTGCACTGAAACTGAAAAGACAAAATGATAAATATGAATGATCAGAGCTCCAGATGCTAGTTGAAGAAATGTGCAGCTTTGTGCTAAGACTAAACATATCTCCTGAATCTATAAGCACTCAACAAAACTTTTCTTTTGGCATCTTCTCGTAGTGCACTGGAGCAAACTGTCATTGAGGTGATACAGACTCAGATTTCAATCCTTTCAGGGGACCATCGAAGGTCTAATTTTTCTCTCAGTGACATAAAGACTGTCCATGAGAGTGATGAAGATCTGTGGAGGAGCAGAGGATGACAGTGGGGAGGAATGGGGAGAGAACAAAGTGAAGTGCTGGCAAAATTTCATAGCACTGCTTGTTCGTGTCTCATGTCCCACGGCAGAGTCTCAACTGTTCTGTCTGCTCTTCGTGCTGGTGTCACAACCTTTGTGGTTCAGATCAGAACGACACAGGTCGTTAAATATTGGTGCCAAGTCCACTAATCAGGGGAAGCTTGAGGCCCACTGTATTGCCTGATGAGATAAGATGCCTAACATAAGAGAGAAGGGAGAACTCAGATCTCATCTCTTTCAGTCACGCTTAACCATACAACTCACTCAGGAGGATGCTACTTGGAAAACTGAATGAAAGAAAAGGGATTGGAGAGTACGGACTTTCTGATACTTGGTTTCCCACTGGAAATTAGAACAAGGCATTAAGCAACAGGGGTTTGCTCCCCTCAGTTGACTTAGAACAGCTGCTCACCAATTTCTGCAGCACAGAGAGGAAAAGCAGAACTTTGCCTTGGGTCTGAGCAATCTTTCAGAAGGAATCCAAGTCAAACTTCCACTCAATGACTTCATTCAAAGCTGGTTTACATCATGAAGAGAAATTTCGTTTATTTATTTGTAATAACTTCAGGATTTTACAGACCCACAAGAGGATGTAATTTAAGAAAACATCAGCAGGCTGTTTCAAATAGCAAGGGTTCAAAACAGGCTATGGCAAAAACTCATCAGTGGAAGGAGTCCATTATTAAAAAATAAAGATTAAAAAAA
>VWZT01016222.1:50267-74325 GCA_013397055.1 Pachycephala philippinensis | reverse complement strand
CTTTTGTAGTTGGCTTTGAACTGAAAAGTTCCGAAACTTGATTTTTATTCGTCAGTGATACATCTTTTTAATAAGACTGAAGTCATATAGAGGAATGGACAGGCTTCCTCAAAGGGCACTGAACAAGTAATTGAACAAATTTGGTAATTGTAAAGTCTATTGTCTCAAAGAAATGTCACAGCAACAATGTTCTAAAACATGCCATTTCATGCAAACCAAGCAACTAAAAAAACCCATTACAGACGTAACTAAAAACCTTTGAACCTGGAAAGCATCAGAGTCTAGCCTGGTAAGGCTTAGGAGCAACGGAAATTTTCTGCTGAGTGACCCAGAACAAATCACTAGGACTATCCATGTCAGGAGTATAAAGCAGGCCTAATACTATTTTCTAATCTGTGGGAGAGTTAAGAGACCCTCTAGACTCTGCAGATGTTCCATAACTCAGACATGACTGGAGGCTGCTGACTAGAATAAGGTCACCAGTTTTGTTTCTATTCTGGCCCTTAATTTACCAAGTCAGTTATGGCAATAATTACATCACTGTTTTGTCGCCTGCTATCACTCACTGCTGGAAAAAGTCCGCAATGCCTTTTGAGGTCTTCAGGCAGAAGACGCACAAGTGGATAGGCTGTGGCAGCCTTCCATGGGGGAGCAGAACATGGCAAGGTGACATGGGAGAGGTGGGCTTGACAGCTGAGCCACGAGAACCCTTGGCCAGGCAGGGGGCATGCAAAGGGAGCATCTGCTGCCAAGAGCACCTCAGGAGGCCCCTGCACAGGTGCACAGCAGAGGAATGGCAGGAGTGGGCAGTGGTGGCTCAGAGCAGAAAGGCAGCTCGGAATAACCCAGAACCTGAGAGAAGCTGGAGGATGGGGGAGGGAAGACTTTGGTTGATTTACCAGATCCGCATGACCAGCAGCTGCACAGCTCTGGGAGGTTAAGAACAGAGGGTCTGACTGTGATCCCAGAGATTATGATAGCCAGGGGTAAAAGAGAATACTTGGCTGCACAGAGTGTTGACAGAAGGATTTTGGCTTCCTTAGACACCAGACAGTATGTTGCAAAGGAGAATTAGTCAGAAATGGGAAAGTGAAAAACTTTCTGTGGGGCCTGGGCTTCCACTGGCTTTGAAGGAAATTACTGAGAGTGGACAAAACCCAGAAACAGAGATCCAGAAAAAATCTTGGAAGTAGATAGTGAATAGGGGGAAAGAAACATGAGAGGAGAAAAATGAAGTAACAGAGCAAAACAATTTGCTGATGCATGTCCAGATAAATGCCAAGAATTTGAGGACCATGTCAAAGCAGTGTTCACCACCAGTTTTGTGACAACTGGGTTCTTTATTTGTATTTTAAATTTGTAGATTTATTTATTTTGTTTTGTAGGTTTATTTTGAAAATGTAAGTGTAAGTCCTATTACATATGGATATAAGAACCTAAATACTGGTTATGTAATTATTTTGAAATTTCAGAGAGGTTCATGAGGCAGCACTGTTGGCTGTGTCTGGGCCTAGCAAGATTTAGCAGGGTTGGACTACAAATCATCCTACTGGATGGTGAGGTGGAAGTTGTAAGATATATAAACCCCAAATCCTGCAATATAGAAATACCTAAAGGACAGTTTCAGCAGAGCTTGCTTATCTTTTGCAAAGAAAAATGGTCCATCATGTTCACAGAATGTGTTGAAAATGTCAAGTTGTCCTCAGAAAATGGTTCAAGGAAAAGGACAGTTATGGGGGAGACACACTGGTTCTTGGAAAAATATGATTAGAATCTGAAGGCAGAGGAAAATTGACCATAGGATGAAAAAAGAAGGCTTAACAGGTGGGAAGAAGTGAGAAGAGCAGTTGAATAACAGTATCACATTTCAAAAAAGTAAAGTATTAAACTGAAAAAACCAGTGCATCAGGTTTCAGAAGATGAGGTATTAGGCAAAGCAGTCCAAGCTAATGAAGTCAACCTAAAAGCAGACTATTCTAGTTCAAAGAAAATATATATGTAAGGTACATTTGATTCAGACTTGGTGTCATATGGGACGCACGCAAGCAGGACGGCTGTGTTCTCAGAGGTGTTCCCTGGCTAGAGGAGCTGAGGCTGAAGCTGCTCTTTGAGTTGCTTTCGACAGCACATCCATTGTGACGAACGTGTGAGGTGGGCAAAACTTTGCTGCTGTATGTTCAGTGAATTACTAGGACTGGAGACTGGCACATGTGTCATTGCAACTAAAGACGTGACATGGCCACGGAGTCCTGGGACAGTAACAGGTCACAGATCACAGCCTGCAACAGCCCGTTTGAACTGTGGCAATTGGTACCATACAGGCACTCTTTGCAGGATATGATCAGAATAAAAACTAGCCTTGGTAAACAGGAGAGGTGGTCTGAAGTCTTCAAGATTAAATAAAGGAGAGAGAAATATCTTAGACGGCTTAAGAAGAATCTAAATACACAGAAACAAGATAAGAAAGATTATGACTGCAGCAGTATTGTAGAAAGTGATCTGGAAGTCAAAGGCAATCACAATACCGTGACTTGCTGATGCAGTGTTAGGATAAAAGCAAATATTATTCTTTGGTGCTTCACCTGGAATGTCTTACCAGTGAAAAAAGTAATAAGGGTTCTGCGTTAGGCTACATGGGTAAGGCCTCAGCTGATGTGCTTTATACAGCTTTGGGAACCACACTTCAAGAAAGATGTAGACAAATTGAAGAGAGTGCAAAGGAGAGCAGCAAGAATGATCAGAGGTTTAGAAAACATGACCTACAAGAAAAGGTTGAAAGAACTGGGTTTGTTTAGTCTAGAAAAGAGAAGACTAAGCATGAGGCTCAAGGGGAGGGGGAGGAAGGGATAACAATTTTCCAATATGTAAAAAGTTGTTATGAAGAGGACAGTGATCAATCATTTTCCATGCCCACTGGGGATAGAATGTGAAAAAGCGCACTAACTTGAGCAAAGAAGATAGATTAGACAATTCATTAACTCCAGGGCTAGTGAACAGACTACCCAGAGAGGTTCACAGAAGAATCTTGATTTTTAAAAGGGGTTATCCAAACACCTGTAAGATATGGTCTTCATGTACTTAGAAGTAATTTGCATGCTAATCTCTCTAATCTATTCAAACAGTGTGTGCTGAACACTATTCACATGGGAAGGACAGCTGTCCCTAGCATTGTCACCATACAATCCTTAAGACGTTTATCACCAAAAATCCATGTAGTAACCATGATAAATGTCTTGTTGTTTGAAGTATAAGACTAAAAGTTGTGTATCATGGTACTCTACCACTAAAACTTCATGAGGCAATGCTTCAGGGTACTTGTCACTACATTGTAGCTTTCTTTTTTGGGAATATCAGCATAAACCCTAATTTCTTTTAAAAATTCTCGGACATCATTTGAGGATACTTCCACATTTAGTGCTTTTAAGTCTTGACATAACCTGGACAAAACTTTACTTCCTCCAACCGACCTTTGTATCAAGGATATGTGGGGATTTTTTTTACGTGCATATAATCAGACCTTTGCCTTTCAAATGGATCACCTCAATTTCCATGTTCATGCCATTTTTGGTGTCTCTGATATGGTTGCCATCAAGTCCACCAGTTCAATGGATATCTCCTGTCTAGCAAAGAATAAGATGAAGATAGTAATTTCAAATAATCCCTAAATTCAGTAAAAATTGGTTCTTGATCCTGAACGACTTGACCTGTATTGCAACTAAGTACCCAAACCTGGAAAAATTAGTGACAGCTTTCTAGTCCATCCTGTCCCATGAATGTGTCCTATCCTTATGTAAACTCACCAGCTGTATAAATATCTGCTAGTGCAACTCAGTTAACTCAGAGCAGGTACTCAGCTTGTTTCCTCTTAAGATCAAGCAAATTTTGTGAATCAAAATTAGGTTTCTTGATAATAAAGAATGAGTAA
Source organism: Pachycephala philippinensis (assembly GCA_013397055.1). NCBI lineage: Eukaryota > Metazoa > Chordata > Aves > Passeriformes > Pachycephala > Pachycephala philippinensis. The sequence goes on along the minus strand of VWZT01016222.1, from coordinate 70,400 downwards.
AGGGCAATCTGGATGCAAAATCAAAACAGCAACATTTGTACATGGAAAGACTATATACGGCATAACCACTACACAGAGCAAATTCTTAATGAATCTCATCCATTGCACAAAAAAAGAGTTTGAGTGCAACAGTAACTCTAAGACAACAGAAGTTGGGACTTCATGCAGAGAGCTTGTGGAACAAGATGTATATAATCAAACTTCTAAAGGCAAACCAGATTTTTTAAATCTTGTTTCACCATTCTAAATCCACTGCAAATCACTCCAAAACCAGGTTTTCTTCTTTTGTCTTTTTTGGTAGACATCATTCCATCATTTATGTTTATTGGTTGACTAAATTAGCTGAAAATTCTATTTGTCACCACGACCAGTTATGGTGACTCTTAAGATTCTGCACCCGATTCACCTCTTCAAAAAACTGTTTGCATTTCACCTTTTTTGTGACAAAAATGAGTGAAGCAACATATTTATTTATTTATTTTAGACAAATTAAACATTTTTCTTTCAGTTATTAACATAGTTCTGAAATCAGCTTAGTGAGCTTACTGGCTGCATGGTATGACCTACATATGATAAATATTTCAGTAATAAAGATACAATACAGATTAAGAAAAATGTAATATTGTTAATTTCATGTTTGTTTTAGAATTGCTTCTAAAGCCGGCCTGAGGCTTAGCTGTGGAAGCCTCATCTCTTCTCGATGCACTGCACAGCTTTGCACGAAATGGTAAATGTAAGTAGGATCCTGTCAGCTGTAATTACATCCAAGGACTATTGGACACTGAAATGCTTCCTCTCCTGGATCACTTAAGTTAGAGAATTGATCCTCCTTCATCTCTTAAACTGTGTGCTTGACTGTTCTCTTCCTAATGTAAACAAATCTTAAGCAGTCTGGGTATTTTTTTTCCCCTGTGATGACAGCCAGAGGAATAGGACAATATAGGAATATGTGCAGGTTGGGCAAAGCCAGCTGAGGGGCTTGGTCCATCCAAAGCCAAGCAGGGGTCTCATAATCTGTCTGCCTGCTTCCACCCCTGCCTGAAACACAACCCAAAGTGACACTGTGGACGTTTTTGTTTCCTGGCTATGGCACTTCTGATGCATCTCAGATACTCTAGCTGTGAATGACAGGAGCTAAATTGTTTCATAAGGCTTATTAGGGTTCTTCGAGGTGGCAAGCAACAACAGATGGAAAATCAGTAGGTTCAGAAGCAGTGGGAGAGTTGAGTGTCAATACTGGCAAGGAGGCAGGCAATAGAAAATAAACACCAATAAACATCAGAGTATTTTTGCTTCTGCTTTGTGATAGGAGAGAAAACCCCAGGACCAGCAGAATGCTGATGATTGTCTTGCAAATTACTGCCGTAAGTCCGGTCAAAACCTTTACCACAGTAATTTCCACAGCAGCATCAGACTTGTCAAATGCTGGTGCACAAACCCTCTTCAGTCCCTCTCCCTGGGGCTGCTTGCAGAACTGTCAAAATGTGATGGCAGTGCCTGCTCTGCAACATCCTGCCTGCTTTGCCCAGCTTCGGGTAGGTGTTCCTGAGCTTGCCTTCCAAAGTATCCTTCCTGCTGCTTTGAGAAACAATGTGCCTCTCTCTCTGGGATCTGCAAAGAAGCTACCTCATTTGGGTTCACAGGCAGAATAGTTTCCACAGCAATGCCTCAGCTTGGATAGGATGGTCACATTATTCTTGACTTCTCTGAGACTTTTATTTTTCCACACAAGCATCCCCTGCCCTTGAAGAGCACCTCATCTAGTCTCTGCGAGGCTTCTGCTTCTTGTTTGACATCCCTTATTTACAAAGCAAACAAAATGTTCCTTTTAACACACATCATGCAAAGTTTATTAATGAAGAAAACAATCCCAGGGGGTCAACCCAGGGGACCCTTGAAACCTGCCAGCAAAAACTCTTCAAACGCTCAACGCGTCAGATCCTCCAAAACGATATTTCACACAATGAAGTAAAAATAATATTTTTCTTTCAGCCTTTCCAGCCGCTTTTGTGGAGAGCAGACAGAAATTATTTTCTTATTCTGCTCCCAGAGCAGAGATCTGTATGAAGCTGGGTTTATTTGTTTAACACGATGATTTCATCCTAAATGTCTTGACAGCAAATAGTTGGTGGTTTAATAAAGGCTCTTTGAAAAAAGGGCCTGAGCAGTTATTTGTACAGGGAAAATGTGAAGTATGTGGCTCTCAGGAGGAGAGAGAGAAATGCCTGTTGTGATTAGGGGGTGCAAGGAAGACCCTAAAATCCCCTCTGTCTGCCAGAGTAAGAACAGTGACTCTTGTGGCTCTTTTTCCTCATGGCCACCAAGCTGAGCTGCTGCAGCAGACTATGGGATTGAAAATGGTCTGACCTTGTTATTAACAAGTGACTGATATGCCCTTCGCCCTCCAAAGCAAATGCTCTTACAGAAGATAAAAGATATGCTGTTTGGGCAGAACAGTTTGATTATGAAAGACATAAATTAATGATAAACAGACTTGGGACTATCTGGAGAGCCCTGTATGATGATCAGCAGAAAAAAATGTGTGCTAAAGTTATAGGGGACCCTTTCTTCATTAGCTGGAATTCCTAGTAAAAATAAAGTCCCTGAAAAGTCCACATGCACCTGTTGCCTTTGTAGAGGCATCTCTCAGGGAAAGGCTGGAACAAAGCAGCTCTCACATACACCACATCAGTACATAAACATACGTGCCAACTGTAGGGAAGCAGTCAACATAGTTCGGAAATCCGTGGTGTAAGGTACCAAATAGGGAATTTCCTTCCAAAAGTTGTACCAATGTTAACCCTCAGATGTATGTGATCTGGGTTATTTTCTAAAGCTGTAGTATGTTTCACATTTGTTGTTTGATTTACAACTGAAAGCAACATTATTCAACTGCTTCTCAATTTAGCATCTCTGTGGCTGAGCAAACATGTCTAGCCACAGCAAAAGGGGCCAAATTCAAATCTGAATCAGGGACTTAGGGGAAAATCTGGATTTTATTTACATATGCACTTTTACAGTGACATGTTCAGTGTCATTTGATCTCAGTCAATATTTCTAAATTCTGTTGTGATTTACTACGTATAGACTAAGGAATATAGGCCATACCATGTGTAGATTAAGATTGCAGACACTATGCTCTAATATTAATAGGTTTTTAAAATAAGTTAATAGGTTTGTCTAAACCTATTATTTCATGTGCTGCGTTTGTAGTTTCCTAGCTGTTGGTAACACTCATGGGGTCATATAATGGTGCTCTGTTGTGTATGTGCAAGCATGCAGTAACTCTGATGAAGGTGAAGCCATTAGCCCCAGTGAGACTGGGACTAATTCATCAAATATGGGAACAGACTTGTCTGTCAGGTACCACTATTCCAACACGATGTTGTAGTGAATGCAAATATTTTTATAATACAAAAGAAGAAACTTTGTGTCCACATAGCCATTTTTGAATATTTTAATTGCCTTTTTTCATTCTACTGAAGATATTACCTACACTAACTGTCATCGAAATTTGAAATAAAGTTAATTGAGGACTTCAGTGGGTTCAAACTTTTATCCAAGGATCATTGAAACACTTTGAAGTGAAAAATAGTTGTGGGCTATCATTTATCTGCTCAATATGGTCACATTGTGCAATGTAGTACAGCAGAATGGACGGAATCAGTGAGGTTGCAAAATTCAATACTGACTATGTAATATTCATCAAAATATATTACTACTTATAATTACTAGTTATGATCTCTACAATAATTTCAATCAGAAAACCAGATAATTAAAAGAAGATACCAAAACAATGTGATCGTATTTAACTTTTAAAATGTGGAAAAATACTTGATACATGAAATAAAACTGGAAATAAGAGGAGGAAAAGAGTTTAAAAGATGAGACAGCTAGAGTGTAAAACTAGTGCATGTTCTTTCAGAAGTGTGCTCTGGGCTATCTTCATGCTTTGCTCAAAAACAGTGCAGCAGCACTCCAAATCTGCAATTTTTTTGCAGCATAAGCTATGTACTCCTTCCTCTGCAGAGGCAAATTAAAATCAGAGTTTGCCGAACGCTACTCGTCAGGCACTCAGACAAGCAAACACTGGGGAGGTGAATCGACTTGAAGACACATTCAGCAATGTCTGTGTGGTGCTGAGAAATTCAGGGAGCAGCAGAATGGAGGCTGATCCACGTATTTATAATATAAGAACTTCAAGCATCTCAGAAAAAAAAAACAAACTATATTGCTCAATGATTTCTATAAATGTATTACTATTTTTAGAGTTATCATCCATGGATAACTGACAAAAATCATAGGGAAAAGTAAAACCAAGAAAATCTGCTTTGTAACATTTTGGTTGGTGATAGCTTTGGCTGCAGCAATCAAAATATTGAGGAGTTTGGGACTCACTTGAGCACACTGAAGGTTAGTACTAAGAGAGAAGGTTTTAGATTTGACGAGGTTTTAGAACAGCAAATTTCAGCTCACTCAGAGAGGGAATCCAAGGTAAGCTTCCGTGGAGGACAGAGAAGCTATCAAGTGCTGGGAATTTTTTCAAGAATGTTCTCTCTCATTACTGTCTGTACAAAAATATCCAGCTTGGTTGATGAGGGATGCGTGGTGGACATTGTCTACCTGGATTTCTGCAAGGCTTTTGATACCATTTACCACACACTCCTCCTAGAGAAACTGTTGTGTTGTGCTCTGGACATGTGGTCCGTGTGGTGCATGAGCAACTGGCTGGCAGGTGTCATCCAGGGGGTGTTGGTAAATAGCTCCATTTGGAAATAGTAAAATTTTTGATAAGCCTTTTCTATTTCCCAGTAGCAAGCCCAGCTAAAATCAAAGTTGTTTCAGAGAGGAGTGTTTTAAACATCTGAAATTATTTTATCTGCATATATACACTGCATAAAAATAGGTTTATCAGTTTTTAATGTGAGACCTTGCAAGTCCTGGTATATTGGTGGAGCCTTTGCAGACTATACTTTTTCCTTAAAACCTGCATGATTTGTCCTTTGCAAATGCAGCCTCTGTGGTTATTTCCACCACTTGCTTCTCTGTTCACAGCTTGCTTTACATCCAAGAACCAAAACTTCCTTTTCTGCCCATTTCTGTTTTCCTGAAACCTTTCATGGCATGCTGAAAGGGAGTAAGGCAAAAAATGTCCACAGATCTCCCCTCTGTGAGTCTTTAATAAGATATGGCCTTTGCTGGGAGAAGATACTCTCATCTCCTTGCAAGACAAAAAGTTGTCCATCAGATATTGCTTCAGGTATCTCCTGTTAGCACATGAACTGACTGATGAGTACATTGAAATATCAACCAGAAAAGTAATATCTTCACTTGAAAAATCTGGTAATTCCTCATTTCTGTTACAGTAATGTGATTGGTGAGATTTTTTTCTCAGAACACTGGGATTTAGGTTTGATATATAAGTTCCATCTGTAAGATAGGAACGAATAAACCAGTGCTAGTGGTTGAAATGCTGTAAAGTGTCCCTTAAACGTGTGACACATTTCTTCACATGTTGATTGCACAGCCCTACCTAAGAATAGTAAGTCTTTCTCAGTAAAACCACAGAAGGATAAGTACTTACAGTACAATCCAATTTTTTTTTATTGTAATCAACACAATTACTTACAGAGTTTTATGCTGAAGTAAATCCTGAAGGACTCAGAAATCTGTTAAAAAGACAGAAGATAACTGGAGCACAGAGAGTATTTCCAATAAGTAATGCGGACTATATTTAGCTGAACTAGGTTGCCCGACTTGCGAAATTTGCTTTGCACCACCCTGAAATTAGAAGGGTGCCTGATGGCTTGAGGACAGGGGAGCCACAGAGCTGTTACGGTTCTCATTCCACCACCAGACTAAGTCCTGAAGATCTGACATCCAGTGTTAAAGAACAGGAGACTCTCTCAATATTGAATGGTGAATATCTGCCTGCAAAGCCGTGTCCTACAGTCAGTGTCATAGCTCAAGGCTTGCAAGGCCACAACATCTGATAGAATAAACACACCTCCAGCAGAGCAGATATGAAGACTATGTCTAGCTCATGGCAGCTTAGATGAATTTCAGTAGGTTGCAACATTTTCTGATGAAGTCAGAATGCCTATCTTTCAATAATTGTTTGAGTGTTATTGCATCTGATAAATCTTGTTGAGTGTGTTAGTGTTAGACCTATACATTCAAAGTCCAATGAATCGCTCTTCAGAAAGCAACTCTGACTAGGAAAAATATCTGACATGTTGTTTGACAGTTGCTGCTGAGAAACTACTAAGCAGTCAATAAATCAACACTGGCCTTTCCAAATCCCAGGGTGCATACAGCAATATTCCATCCACACACAAAAACGTGAGGTTTGCAAACATAATGGACTTGAAAGAACTTACTGTCTTTGGGGAAAGGTATCTATATAGCAAAGGAAATGGGATTCATAAGAAAAGTCAGCTCCATATCAAATGAATGGGCAGACAGGATGGGAAAAACAATCTTCTCTTCAGCAAACAGACAGAAATGTAGCTGCCTAATTTTGCCATCCATGTTTGAGACAGTCTTGGTCTAATCATTCTCTTCAAGGTCCCCAGGGTAGTGTTAAGCAAATTTCATGTATAGGGAACCCTGGCTTACACTTCTTAACTGACATGATCATACTAAGTCACGCTTTGGAAAAATCTAAACAATAAATAAAATATGATGAAAAAGTACAGTTTTAAAGTGCAACAGCTGGAACAAGTGTATGGTAGTGTGTATGGCAACTATTAATATGTTCTTCAATAGCAGTCAAAATGTTTACTTTCTGCAGATTGTGTAACATTCTCTATTAGGTACATGAAAACATCATTGTTTTACAACATGCTTTTCATTGAGGTTTGTATTGTCAGTTACCCCAGTTTTTTGGCACTCATATAATAATAATATAAGATTTCAGAAGCAGTTTCACTGCTTTGGCAAAGACCATAATATAATAGACATAATATCTGAAAGGAAATAGATATGCTAGTCTAAACCAAAGGAAAAATAATAATTCAGCCTTGTACAATTAATTTTAATGCATTAGTGCTGTGACGTAAGTAAGAAAGTTGAATTCTTTTCATTGCCTTAACATGGTGGGAGATGAGCTCACTGTGACCTGTATAGCATTACTCTTGATTTCACAGGTTCTCTGATTTAACTGGAGTACATAATATAAAGAAAGGATCAGTGTCCTAGCAATAATTGCACAGCAGTGGTTTTAAGAGAATTTTTGCAAAAAAAATGACACTGCTGTTTGCAGAAACTGCCCTTCAGCAGTGAGCACACATAGGCAGTTAGCAAACACCTTGATATAAATGATGGCACTCACCAGAGAGAGAAGTGACCATCCACACAGGTGTTTTTAGTTAGGAAGCATATGCTTGTAGATGGCTGTGCAGAGAGAAAACAGGCTGTCATCTCACTGGAAGAGAAACCTTCAAAGCATCTACTAGCCAATCGTAGAAGAATCAATGGTTTATTCCACCAAGGATGCCTGTCTAATTGCATGTGGATTGAACTCTGGTAAATAAAAGTTTTTGCATTTAGATTGCAATTTTATAAAATAACAAACTCCTGTGAAGGACCTGTAGTGCCTTCTTCTGTCATTGTTTAACTCTTACAAACTTCATGGACAAAGGGCATTCTCTGTACTCTCATTTCACTGGCTTAGAGAACAGACAAGCTAAAAATTTACTGTATTTGAAAATACAGATGTCAAGAGAGTGTTTATGTGTTCCAGACAACATCTTAGCAATGGACTGAATACAGTTCCTATTTTTAGGCTACACAGGACTAAAAAAATCTTAAAGAATACTGCCCTGACACCAACAAAATCTTCTTATTTTTGCAGATTTCAGCTAATGCCAGCTCAGTTCCCCTGTCAGCCTGATCCTGACAGTGGGATTTTGTGATCTGGGCAAGGTGTTGCTATCGTGGCATGATTCAAACCTGATATATGGCAGATGGAACCTGGCAACAGGACCTTGTGCCCCCTTGTGAGTGGTGCTCAAGGTGTCTTTATGTGCAGCAAAAGTGTTTTGCCCACTCTTCTCCTCCGTGATGCCCCAACAGCACAACAAACCTACAGCAGTTTTTTTGTTTATTGTGAAAATTAACACAAAGCACTTTATTATTTAAATTATCAAATACTTCATTAAATCCATGATACTATTTACTGTTTCCTGTTCCTATTTACTGTTGTTATTACTGCTATGGTTGGTGCTGCGGTATTGCTGAGAAGTGAAAGAGAGGGATGTGTGGGTGACTGAACCAAGCATTGTAATGAAAATAAAGGGAAAGGAAAGTTGAGATTTGCAAAAGGTTGGGAGTACCTAGTCTCTAGAAAAACTTAAAGATCCTAGACAAATTTTGAACACTTAAATTTACTCACATATATGTAACCCATCACTAGAAGTCCTTTATGGAATATGCTGCTAGACTAACAGATCTGTTTAAGCTTCTTGACTTCTATAAATCTGTTATTGCTACAACTTCAAACATCATAGAAAAAAGACATCTCACAGTATTTATTTGCAACCGTGTTGTGAATTCCTCCTGTCTAGATGCACCCGGTCTGTAATCCTTGCTCCCTTGTCTTGTGTTTCACTGTATTTTTTCTACAGCTGAGCCAGTGATTAAGATATCTTCACTTTTTTTTCTGCATTTTCTCAGAAAGAAAAGACTAAGCATCAGCTGTTCCATGGGGTTCAACTCCCAGGAAGGTAAAAGCAAAGAATTGAGGGACAGGTGAAAAAAGGGACAGAAGTACCTTTTGGTACCATCTTTCACAATATTCTTCTGGACAAAATGTCCAGCACACAGCTGAATAATCATGTTATGCAATGGAAGAGCAACTGGCTCACAGGATGAGTGTAAAGAGTTACAGTGAGTGGAGGGACATCAGACTGGCCACCTGTCACTAGTGGAGTTCCACGGGGGTCTATCCTCGACCCTGTGCTTTTCAACATCTTCATTAATGACATGGATTAAGGACAGGAAAGAATACTAAATTTGCTGACAACACTTAATTGGGAGGAGCTGCTGACTGCCTTGAAGGCAGGGAGGATCTGCAGAGAGGCCTCAACTAATTAGAGATGGACAATGACCAACCGTACGAAGTATAATAAGGAAAAATGCCAGATTCTGCACCTGGGATGGGGCAGCTCTGGTTGTGGGTATAGACTGGGGAATGAGAGAATGGAGAGAAATGCTGTGGAAAGGGACCAGTGGGTCCTGGTCAGCAGTGCCCTGGCAGCCAGGAAGGCCAAGCGTGTCCTGGGGGACATCAGGCACAACATCGCCAGCCGGGCAAGGGAGGGGATTGTCCTGCTCTGCTCTGCACTGGGGCGGCATCCCTCAGTGCTGGGGGCAGCTTTGGGTGCCACAATATAAGAAAGACATGAAGCTGTTACAGTGTCCAAAGGAGGGACCCAAAGATGGCGAAGGGGAAGCCATCAATGGGTCTGGAGGGAAAGCCTTAAAAGTCGCTGCTGAGGACACTTGGTCTGTTCAGCCTGGAGCAGAGGAGACTGAGGGGAGACCTCATTGTGGTCTTCAACATCCTCAAAAGGGGAAGTCGAGTGGCAGGTACCAATCTCTTCACTCTCATGACCAGCAACAGGAATTGAGGAAGTGGCATGAAGCTGAGTCAGGGGAGGTTTAGGTTGGATATCAGGAAAAGGTTTTTCACCCAGACTGCAGTTGAGCACTGGAACAGCTCCCAGGGAAGTGGTCACAGCACCAAGCCTGACAGAGTTCAAGAAGGCTTTGGACAACACTCTCAGGCTCTCAGGCACATGGTGTGATTCTTGGGGTGTCCTGTGCAGGGCCAGGAGTTGGACAGGATGAGCCTTGTGGGTCCCTTCCCACACAGCTTATTCTGAGATTCTATGATTCTTTGATAAGTAAAACTGTGACACAGCATTCCTTTCCCTAAGATCAATCAATTGCCATAATTAAGTATGTGGCAAAATGCGGCAGAAGTATGGAAAAAAAGAAGTGATTTCTTGCGATTTAAGTCTTGTCATACAGTACCATAGGTCTGGTTCTGTTTAATTACATCTTTTCTCACTTTTGGATGTTTGAAAAGTGTTCCAGCTATTTTTTCTTGGTGTTTCTGTGGGTTTTTAATCATTGAGGTCTTTCCGCCTTCTTTTTTCTAACTCTATGGCATTTAGTGGGAGTAATATACACTGTTTTCCTTGCTGGTTTTTCTGTTAGGCGACTGAAGGGCCTCTTTGGTTTGGCAGCTTAGCACTGATTTTGTGGCCTATAAATGATTGCTTGTTTGCTTAGTTCTGACTTCACTGCTTCTCTGGACTTCTTTTCTTAACACGTAGTTCTTTTTTCTCTTTCCCTGGTATAGGCAATACCCTTGGAACTCCAGGAGTCGAGTGAGCCAGACTGACCTGACCTGGCATGGGGTGGTACCCAGGTTCACACGAGTGCCTGGGAAGGGGAACCTAACACTGCTGTGGGAACAAGTGGCTGCCTGGCCCTGCCTCACCCTGCAGGCAGCAGGCGCTGACTGCTGTGCTGACAGGAAGCAGACCCTGACTCCAACGGAGCCACAGAGCCAGCTGCCTGAAGCCAAAATGATGACTGCGTGAGAGGCTCCCTCTGGACATGCAGGCTGGCTTCAGTCCTGTGCTTTGCTCTGGATCCTGCTCTCACATCTGTGAGCTGGCTCTCTGCTTCTGGCTTGCTGTGCCAACCACAAGGTCACATCACTTCATTTAAGTAACTTGTCCAGTATAATAGAGGAATTTTGGGGGTGACAGAGATGAATACGAGTGTTACAAGATTTTTCAACTACCTTAACCTTGAGACCATGTCTTTATAACTCATCTTATTCCTTGCATGCTCTGCAACTTCTTCAATAAATGAGGCAAAAGACTTCCAGACAGCAGATTTCTTCTGTAAACAAACCTATTTTATTCCCCAAGCAGCACATCCCATGCTCTGACTGTTAAAATACTCTCGTAAAGAAAAAAACAGCATGTAAACATGCAATTGGGCTACCTCATCATGCCAACACATAATGGGGAGTGGTGAAATAAGTTGTACTAATTTCTTTCTTCCTTAGATTTTGAGTGCTTGGCACAGTCTTCATGTTTTATCAAAAATGTACTCAGTTTCTTTCTGAAATTTAGCTAACTCCTTCCAGTTTGAAAAATTAATGGGGCCAGACATTTCAAACTCTATGCACAGATCTTAATCACAAACCTAACACAAATGTAGCATCAGGCTGTCACCCTTTTGTACAGGCTGTGCTATTCCAAGAACAGAGATGCACATTTTCCAAGGCCTTCACCACCACTCTGCTGTGTGGGATTTCCTGATTCAATCACTGGTTTTCAAGAAGAGCTTTTTCCAAGTGCTTAGAACTCACATGTTCCTCTCCTTCCTTTTCTAATCCACGCATTTGCCCAGCTCATTACACGCAGATTTTTACACTACTCTCTTGCTTTCCTCCACGAGTGGAATGACTTAGTCTGCTTCACAAGTGAGCCTACCACATGTATGATCTAACTTTAAATCACCCTGATACTTTCAAATCAGCAGTAAGTTCCAGATCAAAAACCAGCAGCTTTACATGAGGAAGCCCAACCATAAAACCCTCCCTTTTTACATCTAGGCATTCTTAACCTGTGTAACTCAGCTAACCTGCTGTTGTTGTGGGTGTTTTCCAAGTGGCAGTGAATGACAAGAAAGGTTAAGAAACCTGTAAGCACATAACTGTCTATGTCAGCATCTGTACGACACAAAAATCAGTGTATATGTACCTAGCAGTTTTTTGTTTTACTTGTTGCCTCGCTAAGAGGCAAATTCAAAATTTTAAGAGGTGAATGCATTATTTTAGGACCAATGACAACTGATTTATCATTTTATGGGACACGAATTTTTCCATCCCTCATGGCTGAAACAGGGAGGATGAGTAAGCAGGTAGGAAAAATCCTCTTTCCAGAATCAGTACTGTTGCTATGTCACTAAAATGTCACATTGCTAGGTGTCTGAAAAACATTGGCTTGGAAACATAAAAAAATTACAACTATTACTTGCCAGAGAAAATCCTGGCAGCCAGGTGAGGTCAGAAGAAAGCTGCTCAGCCATCACACTATCTTCCAAAGGTATAGGGCAAAAGCAACAGAGCTGTGAGGAGTCCTGTCCCCCTTACAGCTTCCCACTCACAGCTAGGTCACTTCTCTGACCTTGCAATTTCCGTATCCTGCAGGACTGGATTTGGTGAAAGGGCCTATTTTTAAAGCAGTTGAGGTGTTGAGAAACCCAGAGTCCCTGTTGAAATCAGTGTCTGGTGCCAGGCAACGGTCCAGCACTGAGGGTGCATGTCAATAGATCATTGCCCTAAATGAACATCCCTATAGTATTAGGTTCTTGTGAGCTCTCCACAAAAATTACACTGTTTGCCTTATCAGTGAGTATAGCAATTAACAGAATATTTTTGATATTGCTGCCTTTTTCCGTATGATTGGCAGCTAGAAGGAAAGCTACAGTCAGCTTCAACATGTAGGTCCTGCAGCTCACCAGCAAAATCTCCGTGGATCACCTGTGGCCATGACCAATTCGGCAAAATGTGGTCCCAGCTGCTCAGGCAAGTGGCAGCTCAAAGGAGGAAGAGAGACAGACCCAAACACAGACCTGGCAGAGCATCAGCTTGGCACAAGGCATCCGGGCTAGTACACTTGAGGACGAGTGCCCTGGTCACTGTCAGATCCCTTGTTTACTTCTTGTTACAGACTCCACCTTTTATGGCAGTAAGAAATTATTTAACAGCCTGTCTTCCTACTTGAAACTGCTAGTACTCATCGCTACTTCTCTGCTTCTCCTCTGTTTCCCCACTACTCTTAGGCAGCCGCATACCTTTTCTTCCCCCAGATGTTTTCTATATGGATCCCTCTTTATTCTGTGTGTTTCACTGGTATCCAACCTCATTTTCTCCAAACCAGGCTCCTTTATTTGTTCTTCTCTTGAATGATTTTACATAACATTCCAAATGACATTTTTATTGCAGTATTTTCATGGTCCTGCAAAATTTGCCAAGGGAGGTGTTTTACAAATAATATTATTACTTTGAAGACTTAGTCCTGTGGAATCACAGAACATGTGGTTACATTTAAATACATTTGTTTTCACTGTATGTCCTCTATTATGATTTTGCCTCACTGTGTGATATTGGTGCAGTAAGTGGTATTTATCTGTAAGATACCAACAACATGATCTGCTTCAAGTGCAACATGCTGGATTGTCTCCCTCTGAGAGATGGAGGTGATGCTTCAACATAACCTTGCCTGACCTTCCATGGGAGTCTTCTAAATTTAAGACAGACCTAGTGATTGTACTGATCCAGGACAGCAGCCTAAGAAGGTTCTCATTATATTCTCAGAACCATCACTGATCAGGTCAGTTAGGCCATATTCTACTTAAGGGCCTGGTTTATGAAGCTTCTAAAGCTTCTGAAGCTTCAGAGCCATGCAAGCACAGCTACTTTCTGTGTGCAGTAAGAAGAGCAAGTCACAGCAAAGTGAGCAGGGTGGTTGGCATATCTCTCCTCAAGTGTTCTCTACAAGCTGTTTCTAGGTCAATAGGTTTGGGGCTGACAGTGTAGGGAAAACAATGATGCAGTTAACATACTGTGAAGACTCAGTATTTCTGTCTTCATTGGTCTGATTTTAACCTTGTCACATAAAAGAATAATTACAGAGATAATTAGATTTAAATAATGCACAAAAGATGGAATTGGCAATGGGCTAACTGCTGCTGAGAGCCCAAGCCAGACAGCAGCAAGAAGGATACAGAAACAGTCTGAAGGAAGCTCAGCTGGGAAATAGTGAGTAAATTGTCTTCAGATTATGATGAGAGAAGACAATTTCTCTGAGAAGTTTTCAAAGGTTAAATACTCTCTCTTAAACACAAGGTTTATTCCTCTAGAACTAAATTATCCTGTAAAGAAAAATCTAAAAGGGATGGTTTAGCATGATCTGTATTGCCCAGTTATGTGTGCTTTGTGTTTTCATCTGGAATTTTGGCAACATATTTGAACCAACCAATTAATTTTTTTGGTCAGCTTGTGGTCCACAGACCTATGGGTTTCTGTATTATTTTAAAGGCTCTGGGAGACTTGACTAAGAAAGTTGCAAGACTACGTGTGGGGTTCAGTTATCAACAGCTCCAGTGGAAGTTTGTTTTTGGCATCACAGACTCAAAAGGGTTGAAAACTGTATATTGAATGTGATAATAACTACTTAATGGCTTACATGCACATCCTCCTAGAGATATTGTGGTGACCAGAGCAAGAGGAATATTCCAGCCAGGAGCTCCATGATCTCTGTGCAAAAAACTTCTATCGCCATATATTTAAAACTTCCTAGCATGCATGGTGTTTTAAATTTGTTCAGTGTTGTTTGAAATGACCACACTTCATAGATGTAGGCTTCGAGCCATACAGAACCCTAGATCCACTGAGATGCTTTAAAGAAAAAGCTGAAGCCTGAGTATAATTTACAATTCTCTCCTATAAGATGTCTAGGCCTCACAAAATGTTTTCCTCTGGTGGATAATTATTTCAACCATGTTTGGGCAAAGTTTAATCCTTTTCCAATCTTATGAGTACTGGAACAATTCTTACTTTAATATCTTAAGCTCAGATAAAATTAGGTTTCTCTACTAAAGTGAAATGTTCAAGGCCACTTTCACTGTCCATTGTACCTAAAGCAGAGAAATAAACAAGTATGTGCCTGGACTTTAAGGAAGGTATAAATTCAGTCAAAAACACAATCAGCTTCCTTTCCCTATCTTTGTATTTACATAATCACAAGCAGAAAATTGCCTGCTCTCAAAACAGAGATGAACAGTTCCTAAGTCTCATCTGCAAAGGGTGCTCACTGTTTCCAGTGGCATTACTGAAGAAAAACTCCAGAAAATCCTTCATGTGGATATCCTCATGGCAGAGAAAAATGGCTCTTTCAGTTTTTCTCAAGCCATTTCCTACACACTATTAGGTTAAAATAAGTATGTCAGAACACAAGTATCTATATAAGGCCTAATACTGACTCCCAACCCCAGCTTACAACCAGATAATTTCTATTTAAACAAGCACTCACTCTCAGCAGTTGTCTGTTTTCTTTTACACCAAAAACCTGAAGAATGAATAGACTTATCTCTGGTGAAAGACCAGTAATAAAAAGGAACAAATGCTCTTCTGGCAGGTTTTATTCCCAGACATTCTGGACACACTGATGGAATTACAGACCTGCTTCCCCATGCTTTGTAAAACCCAGCAGGCAGTTTTTCATTAATTAATGAATATCTGTGACTATCAGGAAGATATTTTTAAACATGCTGTCTTTTGAGAAGGCAAAAATGTTTCCCAGCTCTCTTACTTCCACTTTTCTTGCCTGGTTGATTCTTCTACATCAATCAACAGCCTTGAAAGGGTAGATTTTGTTAACTTGAACATGAACAGTAGAAAGAATAGTCATTTTATTTAGTTGATCTGCTCTTTTTTCAAGCTCAGCACCTTGCAATCTCTCATAGGTAGACTGCACATGAGAAAATCAGTAATATGACAGTGCTCCATTATCACTGCTTAAACGTCTATCTGTCCTCCTTCACTTCCGTGACTTTGCAGTCTGTCAGTAGGTTTTAGAGTCCATAAATGTGCTCAGATCCTTCCATTAACTGCAAAAAGTGGGCTGTGCAACATTTTGGTTTCACAAGAAGGGACACCTGAAATTTCTGCCCACATCCTCTTCTCTGTGACTCTGCCAAGGTTTATGTGAAAAACATCCTTGCCCCAACAGTGACAGGAACCCTCCTCTTGGTTCCCAGAGGATGATCATGGGTGTTCTGGGCCATACCATTCTAAGCCTCTGTTGCACTGCCTGTGTATTGTGAATGCAAGGCAGGGGTGCATTGCCATCAGTGTGCTGGAGATGCGTCTTCTCTCAAACCTGGACATCTTACACCTGTCAGAGAAAGAGCTTTGGGCACTCTCATGGATTAACCGCATCTGGTAACTAAATACCACACAACTGCTCACTCATTTCTCCCTCACCCCCACTCCCTCTCCCGTGGGGAGGAGAATCAGAATGAAGAGGTAAATCTCTGTCATCGTTTCAGCTAGGGTAGAGTTTATTTCTTCTCAGTAGCTGTTACAGTGCTGTGTTTTGGATTCCAAATGAGAATGGTGTTGATAACACACTAATGTTTTCATTTGTTGCTAAGTTATGCTTATCCTAAGTCAAGGACTGTTTTTCCCCTTGTCTCATGCTCTGCCAGTGAGAAGGTAAAAAAAACAAACTGGGAGGGAGCACAGCTGGGACAGGCAACCTGAACTGACCAAAAGGGTACTCCCCATCACAGAACATCATGTCCAGTATATAAACTGGGAGACTCATTTGGAAGGAAGGCCAGTCTTGGGGAAGGGGGTCTGGCATCACTCATCAGGTGGTGAACAGCTGTATTGTACGTCACTTTTTTCCCCCTTTTTATTATCGTTATTATTATAATTTACCATTATTACTGTATTTTACTTTATCTTCAATTATTGAACTGTTCTTACTTTAACCTACAGGTTTTACTTGATTCTCCTCCCCATTCCACAGGGGCAGGGGGGAGAGAAAGGGGTTGAGAGAATGGCTGTGTAGTCCTGACTTTCCAGCTGGACTTAAACCATGACAGGCCCATGGGCTGAGATGAGAACAGCATTGTAATTGAAACAAAAATGTAACTACACAATAATAACATAGTAGTAGTAGTACTAGTAATAGTAATGAAAAGGAGAGGGAGAAAGAGAACACAAGAGAGACAAGTGATGCACAATACAACTGCTCATCACCCACCAACAGATACCCAGCCTGTCCCTGACAGAGATCGGCCCCTTTTCCAGGAAACTTGATGCAGTTTATGTACTGCACATTGTTCTGTAGTATGGAATATCCCTTTCTCCAATTGGGGCCACCTGTCCCGGTCATTCTTCCTCACAGTTTCTTGTGCACCTCCTCACTTGCATGGCACGAAAACCAAAAAGTCCTTAGGGTGAGTGTTAACAACAACTAAAATATCAGTGTGTTATTGAAATTGTAGTAAATTCAAGTACAGCATTACACGAGCTACTAAGAAGAAAATGAAGTCTATCCTGGCTGAAACTAGGACAGGCACAGGCTGACATGCAGTCCAGACAACAGAGTGAGCTTTAGCAGGTAAGAAGAGCCTTTAGAGAAGGCAGATACACCAGATGTTTCTATCACGTTTTTGCTAAAAGCTTGCCGAAGCAACAGTGGTTTTTTTTCCTTGAGTCAAATAAGAAACAGTGGAAGGACATGTTATGGCAAAGTAGCTACTTTCACTGTAAAGTAAACAATTCCTATTAAATTTAATGAATCTGATATAAACCTAAGCTCAATCAAACCAAGAATATCCAGTCCAGTAAGTTGTATTTAATTATATCATACCCTTAGAGTTTTCCAGTGTAGCTCTCATCTCCGTTTCCTTTGCTTTTCAAACTGTCAGTGAAATTTTTGCAACACACTGTATTCAGGGAAGAACTTCCACTGGGGAAACTATTTAAATAATTTTGTTATGTCTTTCCATCTGTTGGTCCAAGTGTACACACAGTTTTTACTAAATATGAAGTAAACAAACTGCTGCATCAGTCTAAGGCTATTTTGCAGACTTTACCATGTCAGCACAGGGCTCTGAAGTACTTGGATGAAAATAAGTTTAAATATGAATTCTTATATTATCAGTGTTAGTGAGATGTTCCAAAGCAATCTGGTTTATACAGAAAATAAAATGTGCCAGAATGGGAGGAAAAAAACATGAGAGCCAAGTGAGCTGAGAGTCACACTGACCTGCAACCTCCTAGCCTCTAATAACCTGCACTTTACCAAGTTACTGCAGGGACAAATCCATGGGCTGTCCTGTCATGAACTAAGCACAAATTTACTTCTTTGTTTTTCAACTCATTTACACTTACGGGCTCTGAGGGCTTCTGAGTTAAAAAGTTCCACGTCTGCACAGTGGAAAACAGACTTCTGGGTGCTTCAGGCACTCTTATGACTTTGTTGCCCTTTAGCCCTCCTTGCCGCCTGTGGTTTACAGGTGTCACTGACTGCCTCTTAAGACTATTTATTTTCTGGCAGATATTTGTTCATTGCTCCATTCTTCTTTTGTTGTCCCCCATGAAACTAGGAGACCAGGACTTCTGGCAATACCACAGCAGACATTATACCATGATGAGCACAAACAAGATTAATTTCTGACTAAAACACCCCATGATGTGCTTACCCTTTGGCTAGTGTAGAACACTGATGAGACAACTTTGGAGCCTCCCTACTCTACCACAAAACTTGCCCTGCTATATTCTCTCCCCCTCTTTGTGACCAGCTTCTCTCTTGTGATAGCATCTCTTATAAGAGTTTTGCTGAGGCCTGTTTTATACACCCCTATGCCCCTGTCAGAGACTCATCTGTGCCATCTGGTACTTGGTCCTCCAGGGACTCCTGTAGACTTGTGAGGCACCATGATCTTTCTCACACGTTTAACAGAGTGCATTCTTCCGCCTTAATTACCATGACATCTGGAGGAAAAATAGATGTTTTCATATGAAAAAATTATATTCCTGAGAATCCATGACCACACAGCTAGCATCTGGGGAAATGACTCTCTTTGGGACAGCCTCTTGGGTATGTGGTTAGCATCCGCGTGTGAGTGTAAGCTGTCTTTCTAGAGGAATCCATGGGTTTTGGGCTGGTCTGCAGGGAACTGTGGGGAGCCAGCTGGTCTGCCCAGGTCCACAGCCATCTGATGAGCCTCCCATCTTTGGTTTGGCTTTCTGGGCCATCAGCAAGTGGTCTCCTGCCTTTGTGCTTTCCAGGCCAGCCATGTGGGTGTGTGTTGGAGTTCCAGCTCCTGAAAAAAGTGACCCTGGACTTCAGAGACAATAAAAGCCTGCTAGATGGGCTGGGCATGAAGAGCCATGAGACTCTGGATAAAGCATAGAGCTGCCTGGTCCCTGGGTGCCAGTCCACTTTGTTCCCTGCAGGCAGGGACCAGGTGAAGCTGCACCAAGCAGATTGCCTGTGCTTGCTCCTCCACTTGCCAGCTCTTCCCAGCTCAGAAGACCTATCTGTGCTTGCAGAGATCTCTCTGAGCAGTGGATTTGCTAGAAGAACATCTAGATGAAGATCTCCAGGTACGGCTCTCCAGTGTGGCACAAAGCTGCATAGGATGGTACAAGCCGTTTCTGCAGTGCAGGGCATCCATGTTGCTGTGTTTCCTCTTCACCTTCCAGAAAGTAAGGTGTCCTGATGGGTAGGAAATACACAGTCCAGACCAAAAAGCATCCCTGATGTGAACAACCCATCGGTAAGTGTTGAGTGCATG
The DNA here is from genome assembly GCA_013397055.1 of Pachycephala philippinensis. NCBI lineage: Eukaryota > Metazoa > Chordata > Aves > Passeriformes > Pachycephala > Pachycephala philippinensis. The sequence goes on along the minus strand of VWZT01016222.1, from coordinate 50,990 downwards.
TCACTGACTGCGTGCCAAGGGCTGAGTCTGATATGTCCTGAGAGCCAAGCTGACTCACCATAAACCTCTGGGAAGTGGGGGTAAGTGTCACCCCCAACAAGCAGACTCTTGCCCTGGGCTAGCTGGGTCTGAATTTCATTCTGGTCCGCCGATCCAACCACTGCCCCCAGGGCTTTGCGCGCTGGGCAGTGTGGGAGCACTCACTGTGTGGACAGGGTCCCTCCCTCCCTTTCCTTGGGGCTTTCTGTGCTCTCGGTGGGTCCCGGTGGCCACTCCTTCTCCCCTGCAGCGCCGGTGCCTGGCTCGGTCGGGAGATGGCGGGGCAAAAATGGGGGGCAGAGGGAGGCCGGCACATCTGACTCCCGTGCCTGGGTGGGACGGAGTGCAAAGGCGATGGCAGTCCCAGGGGAACACCTGGGGACAGGGAGGGTTCCCGGGACCTTGCCGCGCTCCGGTCTAGCGCTTAAAAAACAAACAAAAAGCGAACCAAAAAAATACAACCCAAAGAAAACATGACAACCATACGAAACCAAAAATTAACAAACCAACAAACAAACATACAAGCACACACACACATACACACACGCGCGCCACCTAAAAAGCGAAACGAGACCTCCTGTCCCCGTGTCTGCGGAGGACAGCGGAGCGGCGGCCGCGGCGGCGAGCGCTGGGTGCCGCGGGGCTGGGGCGCCCTGCGCAGCCCACGGGGGCGAAATTAAATCC
>VWZT01016222.1:20010-48516 GCA_013397055.1 Pachycephala philippinensis | reverse complement strand
TTTTTTTTTTTTTTAAAGGCTTACTCCATCTCTACTGCAAACCGGAGTTTAGCTATTAAAAACTGTTTTAAAAGCGGTGGTTGAGAAGAGGGATCTTTTGTTGTGCCCCTTTTTGAAGAACTCCTGCTCATAAGCAAACATTTTGAAGAGTGCATCGGTCTCTAATCAAAATAATCCAGATTCTTGTGTGAAAGGTAAATATTTTGCAACCACATTACTGGAGCTGAAATAACTAAACAAGTCAGACACCGAAATTAGCAACGTGGTGAAGTGTGGGCAGTGAGAGGGCTGCAAGACGGAGAAGAGGTCCTCTTAACCTGCCAAAAGCTGTCGAGTGTTTCTTCAGCAGAAAATGCTGCCGTGAAGTTTTGAAGGAAATGCAGCTTAGCAGAAAAATAATTTTCGAAACTTTTCTGGAGACAACGACCGTCTGAAGCGAAGCTGTGTACCTGTAAAACGAGCCCCTATGTATCACATGCTTCATATTAAACTTTCATGCAGTTTTCCTTCGCTGTTTTTTTCCAGCTAAAGGGTTCTTATAAACTTTCCTTCGTTTATTTAAGTCTGGTTTTCATTGCTGCAGTTTTGCATGGTTTGCCTTTGTTTAGTTTATTAACCCACAGGGTTACTTTAACTAAATATTTGGGCTGAATACTTTGGGGTTGGATTTCAACGTTTTCTAACAAAATTACTGAGTTTTTTGAAGCCACACAGAGAACTCTGTGTTGACTTTATTAGTCAATTTAACAGGCTATAAGGAAAATAAAAATAAGAAACATACTAGTGTATCCCCTCCAGTGAGGATTGGGGCTGAAACTGGTCTCTTATTTAGTATTTCAGATGCTATCGAGGCTGCGTTAACTTTACTAACTTTTTAATACAATTGTCAAATGTACAGCACCTCTGCTCTGCCGAAGCCTCGTGCGGTGCCCGATGTCGATCGCGGAAGTATTTTTAAGCCCCCCACGAAGGGAAGAAAGGGGGAAAAAAAAACCCAAAAAAACCAAAAAAAAAAAAAAACCAAACTAAAAAAAGTACCTCTCTTTGTGCTTGCTGCCTCACGCCTCGGGCGAAGGATGAGGGATGGCCTGTCCGCGGGGGAGGCACGGCCAGGGAGGCTCGTCCGGCCCCGGAGGGAGCCCGGTGGCACCGGCGCAGCCCTGCTGCGGCACCGGGAAGGGTCCGCAGGCTGCGGACTTGGGCTGAGCCCTGCCCCGTGTGCCGCCTGGGGAACATTCCCCACCCCACATCCTGGCAGTCTCCCCTTGCAGCGTCCCGTTGGGGTTGGCATGCTTATTTTGGGTGCTTCTTGCTTTAGTTTAGTTTAGTTTAGTTGTGTTTTGTTTTGTTTTTTGTTTTGTTGTGTTTTGTTTTGTTTTTTGTTTTGTTGTGTTTTGTTTTGTTTTTTGTTTTGTTGTGTTTTGTTTTGTTTTGTTTTCAAAAGCATTCGCCCTGCTGCCTGACTGGGACAGAAAGTAACAAGTTAGCCTGGGAGATACGGGCTCTTGAAGAGAGAGTGAGCTGCAGGCAGTCCTGTGTGTAGCGAAGAAGAAGCTCTTCTACGGAAAGAACTCAAAATCTCCCTGGCATGGTGCCACTTGCCTGGGTTGTAGGAGCCCTCGAGCAAAAGCAGGGTGGCAGCAAGCTGGCCAGCTCTCTAGTGCAATGTACTGTCAGAAAGAAACCAGGGGACTCCTCCAGGATACTGCTGTGGATACCAAACACCAGTCCATACAGGAACCCTTCCATGCCTGTGGATTTTCTTTAGGGCACACATCTCTTCCAGCAAGTAACTGTCCAATGCTGTGCTGGGCACATCACAGGGAGCTCTACAGATAGGTGCAGTGCTTTAACAGTGCACTTTCATCATTTAAAGGCTAGTAACATCTCCTGGGCCTCTCCTGTGCAGTGAATGGTAAGTGGGGAGAGGTAAGGAACTTACAGCTCCCTTTTCCAATGGGAATCTGCAGAGATGGATAATCTCAAACCTCAAGAAAGAGAGAGGAAGGGTAGCAGATTGTGGAGATGCTACAACAGCAATGAGACACAAAGACCAGTCTGTTGGTGTCTGCTCCCTTAGAAAAACAAGAGCCAACAGAAAGATGTAAAGAGGGAAGAGGAAGGGGCCAAATTGGGAAGGATCTTTGCAGGGCATCTTTGAAGGAATAAACAGGGACAAAAATCTGTGTTTGTCACCATCACAGAAAAAGGCATTGCAGCTTCCAAAATGCAAAACACCACAGACCAAAGTGAGAGCAATGCCTGTGTGGGTGAAAGAGAAAACCCCTCTGTAAAACCTGGGTGGACATAACCAGGAAGTCAAAACTTGCAGAAAGGCCTGATCAGAGCTAGAGACAGGTTCCAGGCCTGCAAGAGGACCAGCAGGTCTGTGGTCAGATATCGGAGGGACAGTCCAAAATTTTAGAAAAAGCAGCTGTGTGGTGTTAGTACCCATTAACTACTCTAATAACTTTGAATCTCAGACCTAGATAGTAGAGTTATGTGAACCCCAGGACAGATGTATTAGTGCATCTAGGAGGGAGATGTGCCTTCACTTGTTTTAGGAAGTCCTCAACAAGACCTTGGAATGAAAATACAGAACTCTTGCACTTACCTCTCAATCATAAATCAGTCTATCCACAACGACCAACAATAACCCTGCAACAAATGTATGTCATGTCTGTCAACGGGATTAATTCAGTGTGAAAATGAAGCTGTCATTTCTGATAGAGCAGCTTACTGCCAACACACAATAGTGAGGTTGTCCACTGCTGTCTGGATAATAAAATGTAAATATGTAACTCCATAAAATATGTCCCATTCAATACCATTAATGTAACATTGATGTGCTTTTTCTGATACCAACATGAGAGAGTAAAAGAGCAAGTGCTACCTTCAAATATTATTACATATTTTTGTTTTACTTACTTGCTGTTGCATCTTGCAAAATATTTTGTAGTCTCTTGAACACAAAAGGGCAGCATAGAAGGTCTGTGTTAGAGTCAGGCTTAGGTTTCAGAAGAAATAAAAGCTTGGAGCTTAGCTAATAGTGAAGAAATAGGATAACTGCTAAAAAGGGCTAATAAATGTTTACTCTGTTGAGTATTGCTTTTATTTCTCCCTCTCATAAGTGATCTAGCAATACTATTATCCCAAAAAATTAAGATTACTGTATTAAAACCAGATTTTCTAGAGCTCATTCAGAATTTTCAGGAGCTGTCTTTTATTTCACTAGGTAATAAGAAGATACAGGTTTTTACTTTCTTGGTAAAATTCCTTGCTTTCCTTCACTCAAAAAAGTAGAATCTGGATAATGATTGGTCATACCCCAGTCTGAAATCTGCTGAAGTGTGGCAGCAGTAAGTAGTGAGAAGAGCAAATGAGCTAGAGAAACCGGGATCAAATGGAGAAAAGAGAATGAACTGGGAGAGGAACAGGTTAAAAGATGAAACAGAGTAAAAAAGTAACGATGGAAAAGACACCAAAACCAAAAGTTTTCTGCACCAGCTGTGCAGCTTGATAAACTCTTCCATCACTTTTATTCCCCATTGGACATGTAGTAGAGAAAAGCATTACTAAATTTCCACCTCAGACTTGAGCCCATCAAAATCTTTAGATTTTCATCTTGTTAATTACATGATACTACAAAACTCTTGGCCAGCTCTCAACTGCAGTTCCCTGCATTGCAGAATCCCGAAAATACATACTTCATCTCTGACTTCATTCAATATGTTAAATCCAACTGCAGCCAACATTAATTAACAAAGGAAGAAAGGGTGAATCAATTATTAGTTGACTGATCTCTCTGCCTATCATGTTGGAAATCACCCTTAACAGCTATAGGACAAGAATGAAAAAAAAAGAGCTTAGCACTTATTATATATAGGACTGAAGATATGTCTTCATGATATTGTGTATTAATTTTTCCTTCTGATTTGAAGGATGGCCATTCACATCCTCTGCCACTGCAATCAGTATTTAAAAAAGATCATAACAAGAAAAACCAGCCCACAGCAGAACAAAACCCACACACAATAATAATAAATTACGTAATTATCCAGTAATTTGAAGCAGTGATATACAGCCCACAAAATAAAAATCATTCCCACACCCCCAGTTTTATTTCTGTGTGGGTTAGATGTGCACATGGAGGGGTGATGGATAGACTCTGTGTATATCCCACATGACAGAGCACTTATTCTCAGACACAGAATAGAGTAAGATATCAGATTTTAATGCCATTAGTATTTTCCTACAGCAAATTCTAGTTTTGGAGATGAGAACTCAGGCCTATCCTAATTAAAGATGAGGAACTGTAGTTTCATCAGTGCATTTTTTAAATGAGTATTTTAGAGTGTTGAGTGCCTATAATATAAATGCTTAACTATTTGTTATGTAGAATTTTGGTCTAAAAACAATGAGAAATATGGAATATATGGTAGCAATATTGGTGTGATGCAGCTTAAAAGGTAGATGGGGTTGACTGTCAGATGATCTGTGCATGGTGACTCACATGGTGGCTATTTCAAAACAACACAGACTTTTTGTATGCGTGCCATGTCATCATTGATACTTACCATATTTTATGTGCTAGTGGTCTTGATCTTTTTTAGAGGTTTCTATTGTTGTGGGCACTTGAGGATGTGGAGTAATAGACAATCTCCGCAATTTAAACAGAGAAGCCAGATGTTGAGTTAGATGGGACATCAGGGCACAGAGAGGTAAACAGACCTCCCCAAGAGCAGGCAGCAGCTCAGTGCTGCTTTTTACCATGGGTATTTCTTTATTTGCCTCACAGTAAAGCCCTAAATTTTGTGTGTGTACAAAAGCTAAAATGAGTTCTTTGTATAGTACAACACAAGAGGAAGCAATGCACTATTTCTGCAACTGGCTTAGTGGACTCAGGAGCAGAGGTATAGAGGTGTAGAGGACTAGACAGAAGCAAATGCTGTCTTCTGTGAGTGTGTGCCAGCGTATTCATCACTATAGCTTTTAGCTGTGATGGCAGTGTGACCACCTTTATGCAAAATATTTACATGCACTGCCACTGTGTCTTCTTGTATAGTATTTCATAAGATGGAGGGTTCATGTATTTGTGTAAACACACATATGCACATAAATACTGAAGCGTTATTACCATCATCAGGAAAAGTGTGTACTGTTGTAGTTCCCCCAAGTTTCTCTGGGTTGTAACACTCAGAGAGGTATTTGAGAGAAATAGAATTAGAAGATAAACAATTGCTTCTAGGTATGTTTCATTGACTGGGTAGGAAATTAGTGGCTTGTGATAAAGACAATGATGACACCATGATGGCAGGCATTAGTGTTATCTGTGAGAGAATATTTAATTTTCCTGTGTTTTAGACATACTTAATAAGAAATTACTGTGTCAGAAATTATGATGTAAGAAATACTCTGGACAGATTTGTTATAGAAGTAACATTTGTCTGTGAAACGGGTATACCAATTGTCTCGTACAAAATCAGAGATGGCTATCTGCTCCTGTAATACAGCATAGGCATCGTGTTCACTTGAAAAAAAGTCACCAAACTTTTAGAAAATGGCTGTCAGTACAGATGTGTAGATATGTATTTAGGTGGTCCAGAAGTCTGGCAAAGTAGTTTCAACTACTGGCTACAGATTTTTATCTGTTCTATTTTAGAAATTGGTGCTGATTTGAATCAGTAATTTGTGGAGTATATTGCCGTTATTTTCTTATTGGTGCTACTAGAACTCTGCAAAAATCCACCTTTACAAAGAAAGATCTTAATTTAGGAGAAAAAAAATCGAATGAATTTCAAAATACATTTCCTTCATGTCAGTGTTATGATGTGAATGACAGGCCTAGCATTGCTCTGTTATACCTAAGTGAAATGCAGTCACTTTCTAGTGTAATAACATAATCAAGAGTACAGTGCAGTTTAAAACTTGCGAGGATATATATGAAATATTTCTCCTAATCTATTAAATCTGAAACATAAGGAAAGACACAGTGAAAGTTTATCTGTGTCAGCTCATGCCCGTTTGCACGGCGCTATCCAGTCTACCCTGGTTTCTAAGTTAATGTTATGAACACAGAAAAAGTTAGGTACCTCTGTGTTTTCTGAGCTCAGATACTAACAAAAGACAACATTATCCTCCTGTTCTTTCAGGACCTGGTGCTGAAAACTGTCACCATCCTGACTGACAGAACAATTAGTGTTGTCAGCAGAGAAAATAGTCAGTGGACCAACTGAAGGCCAATGTGTTTATTTTCCCACTCAGAGATGTAGTCTTCCCAGGTGGAGACTCTGAAAACATTCCTGCTAAAGCTGACATGGCTTTTACTTCAGTGAGGGATCCGTCTACCCTGAACAGGAAATTAATCCAAACATTTAAGAGAAAGCAGTACAAGCTGCACCGAGTGCAGGAGACATACAGCAATGCCACTGTCTCCACACGGAGAAAAATACCTCATTTTGAGAATATTAATTTTTTCTGGTTGGTTGTTTTCTAAGCTGACCACATATAAATGATGAAACAGGATAGTGGCTGTAAGGTTAGAAAAACTGCATAAGGCAGCATGAGGTAATAGCCTATCAGAGAAGCCTTGTAAGTGGCATCACACGACCCTTGAATTAAGTTACAAAATGAACTCAGAGTTATTACACTATCTAAACATACTCCCTTGTTTTTCTTCATTTCCAAACGTCTCTTTGTATAAACTGCATACTACAATTAACAGCACTCAGTCTCCTATCTGTTTATGAAATGTACCTTTTCTATTGAAAACTAATGTGCTAATTTTCTTAAAATCAGTTCAGCTAAAAAAGCCAGTTCTCTTTCTGCCACTGAATACACCATTTCTTAAGACATTTCTATCAGATGATATCACAGATGATATCAGAGAAGCAACACAGGACACATCAAAGAGAAGTTTCAGCTTTCTTTTTTATGCCTTTCATTAGGATACTGCAGTAGAAGTGAATACTCTGTGGTGCAGTGGCTTTATTTTTAGAAGTGCTATCAAATGCTAGAAGTTCCTCCTGTTGCCATCTGTATCAGCAAGGATGAAGTAATTTTCCCTAGGGAAGTCTGAATGGAAGCAATAGCTAAAAGGAGATAGAAAGGCATCCATGTGTAAAAAAATGTAAACTGTTTAACCTGCAAAACACTGTAATTTTGCAATAATTTGTATTGATCATTTTTCAAGACAGGCCCATACAACAATGGGGAAGGGGGATCTACAGAAAAGAGAAGGATTTCCACAAACACAACCCCCTTCCAGAGCCTGTATTCGATGGAAATCCTGGACTCCTAGTGGAGCTCCTAAGTTGTCACCCATCCTCCATGGGCACATGAAGAAATACACAATCTTAGCGGGAGGAATTTTATCTGCAATACAGTAAAGCACAAGTACAGGAGGTGAAAAGGCAGATGAAGGTGTCACCACAAGCAATTGGCGCCCCTGTGCTCCAAACCTGACACACACAGCATGCCACTTAAACCCCCTCTTCCTTCCCCTTCTGTATCAACTTCGGTGGAAAACCCTTCTTCATTTGGTGGAAAAATCTCCTGTGGAGGTTTCTGAAATATGCTATTATGGTTGGATTTGAAACAAGAGATCTTTTTTTTCTTCTCTCTTGTGACAACTATCAGGTATTTTGTGTCATTGCTGTATTTCAAGAGTGTATAAAACATAAAAAAAGAATAACATTATACATGGGGAAATGCTCATGTTTTAAGATTAATGTGGAACTAGAGAAGATTAGGGACAACACTTACAAGGAAAGCAAAATACAGTGTTGGTTGTTTTTTTACTGCCTGAAAGCAAGACAGCAGTTTCTTGCTGTTAGACCCAGAGGTGTTTCCTAGCAGATTCCTGCATGCCATCTGCCCCGGCACAGCGCTGCTGAGACTCAGCGCCAAGGAGAGCAGGATACCTGAAGCAGGGAAGGCACCCAACAAGGGATGTTGAGACTTCATGTAGCTTTTTTGCTTTGCTATGAGAGAAAAACTAGAAAGGGTGCTTCAGCAAACTGCAGAAATCACCAGTGCTTGTGGTGTTATCCCATTGTGTGTTTTGCTTTGCAAGCAATAAAACGTCTCATGATTTCGAATGTTGCCTTCCACAGCTTGCCCACACCCTCAACCCCTAGTCTTAGCACTGCTGGCCCTTTTACCCTGCAGTGTACACCCTCAGGTCTTTGCTCTCCTAGAGGTGCTAATGAAAACTAGTCAGCTGNCCCTCCTATTTACCAAGAAGCCATCTGAAAATCTATTAAGAGATGTGTGCAAACATGCAGAGGTTTAAATGAAGAAGTGTGAGGTTAAAGGCTGAGAGCACTGTGAATCCCAGCAGGACCCTCTATGCCACACTGTAGAGCTCTTCATGCACTCGAACACTGGCATGTCAGAGGGCATTAACAAGGGTCTAAGAAATGTACAGAGAGGGAGTTTTTTGCAGGATTCGTGAAAAGAGCACAGGAATTTGTTTTAAAAAATTGTTGGTGTGTTTAGATACAAACAATTCAATGACGCGGGCATGCAGGTACAGTTTGCCAGTGCTTCTCTTCTCGCCCTAGGTGCAAGATTTCATCAGCATCATGGACATTTACTGAGCTTGTTTGCTCTCTGCCGTCTACGACTTTGAGACTTTACTGTCTCTCCCCTGTTGTTGTCCCTGTCCCTTCTTCCCGTCCTTATGTATTCGCCAGCAGATGTTCACCCTCCTCTGTGCTCCACAGTGTGGCTACATCCTTGGGTGGTCCAGCTTCCCTCAGGGAAATCAAAACCCCTTGAAAAAGAAAATGGAAGCTGCAGGAAGGCAGATAAAGCATGTTTCTTCCTCTTACTTAGAGTACAGCAGCACCGGCATATTTTCAGTTCTTTAAACAATTGGGGTATGGTGATGTCTCTTCCAGCAACTGTGTCTTTCTCTCTGATGCTGATCTGGTCTGGCTACCCATGCCTGAAAAGTAGAGACCTGCACTATGACAGGAGCAATGAGTAAAACAGCAGGAGAACAGTCTGCGCTGGTGGTGCCATTCTTGGGGACAGCAGGCATTTAAATGAGGGGAAAGGGGCATTATGTGCAGGTCGATGGGAAAAGAACCCACAGCCAGGAAAACAGAGGAACTGGACAATGAATAATGCATCTTGCAGGGGACCATTCCTATGGTGAGCAGTTCAGTTGCACTGGATGACACAACGGTGGGTCATGCCTCTCTGGATCACGGAAGTGTCATCTTCATTCAAGCCCAGGGAAACATGGTGAGGTACATTCACATAAGCCTTTAACTTCAGGACAGGAGCAAACGCCTGTGCTGGGTTAGTGGAGAACCTGATACCCAGGTGAAGTAATTTGCTGGCCTGAGAACTGGGGGGTGCTGCTCCACTACTGTGAGCTAAAATTCAGTTTTGTAATCTGAGGCTTAATGCGTGACTCGTGACATAAGCCCTTGCTGTACTGATGGCATCATCCTGGGAAGTGATGCATCTGGGTCAATGGCTGCATTTGCTTTCTCAGGACTGCTGCTATGTGGCCTGAGAGTGGCAAGGTCAGGGAACTGGCATGAGGGAACGTATCCCAGGGGTACAACCATGGTAGAGGGAGAGCGCTTGTCCACCTCAGGTCTGAGCTGGACTGTGGAATGTGGGAAAGAGCGTGATGTCATGTCCAGAAAAAAGCAAACAAAACCTAAACTGGAAGAACATTGTGGCATGAGAAACAGCTAGGTTAGGGACTGGGACAGGATTACAGGATCTCCTCTCCTGTGCCTTCCAATGTCCTTCATTACTAGAGTGCCCTTAGCCCTCCTCTTCTTGCTTAGAAGCAGCCAAAGATTTTCAAATCTGCAGTATTCAGAAAGCCAAAATCCCCCAGAGAGCCAAGCTGTATTGTTAGCATTCACATCCTGTTTGAAATGCAGTCAAGCTCACAGCAGGACATTTCTGTCACTCTGGTGCTTCTGTTGCTTGTGACTGTCTGAAGCTGCACTTCAGATGCCCAGTTTCAGTCTTGTGCTGGTCCTGGCCTCAGCTGTGTCTGTGGCGAGGCATTTGCAGGGGACTAACACTTCAGGGCGTGGCAGGGATGGCTGTAAGCACAAGGTGATGGTCCAAGGAAGCTCCTGTGCCTTTGTTGGGTGTCACAGTGGGAGTGCCTGTGACCAGAATGGTTCAGGGCAGGGTCTCTCTTGCGGGTGATTTGTGTGCAGGGTGAGCCAGGTCCCCGGGGGTGTTGGTTTAGTGGGTAGATGTGGATGTGACACGAGGTCACATGATGAGCTTCAAAGTAGGTAAAGAGAAGTCCAGATCTGGTAAGCATCAAAGTAAAGGAAAAAGCATGTGAGTTTAAGACACTTTAAGGGAGCAGAGGCTTCTGGAGGACATTCAGGAACAACGATTTCTATTGATAACTATATTAACAGTGTTAATATAGGCCAGGAGTGAAAACATCTGATCTAGAGCCCCACAGATCCTTGAAGGATGGTAAAGAAGTGCTGAGGGCAACCCAGGAAACCCAGCAGTTCTGCTGAAGTATTTCCCATGCTATCAAAGGATTTCACATCCAAACTCCCCATTTCAATTTTGAGCAACAGTGATGGGAAAAACTCAGAGAAGCAAGTGGGAGCAAGACCTCCACAAGACCTATGAGTCATGTCAAATCTCTAGTGTTAAGAATCACTTCCTCTTCATGCCTTCCTGTAGCTGAGATTATCTTTCTCACATTAGTGTGGCACAGTCCTGCTCTCTCCCTGTCTCCAACAGTAGCTGTAGCTGCCACCCAGCTGTGCTAATCCAGCTGTGCCTTGCAGTGCGGTCCTGGGCAGTGGGAGTCTGCAGCACAGTGCCGCTGCTGTGGGTAAGCCTCTGAGCCAGGCACTGCCCTCTACACTGCTCTGCTAAGCAGAGCATCCACTGGCTGCAGAGTGTGCAGCTATCCTCTCTTCTCCACGATTTATCCTGATGTGTCAGATAGCACTCCGAGCTGCATCACCTCACACCCTTGGAGGAAGGTTAGCAATGAAGGTGTCTGCTTTGGGGACCTAGGTTGCAGTGTTTCCCAATAACTCACTCTGCAGAGAAAAAGTGGAGTGCATTGTCACTAAAGTGATAAACCGAGAGGCTTTTGTAAATTAGCACACGCACCTTGTCTGTGTCTGTCTGAGATATGGATACGTTACAAGCATAAGCCAGGACTCTGCTTCTGTGCTCATGGAATTTGCATGACATTCAGCTCTTGTGCAAAATATGTGCTCCAGAATCTAGTTTCATTTGTATGTGTTACCCACATCTTTAGCCATGATGGACAGGAAAAGAAATTATTAGAAGTGTAACCAAGTGTAAGTCTTTGTCATGCTGAGTTTGCAGGCAGCCTGGGAAAGAGCTCTGAAGTGGATGAACTGTCTCAGTCATCTCAACAGGTTATTAACTTTGAGGCTTTCAGTCTAAAAGCATAAAAGCCAATGCTATTACTCCCTGCCTATGTTAGCAGGGGGCTGTAGTGAACACAGCCTGAAATCATCCTTTTCATTGCTCAGAGAGCAGTCATGCTGTTAGGCCCATCTCCGTACTTCAGCTTTTGCCTGAAATTGTGGGCCTTCTAAGCAGTTAATGCACTGTTTTCCATTCCAGCATCCACCAAGCACAGACCAGACCACCACTTTCCTACACAAAGCTTGTGTTTCCTCTGTTAGGTGGTCAGCTGTACAGAAACTTCAGCAGCTGGACACTGAGGGGTAAAAGACGCACACAGGAGTAAGGTAACCCTCTGGATTTTGCTGGGACAGATGAGGAGTGCTCATGTCTTCAGGGCCAGTGAAGATGCAAATGGAGATACTTTTCCTCATTGCCTCTTGGATGCTGCCTAGGTGCACACCTAGCCAACCCGAGCATGGCAGCAGGAGAGCAGACATGCTACAACAGGGACACGAGTCTAACCAGTAATGCAGAGGTTTCTCTAGAAATACTGCACTGATCCTCTCCCAAGCAGTTGTCATATTTCTCTGACAACATTTTTTGATGCTACAGTACAGTTCCTCTACTCAGACCTTCAACACTTTGATCTTCAGATAGAACCTGATGGAGGAACTGCATGTTAGTCCATTGACAGGGATGGTGCTGTTTATGCTCCTAACATAAGTCACCCCTCCCCACTCCCCAAATTTCAAGCCGCAAAGCTACATTTCTGATCTGTTCTTCTCACAGTGCCACAAACTCCCAGATCTGTGCAGTGATGTTTTAACACCGTCTTAGGGAGCAGGGAGAGAGGGATCAGTGAAGGATAGCAGAAGTCAGGGGACAGAGCAAGGCTGCACTCTGGAGAGGTGCTGAGGGGTAAAAGGAGACTATTAAAGAGCAAGGTAGTGCACCTTGAGCAGAGTACATAAGGTACAGGAGAGAGGCAGTGGGAAAGGAGAAGAGCCATCAGGGCACACATAGCTGGGGTTTGCTTAATACTTTGCTTTCCATCCCAACCACAGGTATAATTAAAAGCACAGTTTGGTTCTGGCTTCCTTTTGCTCGTTTTCTTTTTCTAGACCTGTTGCACAAGTTACACATGCAAAGCATTTGAAATAACAAGGCACAAGAGCATCAAAGAGGCTCACGCATACGAGGGGTTGCAGAGACTTTCAGCTGAGTGCTCCCCACCTCAGGAAACTCTGAGCTGTGGATTGGCCTGTGCTGTGTGTGAGGCCCCAAGCAAAAGCGGCTGTTGCAGACAGCTGGGGACTGGAATCAAGCTGCGATAGGCCCCCCCCTGTGCTTGCACTGCTGGAGACAGGAACAGCCTGCAAGGAGCAGGGTTTTCACAGGATGCTAGACCTCAAGGAGCTGCTGTGTTTTAGGGACTCTGTCTGTCGTTTATGTTGTGGGATTAGACCATGGTGGATAATCAACATACAGAGGAAAAATAGTCATGCCGTGACTTATCAAACACACATGCAAGAACAAACATGAAGTACTCCAGGCTTGACAGTGGAGTGGATGCTGTTGGAAATGTAGGCACCTGGCTAAGAAAGCACATGGGCACAAAGGGGCAATGCTGACTGCTGACTTAATTACAGTGCAAGAACCACATACAGGGACAAGGCAGCAGAGCTGCTCAGAGTCTGAGGCAATGATTTGCTTCCCCTGTTTTGTGATTCACAAGCCAAAAAGACTGCAGGCATGATTCAAGTGATGGTGATAACTATCACCACAGGAAAGCTGCAAAGGTTCTTGCTACACGAGAAGCTGTTGATGATGATGGCATGAGTTAAACCAAGGACAACCTCAGAGTTCCTGTAGGGCTCACCATCCTTCCTCCAATGCTCCCAACCAGCAGTGAAGACACTGACTAAAATTCACGGAAAGGAACAGGTGAGGAAATGACATACACTGTTGCTAAACAAATACCTTTTTTTTTTCTTCTACATCTGGCAGTGACATGATTTCTTAACAGAGGAGCATAGCACTTTTATTCCTCATTCAAACAGCTGTGGAGCCATTCCCAGTGACTTGTAACTGCTGAACTTACGCCTGGTCAAATAATTTGCTTATCAGAGACATTAACTTTTCTACTTACTGAGTACAATCCCATTATGGACCACATTGCAGCAGTCTTTCTCTGGATCCTCGCATCCAGGAACTTGAGAGTAAACAAATTTTTTTTTTCTGTTTGTTTCAGAAAAAGTCTGTATCAGTATTTAGCATGTTGGGACTTCCATTTATTTCAGTTTTACTCTAAGGAATGTTCCTGATGAGAGTAAATTTCAGATCTTGATGTCAGGAATTGGTCTCCCAGGGGTTACATTGTAAAGTGGGGGCAGCGGCAGTGTTTCACTCTTTTGGCTATTAACAGCAACTGCGTGGTCTAGCTCCGTGCTGAGCAGCAGATCGGGGAGTGTCTCATGGGCAGCACAGGTTAGGACAAGGCTTTTCAACAAAAAGCAAAACCCACTCAAAAGAAACAAATCATGTAAAAGCCAATGTGTTCTCGCTTCCTTGCCCACTCCTCCTCCCTTCAGCTTTCATGTCGTTGGCTCAGTTAATTAAAATTGCAGTAATAGGGAGACTGGATGGTTTAGCAGATTGGTAATGGGATATACAGCCTTTCACCTCTAGGTCAGTGGTTCGATTGCGGCCCAAGTTGGTAGTGACCAAAAGTTATTAGCATCGAATGGCTGCTCGGTGACCTCTGTGAGATGCGTGGGTGATTTCAGTGCTCTCCCTCCCAGGCAGGTGTCCATCTGGCAGGAACTGCTTCCATGGCTGGCACTAATTGGCACCCTTGCAGGCAACCCCAGCAGTGTTGGAGATGGCCTGGGCACAGAAGTGGCATCAGTCCTCTTCATGGTGGTCCTGTCCCCTGGGCTGCTGTGGAGCTGCTTGCCTTGCTCATGCCTTGCTGTGTGGATAGAGACACCGTGCTGCTGCCCAGGGATTACCTCAGTTTTACCTCTGTTCAGCAGCAGAGTGAGTGTGAGGTGAACCAATATGATATTTGAAACAAGCAGATTGTGGGGAATGGTTGGCATTTGCTACTCCATTTTTACTAAGGGCAAGCAATTTGGGGCAGTACACCCACTTTCCTACATACTAGAAAAGGCAGCTGTGTAAACGTGAGGCAGAAGATAGGGTAGCACAGGTGACATGAATGACAGGTGAAAACGAGAGGGCTGCAAGCCAGCAGGACCTGCCAGCATCCAAAACAGCCATCACAAAGCTTGATTAGCTTTGGGGAGGGCACAACACTCTGCAAAGACAGGGCTGGCCTGGGCAGCCCATACTGAAGAAGAGCAGACACAAAGATTTACAATCTATTGCCATTCAGAGTTCCACAGCCCCTTGGGAGGAAGGGAGAACAGAGACAGGGTGGTCAACCATGCCAAATTCAGCTCTCTCAGTTTTCTGACCAAATTGTTATTATCTAATTAATCTCTCATTTAAAATATTGGTATAGCCAAGGCTTCTGTGGGTGTGAGTCAGCAGAGCTGCTTCGGGCTGATTACACCAGCTGGCAATTTTCCTCTCAATATTGGTGACTCTTGCAGTAGTCAGGAAAAATGCAACCCATGTTTCTGTTTTTCATAGTTGCGGCATGACAGTTGAGAGAGGGAGGAGAAGAGCAACTTTTTCTCCAGCTTCCCTCAATACAGTATTTGTGTTCTTGCTTTCTGGTCATTTCAATTCCCACAACTCACTTACAAAAGACTTCTTTAACATATATGACATGCAAAATTACACAGGAAATACAGGCTGTCATGAGTCTTCTGAGTCTTCTTGCCCCTCAGTTGCCTTTTCCAGTGTCATCAGGAGTCCTGTGAAACAGTTGTTTCAATATGCAACCACAAACCTTTGGTAGCTTGGCAGTAGTTTAGTTGTAGCAGTACCTGCAGAACCATTTCTGGTCGTGCTCAGAGGTGACCTTACACAGCAGCATCTGCTAAGCAGTTTACTGAGAGGCAATATTTTTGGCTTTCTGTGTCCAGGAGGCTCTGCCAAATCCCTGCCAAGGCAACAAACTTGCTTAGGAATTTGGCTCTCTCCCCCAATGTTGTTATTTGCAAACAAGTGGAAATATTTCCTTTTAACGTTCTTGCTCAGCTCCTTGAGGTCAGTGCAGAGTCTGAGTCTCTCCTCTTCCTTCCCAACAGTTTTTAGGGCCTCAGCTCAGACTGCTGGTCTTTGATTCTACAAACAATGCCATCTGCTGTCACGTTTTATAGCTCCTCCAGTGGTCTGTTTTCCCTTCAAAAGATGATCCAACACAGTGGGTTGCCTGACAGACTCTGTGTCCTTCCACTGCCTCACCGGTGAGTCTGTGTCCTAGGGCAATCCCGTTCCTGTGACCTTGCCAGACAACTGATAGCCACTAGGCCACCAGCATAGCTGCTTTGTCTAACAGCAGTTCCTGGTGACATGTTCCTGCAAGCTCTCATTTCAGTCAGTGCTTGTCCCAGTTTGTGCTTCTGTAAGTGTGGGATTTGCTCTTCACCAGGGACAAATGATCTCACCTTGAACCTTTAACTACAGTGCCTCATTGTCACCTTCCCATTGTAGAAATTCAGTTTTTACTTCATTTGCATCCCTGGGTCTTATTCCAAAGTATTTTTTAACCATCTGTATTTTGCTTTTGCAGTTTCAACCTTTCCCGTGTGGTTTCAAAACCAGTTTTTCTCCACCACTTGGAACTCTGACTGTAACCCATGCCTTTCCTTTGCTAGTACATCTGAATGGAAGGTTTGCAAATAAATGAACATTTCACATCTTAAGTTAGATGCCACATCAGTGACATTGTTCCTTGTTTGGCATGAGTTTTCTTCTCCCTTTTCAATTTCTCTAGAATGTTTTCTTCTGTGTTTAGCTGTGGAGTTGATGGTCGTCTGTTGCAATTCATCTGTTCCTGCTCCTTGGCATGAAATAATTGCCTCTTTGAATCTTGGGTCGGTGTCTCTGAAAAGCCTTTCAAGGCCACTCTATTGCTGAACTCCAAAACTATTTGCTTTTTCACGACTGACTCATATTCCAGATTCACAAAAAGAACTTTTGATTTGAGGCCAAGGAAACCCTGACTCAATTTCTTTTAAATCTTGAAACCTTACTTGAAAAAAATACATTCCAGTTTTCACCGCCATCTACAATTGTATTGTAGTCATTACAGGTCTGAAGAATCTTATAACACTTAAAACACACAGGCTTAAATACACACACACAGTGGTGAAGGAGGATATTTTCTGTTTAAAGAAGTTAAAATTGACCTATTATTTGCCAGTGCAGAGCTTCAGCTATCCACAAGGACTTCCTGGCAGTACGCAAAGGACTCTGCATGCAGTTTTCTCTATAGCGAGCATGTTAGTGCTGTAGTAACCATGCATCCACTACTACCATATTGAGATCCTTTTTTCTTCCCTTCAGAGACCAGTCATGTTACTAAGCTTCAATTTTATTATTAATACCTCAGCCTAAATGTGATGTACATTGCTGAAGAACAACCTATAAATAGGACACACTGCTTAAAAGAACCTACCTACATATGATGTGTGTTGCTTAAGAACTATGGAGTCAATTGCCAAAATTACGCCGAGTTCACAAATTAGTAGAGTAAGAAATATTTCTCTTGCCTTTAAAAACTGGAAGCCAAAACTTTTCAATAGGTGGTGTATTAATCTTTGGTGTTAGTGGGCTAAAAAAGCCATTAAACAATGGAAACCCATAACGATATCCAAAATTTTTGGGCCAATAGGTCATTATAACTCTTCAGTGATAAGGGATCACTCTGCCCGCTTGTCATCAAACTTTTACTTGAATATTTCTTGCCCCAAAACATTGCAGAATATTGTATTTTCATAGACAATATACAATGTACTCACTGTTCCTTGGCGATCCATAAATGTCAGTGTGGGAACCACTGCTATGTGCACAAAGTTAGACCAAAAATGATACAACTATGGCAAACTAGAAAAATCCCCCTGTGTCCTTTCTAGAAATCTGTCCAATAGAGATGCAGCTCAGATGTAATTAGTCACTTTTCCTTCATTTTGTTTAAATACATCTTACTTTGTGGTTACTTTGTCTAGCCTTCAGGTTCTATTACAAGCCCTTCAGTCAAGAGCTTTTCTGGCGCTGTACAACACTGAGCACAATGTGATGTTGATTGATGAGCACATCAGTAACAGGGAATGCTGGCAAATTTCTGCTGTCTGTGTTACAGCCCCACGAGTCTATTATATTTATGTCAAACAAAGATTTGTGTTTGCTTGAACCCAATGTTTTTTCATCCATGCTAAATGCTGCTCAGAGTTGGACTCCCTACTGGAAGCTGTGGAAGGTACATGCCTGACATGACCAGGCCCGTGGTGTTTCACAGTTTTTTCTAAGCAGTCCTGGGGAGGTTAAGGGAGGAATCCTGTACTCCATTTTCACAAGTTTTAGGTACCTTAAAATAAGACCCTTATTGTAGTTTTGCCTATTATACGCAAGTGTTTTAGTGGAAGACCACTCAATGTGCCTGTACCACCCCCCTAAAAAAAACAAAGAAAAAAAATGAGAACAAATAAAATATTTCGTTTCATGGTGTTTAAGAATATCATCCTACCAAGCCACAATACAGGTATTTTCAGCTGTACAGTCTTATTTAGGGAGTACAAATATTTTAAACATGACACACTCCTTCAAAACCAGGCAAATCGCAGGATTCTGTATTTTTGTAGTCTGCAAGGGAACCGGAAAAAAAACCCACCTAATGCAAATACGATTTTTAGCATCCATTTTGAAGAAAAGCTATCTTGTTAAAGTATCATGATTAACAGCAAACTCAGTGTAAATCACCAAAAAGTTACATAATGAACGTAGAGGTGATCCAACTTGATATTAATGATATTGCAAAGTTAATGAGTGTGCAGAAATTATATTTCAAAAAGTCTTCTCAGGTTTTTTTGGTGCATCATAATGAAATAAAATAGGATTGGTCCATTTTTAAATTATATTTTTTTAAATCGCCTTCAACCCAAAAACTTTCATAGTGTGGAAATTGCCCAGCTACTCCAAATTCATTTGAATCCAGAGGCATGGGATTCCCTGGTCCTGGTTCTGTCTCACTGTGACATGCCTGCAACTGGTTTGCTCTCCCTCTATACAGCACAGTGAACTGAAGGGCAGGCAGAATTTCCACATTTGCAAAGGCTGAGGAAAATAAAAAGCAAATATTTTCTAAATCCAAATTAATTTAAATTCATTCATAGAAGTGGAAATCCTGGTAACCACTAATACTCAAAAGGGAAAGGGTCAGTGTAACATCAAGTATAAGCAGTATACAATTAAGCTAGTGTTTCTATAAAGAAAAACATTATTTTAAGTATGTTTTCTGCCAACTGGTGGTAACACACAACAGAAGTGGTCACTTAGCAGAGTCTTCTGTTCTGCCTGAGCTACTCCTCTGTGTCTCTGACCTACTTACTCTTTCATCCAGGGCTTGAAACAAAAATTAGCCGCTAAGATTTTCTGTCTGTAGACACATCCAGCAAAACATTTCGTCATTTCCTACAGGCTGTTCTTTGCGTTCCTGTGGGAAAACTGGAAAAATCTTCTTGCACCCAGAGTTGTGTTGATGTTAACCAAAGGTTAATTTGTGCCACAGTTGGAATCCATTGGATAGCTCAGTGCCCGCTCCCTCCTACAGCTCCCCATTCTCAGCAGCATCAATGCAGCTCTGCTAATCAGTAAAAACATACCATCCTCCTTTGACTGCACAGAGACTCTTGGTGCCAAAATACACTTTCATGTGTACCCTAGAATTCCAGTAACTCCATTGGCATAGTGAAATTGCACTGTAGAAAATGAGAGCAGAGCCTGGCCCCTAGCTAAGGTCTCATATTGGGGCAGACGACAGCTGTGGGGTTTGGAGCATCAGGTTACTCAGAGGCCGAGCTGAAAGCTGAGACAGACAAAGTACTGACGGCGATTTCTAAATTTCAGTTTTTCATAATAAACATAGACACCTGCAAAACAACACACACTCTACACACACTGCTAATAACCTCTCAGCAAGTTACATTACTAAGATTTTAGATATGTCTTCAGAGGAAAGATGGAATACTAATCATGATCTTATGCAGGAAACAAAGCATATAACAGGATGGATACATTACTCCCCAAAAGCGGCATAATTCATCTTTTTCTGCTCTTTTTTTTCTCTTCAAAATTGGAAGCAAACTGAGTAGCAAAAGTCCTGATATCAAACAATAGAACTTTTACACCAAAAGTAAAAAAACAAAAACAAAAACAAAAACAAAACCAAAACAAAAAAAAAAAAAAAAAAAAAAACAAAAAACAAAAAACAAAAAACAAAAAACAAAAAACAAAAAACAAAAAACAAACCAACAAAAAACCTTTGTGTGCATCGTTTCTTAACATGCTGGATGGACTTTGTGACACTTGGGAGAAAGAAATAATGTTGAATTCATCACAGTTTTGAATCTGGCTGCCTGATGAAAGGCAACATGTATGAACATTTGATATTTTACCTTTATTTCTTTAAATATTTAGTTAAGTATGCTAGCTTCAAATACTAAGCCAGCATTTACAAAGAAATATTTGGGAGTGTAAAATCACTGTTAATAAAAAACCTGCGTAATATAAACATTGTAACACTTGTAGCTTACTTATTTCAATAAACATTGTTCAATAAGAAACTGAACTTCCATTAAAAATGGAAGAAGAAATAAAAGTTGGTCCCTCTTGGGATGAAAACATTGCAAGATATGGTTCTCAGGGATTCATTAACTCAGTCGGTTTTGTAGTTTATATTACTTACGATTTGCTAAGAGTAAATAGATTTTTCATTTTAAGAAAGTTGAGTTAAATTAATTGAGTCCAGACCACCTGGATTTTCAGCAAGTTAAAGTCCACCGCAGATGCAGATTCAATTTGTGTAATCCAGTCCTGCCTAAATTCATGCACAGATTAGCATACCCCAGGCTTTATAGCAACATCTATTGTGGACCAGATAGATACCTCATATTTTAAAGTACAGTAATCCCACACTCATCTCATATTCCCAAACCATCTTCCTACATCAGTAACATGTATCTAATAAATTATTTTTCGGGTCTGAGTGGTATCACACCATTGTAAAATCAGGGTTGTTTATGCTGTTGCTTATTAAAAGTATAGTTAAGATCTCAGGCAAATAGACCTGTCTATTGGGTCTGCTTGTTTAACAAAGGCCCTTTCAGTATGTGTCTGTTTTTATGCAAGCCCCTTTATGGAAGGTTAGCTCTCACAAGTGGTTTTCTGTTTTAAAATATGAGCAGGTTGCCTCATCCTTGTGCTAATCTTCCATTACCATATGTACTCATAAGCCTGGTGGGAATGCTGTAGGAAGGGCAAGTAAGGATCTGAGTTACCTGTACTATTTTCCTATACAACAAACTACTACACAACAAACAAATACAGGACTGGGAGATGGGCAGAAGCACAGGACAAAGAAGATATGAAGAACAGATGATGGGTGTTAACGCAGTTTCAAAGTCAAGCTGAAACCCGAAGCAGAATGTTTTTCAGCCTGTATAACATAAAAATGACTGTTAAGACCTTGCAGATCTTTGCTTCCAAATCTTTTAAATACCTGACACTTGGGATAAACCAGTTTGTATCAAAGGCAATGGTATTTGGGTTTTTTTTGGGAAAAATTTATTTTAGAGAAGTAGTTTTATGTGTCCTTATGTCATTTCTGGCTGAGCTGGTTTAGCACGGTCATGAGAGAAGGCAAGTACCACTAGAAATCATCCAAATTGGAGGTTATTTTAATAGCAGGACAGTAATAAAGGACAACCACGAAGGCCACATGAGAGCACTGAAGCACATGACTGTAGATTTAGTCTGATTTTTAACTCCTTTTTACACTTGTTAAAATTGAGCACTCATAGAAAATGTTGCCAGATCATGATAGATCCACCTCCAACTGGATATCTGGTTTGATTTAAAGAGTTAAATAATGATCCTCTGCATATGTTGAGTATAACTTGAGGTTTTTAACAAAGTATGTCTTAGATTAAGCCTACAGTATATGCCACAGCACCCTTGAGTTGTTTCTCTGAAGAGAAACAGCATTGCTTCTGCTCGCCAGTTGAGAGGACTTTCCCTTCAGGCTAAATGAGACAACAAATTAGGGGTGGGCCCTTCAGTGTGGTCTTTTGCAAATGGAAGGTACTGCACTGTCTAACCAGGGAGGTTTCTGACTAGGGAGGTGTAATAAGATTAGACAAAAACCAGTTGAAAGAACTGAATTCAGTCATACAGATGCAGCTGCAGACTGTTCCACTCCTCTGGGAAAGGGGAGTCAGGGCACAACCTGAATCGTGCATACCGAAGAAGAGGAACTGCTAACATCTATGTACACATGTACATCACACATGGCAAATAAAATACCTATGAAAATAATACTTTTGTAATAATTAGGCTGAGTACTGCTTGGGATTTGAAATTTTTATGCAAAAATTAACGTGTAACAACTGTTAACATGGAACAATTACTAGTTTCTTAAGAAGCGATTATGCAGACAATTTTGAAAAAGCTTGTGAATTCCTGTTTTGGTTGTAATGACTCCAAAGGAAAGATTACTTGCATGTTTCATGCTATTTTCTGTATTTTGAAAACTGACCAACTTCTATTACTCCAAATAGCATGATATATATTTACTATACTGGAACACATCTTGCTGTTGCTTATTTCTAATGTGGTGCCAAGGTACAATTACCTAAAAATGCTTGTTTTAATTAATTCAAATACATCTTCTGACAGTCTTAGCTAGCTGAATTATCTCTCTCTAGTGATTTCAAATGACTGAAGTGAAACCCACTGGCAAGAGCAGGGCAGATCCAGTGCAATCTTCTTGTCTCTCTCATCCAAAAAAGGCACCTCCCATGACTTCAGTTTGTTTTAATGAGAAATTTATGGATCATTCCTTTCCCCCTTTCTGCATGCAAGCATGAACATTGCTGTAATCTGGAGCCATCTCGTTATACCAACAGCGAGTAGCAGTTGTTATCAAGGACACTTGGATTGAGCAGAGGAGTGATGGGTCTAGAATACTACAAGCTAGATGCATTAGTGCATCTAAACATCAGGCAACATCAGAGGTCACTGAGAGGGCACTTAGACAGATTCATGGCATCCTGAGCAGTACAGCCTCACTCTCAGAATAGCTGTGACAGCACAGATACATGAAATGTGTCTGTGTCAATTAAAAAAGATATTACATGTGACACTGGAGGTGGAGGCCGAGTGAAAATATTTTTTCATACATATTCATTACTGTAAAAAAAACTACCTCCAAAATGTCTCCATACACTCTCCATTTCACATTGTAACATGCAAGGCTGACCGATTTCTGCAGCTGTAAACTTTGATGGCAAAGTTGTGGGGGACACAAAAGATAAGCAAAAAAGCGTTTTAAAACATCACCCTTCTGCTGAATTTGTCCATTTAAAATGTGCTCAGTAACCAGAACAAAAAGGTTTCAAGCCTTTTTGTGGTTATCAGAGGACAACTGACACATTAGAGATGAAATACCATCTGCAATTCTGTTTCTAAGAGCATCTTGTTGCTTCAGGTTATCCAAGGATAGCAAACAGCTCAGCATGTGATGCTACATAAAGTGACACAAGATGCCCTCATCACACTGCACAAAAAGCACAAAGAAACCAGGTTTTATTGTTTGATTGTTTGTTTTTAAAGTGAGTGAAAAAATGATAGGATCTAAAGATGACTCAGAAAACTCATATCCTTGTATGAACCCTTCTTTTCCTTTTTCTTACCCTCCAGCTCCTAACTGGTTCTCTACAATGAACAGAAACAGGTAGCCTGTTTCAGGCAGCATAAATATCTGATGGAGTGAAAATTAGAATGGATTTTCACAACTTAAAGCTAAAATATGCAAAAAAAAAAAATTGAATAGGTAAAATATTATTACCAATTCAGAGGAAGGCAATCCTTTATTAAAATGGACTAATTGCTTGAGATAGCATCAATAATCATAATCACACAAATGCCACTATTACTAAGACATCATAAGGCACCACATTTGCTGTGGCATCACAACTGTGCATTCTGTTTTATAGGCAAGTCAAAGACAACATCCATATCTTGAAGAACTTAAAATCCTGTGTAGGGTGGGGAAGGTCCTGCTAACCATTATTTCCAGATGAAGTCCTTACAGAGTCATGTATCAGGCACTGTATATAAATCCTAGGAGATACTTGGATGCGAAATGATGACAAATAGAAAAATCATTTGTTTGTTTTCTTAGGCCTTCACAATCTTTGAGACCTTTCTTCTTTTCTTTTTTTTTTTTCTTTTTAAAGTTTCTGTGTCCGAAGAGAAGAGCAGAAAATTGTTTATTGGTTTGCTTGATGAATTGTGTGTTTACAGAGAGGCTTAGAGGAAACTCTGGAGGTAAAGAGGAGATGGAAGATGCAGACTGATGGGAAACCTGACTAGGAGAGAGACAGAAGAGGATACAGTGGAATTTGCAGAGTCCAGAGACTGACTGGCACAGGGGATGAAACGTAACAAGAAAAAAAGCAGGCAGAAGTGATTAAGCATGGAACGTGGATGAGACGTGAAATTAGAATTTGATGTGAAAAGCCAAAGAAACATACTGACAGAAGATGAAGAGAGCTGGCCAGAGACGGAGCATGTGGTTCCAGGTGAAACAGAGGAAAAGACAGGAGAGTTATAAAGCAAGAGGCCTGGGTGGGTTGTAAAGGAGTGAAGTAATAAGGCATTGGGGCTGGGGGAATAAAAGTTACAATGAATATGGAAAGGGAGCAATAGGTCCCAGGGGATATGTGTAAAGGGAGGGCAACAAGGCCAGCGGCATCATAGTAACAGCAATAGGCAGCAGGACAAAGGCAAAATATGAAGGCAGAAAAGGGACAGGGACAGACCACAGAATGAGGGAGGAAAGACCAGAAAGACATTGGTGTGGCCCTCAAGTCTGTTGTCAGTGTAGTCTGAAATGAAGGTTGCAGTCAGCAAGAAGATAGTGGCTACTTGCCACCTGAAGCGAGCCACAGACCCAGATGGGAACACAGGCTCTCAAGAGATGAAGATTAAACAAATGTAGACATGAGATTCACAAAAGAGAAGAGACTTAATAACAGATCCTCCAACCATGTGAGGCAGAAGAGCTGAACACTTCTCACCACTCACACTTTGATTTTTTGGGGAGGACAATCAATCCTTTAGAGGCAGGCAGATGGAAGGGAAGAGAGGAGTGGTCCCTTTTTTTGGCTGTGCCGTCAGCCCAGCAGATGGAAACTTCCAGGAATAAAGGAGATAGACAGAGGGGATTCCACATAATATCCTATCTCTATAATATACGTTGGAATATCTATGAGATGTGTAGATGAAAGATATCAGCAGAGACAAACATGTCACTATGTAAGAAGGTGAAAACATTTTCCTGCTAGCATCCAGAAGGACACACTTGAAAGTATCTGAGATGGTAGCCACACTAACTGCAGGACACTTCGATCTTAGGTTATCTGCTGTTGGACAAAGACATATGATAAAAATTAAAAGTTCAGAAAGACATCCCACCATAGTCCATCAAAACCAAAGCCACCTAAGAATATCAGTGCTGATGATAACAAGAATATAAATTCATCATCAGGTTGTTGTCATAATTTTTGAGTGCCTTGAATATACACATCAAATCAGCACGTAGCGTTAGAAACAGAAAGGAACTGTTGTAATGCTGAGCAGCTCCTTCACTTATTTATGCTTATTGCATTATGAAATTACTTCCTTTATAAGTAGTACAAAGTGAGGTTTTTGTAGTAGTACTGTGAGTTTTTTTCCTGCAGAAGAAAGCAGACATGTAAGTGCCATGTACTGTTATAATACTGTTCAGAAATGGACCACTGCCTTTTCTTTCCTTGAGAGCAAAATTATTACTGAAGAGGATGGTCCTATTTTTTTTTTTTTTTTTAAGAATGTGCAGAAGTTTAGTTAGTAATTTTAGTTTTAATACTTGTCTCTAAGGAAGGCGAATGTGGGTACCTTACAAAACTTAAGACACTCAGACATAAATAAATTTATGAACAGGATCCCTTTACAGTTCATAAACCTCTAGCTTGCTCCCTCTTTTATGTAAAGGGTCAAGCATAGTATAATTAATATCCTATGCCGTAAATCTCACTAGACCACAAGAGGGAGCAGCATTCAGAGGTGCAGGCAGACCGGCAAAGAGGAAAAAACTCCAATTAACAAAAAAAACCCACACAGCAGACGCTCAGAAAAGAAAAAAGAAGTAGTGGCTCTCTCCCAACCAGCTGGGTGGTATTTCAAATTCTGTAGCACATAACCAGCAGGGTCAACCTTCAGGCTGAAGTTGACAACAGGTAGATATTTGCTCTTCACATGTGACCCAGTTTAACAGATAATCCTGTGTTCATTTTCAAACCTTCTCCTGGACTGATCTGAACACTTCCTTCCAGTGATAGGCAGAAGTTGCAGCCTTAACACCTCAAGCTAGGTATGTGTAGGGTCACACCTCTGAAAAAGAAGTACTCCTTTGGAGAATAATGCCAAGTCAAAACAATGCCATAAGAAATATTTCACTTACAAAGATTCAGACCATATTTCCAATCCATCTGCTTTATTTCAGCACCTTCTGTGGAACCTGTACTTCAGGTTTTTTTAAGGAAAACCTCCAGAAACAAATACAGCACGCCTCACTGGCTTTCTCTAATCTTGGTGAATAAATCTGTTCACTTAAGCAAATTGCTGTGAATTCAAGCCTGTTGCAATGGATCTCATCTCTTGCAAGAGCCATTAACACAGAAAGCTGGATTTTCTGCATCAGGTGAATCTGCGTGCCCAGGCAGACCATTGCCCCCTTCACTCTGCTGCACAATCACATGATGAAGCAATATTTCTGGGTCAGAGAGGTAAAGGCATTATGTTGTTCAGTACCTTGAGAACCACAGACTTAACAAGTGGAAGCACATATTGGTTTCCCCTCATATCTTTACTGACTCAGATAGTTCTAATGGGGTGGAACTACAACACTTATTAGTCCTAATTTGGTTAATAATGTGGTTTCAGGTGGAATTTCTCCTCTTTCCGAACTTCAGCTTTCTTTATAAAACATGAAAATATCAACAGAAATGCTTTTTCCCCTTAATTACCCATAAAGCACAGGAAAGATTCTGTAGTACATTGGTTTTTTTAATAAATGTCACATCATTGCATTTGGAAACAGTGTGACCACAGGTCAGACTGGTGTCCCTGCCTCCTGCAGGCTGTAATGCCTGATTTCACACTGGATCACCCCCATCCACTGTCAGTGTGCGCAGGGGCACTATTTTTGCCTGTGATTCCTGACTCCTATGAAAAAAGGCACCAAGTGGCAGAAGTACCCCATGTACACTGGTATCCCACCCTTATATGCAATTCTTACTGCAACATCCGAAAGAAACACAAAAACCTGGGCAGTACAGATGCAGCCAAAAAACACTGATTCAGGTGAAGGATTCAAGCTCACATCAGGTATTGAGCATAGTGGCAGCGTCCAAAGACTCAGTTTTCATTTTCTGAAACCCTTGTGGTCAGTTTACAGAATAAGAACAAGGATAGAGATGACAAAGGTGTAACACTGAGGCTTATGGTCCCTTTGGGGACCCCTTCTCACTTCCTATACACACCATAGGAAAGGTTTATGATATAAGAGAAACACTTTCCTGGTGGGAAATGCTGGGGACAGCAATGTCTAAGGTATGCAGGTGCATGACTCCCAGCTACAGGCAGCAGGGATTCTCAACTACTGCCCCTTTTCTGGAAGAAGACAGCGAGGTTTCATTGCTACAGTATTTCAAGGAGGAAGGCCTTTTCTTGTGCCCTGTTGCATGCACAACCAGACTTAACTCAATGGTCCCAAGAGCAAGAGTTTACCTGAAGACAGAGACCAGCTTTCAAATTCTCTATTGGCTTGATTCAGAGCAAGGAGTTGGATTCAGGTCTCCCATTCCCCAGGCTATCCCCAGATGAGCCTTTCTTCTCTTTAAGCTTCATAAATCCCTTCATATAAATAATTAAGTGTTCAGTGAGCCACGCAGGGGAATGGGAAATGTAAGGGAGTGATTCTCCAGCCTGCTGGTTAGCATGCTCATCTGGGAAGTGGGCAAGTCAGGTTCAAACCACTGCTGCAACGACTAGTTAATTATTCATACAGAACAGCTTCAATGGGAGCGAGGCAGCGCAATTATCCAACAGATTGGCAGTGGATCTACTCTCCTGGGATGTGGGAGAGCTTAGTTCAATCCCCACTCCAAATCAAGGTGAAGGAAGTTTTGGGAATGGCCTGCTACCTGGAATTGTCCCTGAGAGTGCTCAGTTGATCAGAGCATGGTGTTAATAACACCAACGTTGTGGGTTCAATGCCTGTATGGACCATTCACTTGAGAGTGAGATTGATCTTTGTAAGTGCCTTCTAACTTAGAATATTCTGTGATCTGGAAATAAACTTAGTGCTAACAATTTGGCTGTTAGGTGAAGTGCATGCATGCAAATAATTCTGGTAAACTCCAAAATCTCCTCCCCTTAGTGCACATGCTGCCCTAACATGAAAACACTTCTGTTGAGGGCAAGCCTCATTTGTTGTAAAAAAATATTTTGTAGATCAAGTAAATAATCTGCATTTCCTTTACAGTAGTGATGAAAAAGATGATCGAGGATATTTTCTGAATAGAATTCGTCTCACTAGCCTAAAATCAGTTAAATACCATCTTCTCCAGAAGCTTTAGTTGACCATAAAGGAGTCTAGATGTCCAGTTTGGGTGCAGATGTCTGTCTGGGAGGCATTCAAAGTCAGCCGAGAGGAGACCCACTCAGGTTCCCATGATGCACCTTGTGCCGTGATGCAGCCAGTCATGCATCAGTGGGAGCGCCCTGATGCACAGCACTAAATAGCAGCAGAACATCCCCTGGGGCTGTGAGAGCCCCAGGCCTCCCTAAATGGCACATGCTCTCCTT
>VWZT01016222.1:3954-19957 GCA_013397055.1 Pachycephala philippinensis | reverse complement strand
CACTGACACAGGCAGGGATCTGATCCACCCAGTGTGCTTGTCAGAGCCCTCCCTGAGACTAGCTCAATGTCCTCCAGATGGGGAAGCCACAAGTGAGTAGAATGAAATTTTTTTTTAGGTTGTTTTCACATTAAACAAGTAATAAAGTTACATGACTGTAGCCTGCATCATGCCTTTAAATGTGAAATTAGAATGTCATTGTCACCTCCCAGCAGATGGGGCAAGGGGTTCCTCCTCACAGTAAAATTTCCTAGGGAAGCACGCTAGGGAGAACATTTTGGCAGGAAAGCCCCTGTAGAATAATGTCATCCAAATGTGGAGGTATTGCTGGGTGAGAAACAGTGGAGATCCTTGAGTCTCATCAGTGAGATTATGGGTGTAGCACCTAGATCAGAAAAGACAATGGGTTTTGTGTTGTTGCTCTGGCTGACCTCCAAGAGACAGTGCACATGGAGCTGGAGGAACTAATGGGAAGGAGTTAGGTTACAGACACTGGGCCTCGACTTTCACTGAGGGTCTCTGATTCACACTGCTGGGGAAACAAGCTTCAGGAAGCATGAAAAAAATGCCTTGCCTTGCCTTGCCTTGCCTTGCCTTGCCTTGCCCTGCCCTGCCTTGCCCTGCCTTTGGTGATTTATCTTCATCCATGCCATGTAAAAAATCATGGAGCACATCCTTGTCTCTGATGCCCCATGCATATGCTTAGGATCCCACAGAGCAGTGCACACTCCTTCAGCTACTAACATATAAAGGGATGTTATGGCAACTTTAGTTCCTTCTTTTGTACACGTTTATTCCTTTTAAAAGGGTACACACAGTAGAAAGGCACAAGACACACTTTTTGGTGGGGGGTTTTGGGATTTTGTTGTTGTTGTTGTTGTTGGGGGTTTTTTGGGGGGGGTGTTTTTGTTTTTGTTTTTGTTTTTGCTTTGGAGCTAGATAACATAAGCTGTTCAGCAAATGTGTTCAGAAAACAGTGTTCAACTTTGCTTAACCTAAAATTTATGAACATGGCTGCACGATTTTACTACCAATAAACAGTTAACATGAAAACGAACTACACAAAAGCAGGAATATGTGTACTTGATTTACAAAACTAGTACACATCTCTTTTCCTATTTGAAGCTGAACACATTCAATTATCAGTGTAATTACAGGGCAATTCTCTCTCTTCCACATCATGCAATTTTTTTTAGATTTGAACAATACACATGTATGGTTTGTCTGGTTTTTAATAGCTACCATATTGTTCATCCATTCTGTTAGTTGTATAACTTAATTTAAAATTCCCCATCTCTGCACAGTTCTCAAGTTTGGGGTTTTTTTAAAGTTTCCTCTTGAAGGGAGCTGCTACTCATTGGTAGCAATTGTATTAGTTTAAACTCAGAGCTGTTTTCCACTGTTGTTCTTCAAGCAGGTAGGGATTGCCTCTAAAAGCATCTTTATATAAATTAAATATCTCTTCCTACATTGGGTGCAAGAAGATGGAATTGTGCATGGCATGACATTACCATTGTGTTATGTTGTTCACAGTGCTTTATTCCATTCACTCAATTCCTTACCTTCAAAAAGCAGGGAAGGGGGTCTCTGTGCTTCCCAGCTGTGCTCTGAAGATGTCCTCCCCGAGACCTACTTTTGGCTAGATCTGTCAGTGATATCCCAAAACACCCGCCCTCCAACACCATTAAATAATGTTTGTCCAGAGCATCTTACCAGCTTCTCTTGCAAATTCTTCCTGCAGTTACTCTTAATTAAAGCTCACTGCACTACAGTTCTGAGCTACTTGCCTTGGTCATGGCTGAAATTTTATATAATATTTAATTTTCATTTTCCAGGGAACCTCCTAGCAAGTGTTAGTGAAGGCAAACCCACCAAAGAGATTGCCACTCTTACCATCCACTCAGATGGGAACAGTTCTAGCATTACATGTATGTTTTTGCACAGTGATTTCTTTTCTGGACACAAGATCATGAAAGAAGAGACCATCAAATGCTCTCCCAGAATTTCTATATTGTTTATCCTTTTGTGCACAAAAGCTGCTCTGGTTTGTTTCAGTCTGTTTATGTCTTTACTTGATCTCATGTGAATCTGTTATTTCAGCTAGTTCTGTCCTAGGCTTATTTGTCTGCTTGCTGCTCAATACCACTGATGCGACTGAGTCCAGTGCCAATGCCATGACAGTATCAGCTTGGTAGCTGTGTGGTTACTGATTCTTAGCACTTCACAGTATGTGAGAAATTCATCTGTGCATCTGCCAAACTTTAATAGAAACAAAATTCTTTGGTCTCATTTCAGTTGTATTTCCAGTGGATGTAATAAGAAACATGGCATTTCTCTTAGGTACTTATTAGTTTTCCAAACTATTTAAGATTTTTTTTTTGATCTTTCATTAATTTAGCTCTAAAGACAAAAAGCATCCTTTGCCATATGTTCTACATTCACTGTGGTGCCCTGATAACTGCCCTTCCTTTATCTATTTTGCACTGTTTTCCATGCTTCCCTGGAAAAAGTTAATTTTTCACGAATAAACCATATATACATATTGCACCAGAGAATGAAGTATTGCTCACAGCCATGCCTGAAGTCATTCAGTCAGCCACAGCAAAGAAGTTGAGCAGTGAAATTTATTTCACTTCTGGCGCCACACTAAGAGACGCTCAAAATGCATTTGCATGAAATAACATCAGCTTTAACAAATCTACTAAGTTATGAGCAATTCTGCATATGTTAGTAGACATTGCCATTTATGATAATAAATAATTATGCACACACAGAGCTTACACCAATGCATACATCTGGAACTCAGAAGACTACTGTTTCTTCCTTGATTATGAGTGAGAGGTTTTTGGTTGTTTGCTGAAATTATTTAAAAATATAGAGGTGAAAGAGAAGAACAGTGCAAACTGGCAAGACAAATAACTGTGCCCCCTCTGAAGGCAGTATATTATTGAAAGATTTATAATTTGCTCAAAACAGTGCTATTTAAAAGCAAATATTAATCTCGAGGTGATAATATCAACCTTGCAATGCCAAGTGGCTTTGAAGCTAAGTTATCCATCCATCCACCACTGCTTACCCACTGTGCTTTTTGAGCAGTTTGAGGCCATTCAACTACTTTTCTCTGGGAAAACCTCATGTGCACACCAAGTTTTTAAACATTCTCTAGGATATGCTCTCCCGCAATGTGGATGAGCCTTGGAAGTGTCTGCTCAGCCACTTGTTGAGCAGACACAAGTTGCCTCCGTGTACCCCATTTGCCAGTGGGACATTGCCATGACCTGGGGCAGCAAAAAGTTACTTGTCACGTGGGCCACAGTGTTTGGTAGGAGCCTGCACTTACACTGTGCTTATGCTGTCTGCCGGAATATTATGAGGACACAGCAGGATTTGGGAATGCTGCATGGTTTTTCCAGGCTCAAACAAATTCAGGCATAGACAACAAAACACAAAGCTAAACAAGCAGAGAAGCCATACCTTTGCTTTCAGGACTTGCCTCCTCTTCACCAAGAAAAATCCCCTACATTTATGCTGGATTACTATGCATAAAATAATATTCCCTGCTGTGTGCAGGATTTTGGAACAAATGCATCATCGCTTCCTATTTTAGAGAGTATTAGCAGCAAGCCAAGATGGAGGTTCCCAGCACACGCCCAGGGCTCTGCTGATTTCATGTGTCCACTCTCTTACTCACACACTCCCTAGGGGCCACCCAAACTCAGCCTGGTGGTAAAAAATAACAAGAGATACACCTACTCCATAGGCACAATTGCATCTTTCAATGCAAAATACATTAGCAGTTACAATCTTCAGACACACAAGTCATGAGGTGACTTCTACCAATTCAGAAGCATAAATATGGCTGAGCCATTGGAAACAGAGTCCTGTGACTGGCAAAAAAGCAGAATTAATCTTCAAAGTAATTGTATTATTCTCTCAGGGTTTAAGTTATGTGAAAAAATTTCAGAAAAATAAAACGTTCAAAAATTACCAAATTTAGTATTATTATGATTACTTCTTACAATTCAGTATTGACTCCATGACTGACGCCTTTTTCCACAGTCAGCCTTGATCTTGAGGAATATTTTGATAAAGGGAACTGCAGTTCTGACCATAGTGTCCAAGATCTACATCTAAGAAAGATAATGAAAAAATAAGAATATTACTCACCTGTTGCTAGAATACTAATCTATTATTGCAGTATTACTCACCTATTATTATCATCTTATTATTAGAAATGCTGAAGCATGGTGCCAAAGTTGCTCAGGAGGCAATGGAAAACAGAAATCACTTTGGTTAATATTTTCTATCATCTCTGTTCAGCATGAGCAGGCGGGAATTTGTTTTTTGCTGAACTTTTCTCCTCAGACATGCCTTCAGATATTACAATGACACACTGAAAGTTTGTGTGGAGAATTTAACAAGCTTTTCATGCACAAGGAAATGGAAAGGTTTATATATCCTATGCAGCCAGTTGTCACAATTAACATTTGTGATTAACTGGAAGTAATGCTCTGAAGATATTAACAGTCACGGCTCTACTGTCAACACTGGTTGAATATATGGACAACTAGAATTGGAAGTTTGGTTCAGCATCTGTCCAGAAAAATACCAAAGGAGTGCCAAGGAGATGAGAAGTGATCTGAAGCAGTCATGAGCAGGCAGAACAAATTGTCTTAATTATAGATGTCTCTAAAACAACAAGTCACAAAGAAAAATACAGAATCAAGTGAGCCTTGCGTGGGCAAAACTCTCGTTTGTTTCAGCAACTGCTTCTTATTATAAACCATTTCCACACATGGACCTCTCTCTCTGCATCTGTGTTTTTAATACCTTGCCATTTGCACTCGTGTTCCTTAAGGCAAAGCTCTGGTTTTGGTTACACAAGTAGAAACGCAGTAGCTTTTTTCTGTATTAATATTAGCATAGTGAAGAGCAAAAATTTGACCTAGAACTCGGAAATAGTTTTTATATGTATTTTTACTGGTGTGTCAGCAAAGTATAACAAATACCCTGCCAGCAGTTTCAAAATTCCCATGGAAAGAACAAGAATACAAAGCCTGTGCTGAAAGGGATTGTTTCCAGCACTGTAATTTCACAGCTGATAACGCACACATCTACCAGCAGATAAGCAAAGAAAATATGTTTGTACAATTAACTACGTCTCTGATGCACTGCACAGAACATGAGTTGCAATTTTCTTCTCTTTACTTTAGAGCTGCTTAGATGCTTAACTATGTTGTTCCCATGGCATTCAACGAATTTCTACTGTCTTACTGTGAGCACGTGTTTTATGCAACTAAGAATTTCAGATTGCAGGACATCAGAAGTGATGTCCAAAACTCCAGGGGAAGATTACACAAGCCTTTCATATAAAATGTACTTCTCCTATATTCCTAGCCTGGAGTCTTCCCTAAATGAAGTGATGCCATCATAAGCAAGGTTTTGGTCACCCAGCTCAAAATAAGCAACTTTCCAACACCGTGAGGGTCTAAATGGTTAATACTGACACAATGCAGTAGTACTGAGGTACAGCACCTTTCCCATGTGGAAAGGCTAGAAGAATTGGGATTGTTCAGGCCTTGGGGTGACCTAAGGGTGGTCATCCATCCAGTGCTTGAAGGGACCCTACAAGAAACACAGAGACTTTTTATAAGGGCATGCAGAGACAGGGCAAGAGGCAATGGATTCAAACAGAAAGAAAGTAGGTTTACATCAGATATTAGGAAAAAAATTCTTTACCGTGAGGGTGGTGAGGTGCTGAACAGGTTGCTCAGACAAGCTGTGGATGTCCCATCGGAGGAAGCGTTCGAGGTCAGGTTGAATGGGGCTCTGAACAAACTTGCCTAATGAAAGGTGTCTCTGCACAGGGCAGGGGGGTTGGAACTACATGATCTTTGAGGTCCCTTCTGCCAAACCATTCTATGATTCTGTGACATTCCCAAGGATCGTTTAAAGTTTTCTCTTGAATTTCAAAAACATCATATACAACAATTTTAATTTAAACTTTTGGTTTAACTTCAAGTAGCAAATTTTGTATGAAAGTATATAAAGTTTTCTTAACAAAGAAAATTGTCTTCAATCTCTATGTGTTCCAATGTGTTAGTTTGCATACATCTCCATCAGATAATATAAAACAAAATGGTCAGTCAAAACAAGGAAGTGACAATAAAAAGAAAGTGAACAGCTTTATGAATCTAATCTAAGAACATCTTGCAGAGAAAGGGAGGACGTATCTGAAAATACTGTTCTGTTTTAAGACCCTTTCTAATGACAATGACTTTGGAAATTTTCTGATTTCATATCGTCTCTAAATGAGCATTTCCAATGAAGCTGAAATTGCTCATACTGAAAAGGAGCCCAAATAACAAAAGATCAGAAAATTCATGCTACATTCCATGGCTTATATTCTTTTGACTAAGAACAGCAATAAATGATACGAAAAGAGGTGACAAATGTATTTCTCACAAATAATGTCTCTGAATATACTATATGGACTCTGTAGGACAGCTTCCAATGAGAAAAACTAACAATGTTAGCACTGATTGCTGCTGGATTAAACTATTTAAAGATTTGTTGTCTTTTCAACGTTGCATTTTAGAAAATATGCAAGCAATGTTTTGATAACTAAGGCAAATTATTTCTAGCGTGGAGTCAGGTATGCCAGTCAACCAGTTTCCTCCTGATAAAGCCTGTTTTGGTCATGAAATTAATATGTACAATAACAGTAAAAGTGCCTGTTAGTGGTTTAAGTTGCATCCAATAGCCCATTGTCAGTGATACACCTTCCCCACTACTCTTTTGTGCTCACTTGTGGCCACCGCAGGCCTTCAGCAATGCTTTCCCAGCTCACACTGCTGTTCACCAGCAGTGTCCCACTCTAGGGAAATCACTCGCACATTTCTGGAACACTTTCCTCTTGCAAAGCAGTGAGCTCCCTGTTGCTGTGGTCTGCTGCAGCAATATGGTGCTAAACAAGAGAAAATATTAAATAGGCCTATATTGACGTTCCAATGGAATGTACTTCAATAACCATGTCATGACCAACATTCATAACTGTGTATCATGCAAGAAGTATGCCAGATACCTGATTTTATGATTAAGCAGGACATGGGAGTGGTTAGGATGAAGTCCTGAGAAGTCCTAGATTTTCCTGAATTTAGGCCAAGTCAGATTTTCTGTCCATGACGGGCAATGCAATATATGCAAAAATAGCTTGTCTTTTTTTTGAATTATCCCTGGTCACTCTCCCTATTCTAAACAGTTTTACAAAGTAAAAAAAAAAAAAAGGTGGAAGGACCATTATCCCTGTCTTTAGGGTGAAATAAAGTTCACTGTCCATGATTCTTGCAGATATTTCCAGTTAATGCAATCAATGGTACAGAGACTGAGAGGTATATTTGATTCTGGAAATGAAAGAGTGAAACATATAATTAGCTGCCTCAGATAACAGTTTCAGCAGATGGGTAGGAGAGCAATGCTTCTAAAGGGCCTTTTTGGACCCAAGGGAGGTTGTCAATTGCTTTTGCCGACTGCATGCAGAATTGAGGACATCTGGGAGATGAGTCCTTGACAAATGTGTTTATGCAGTTTGTCAAACAAGCACATTTGTGAGCAACACTTTTGTGATTATTCTGAGAAAAGAATCTAAATGTTCGCTAATTGCTGTAAGTCACCTCTCATGATCTACCAAAAACATACAGGTATATGAAATCTTCCTTTAATTCTCAAATAAATGCTGAACACCCTTTTCTGTGACAACATGTAGACCTTTAGCTGTCACCTTCTCCCGCCCTATTCTCTGAACTCTTTCCCCTCCTCCCTTTGTTCAGTTATGCTACCGTTACTCATAGGATCCCTTGTCATTTCACAGATGCATTTTGAAAGTTCCTTACATTTTCTCTATCTTACGTCTTACTTTTATTATTTGTCTTAAAGTTTTCCCAGGGTCCAAGCAACATTTTATGCCTGTCAGCACTCTGAATTCTCTTTTACTTTACACATTGTAGTAAAACTTGGAATTTTGTTTCCATGGAATTAGAAAAAAAATACAGATTGTGAATTCCCTGAGAATCCAAAATATAAAAATACTTAAACTAAAATTGTTTCTGAAAATGTATTTTCTATTTAATTTCAAAATAATTTGTTCATTCAAAATTATTTTGTGACTGTCCTATCACTTTATTTCACTTTAATTCATTTTTATCATACTGTAACAGAATAATTATTTTTTTTTTAATTTTGTTTTTAAATATACTAAGGGCAGCTGTTACATAATATTGACTGAACCATCTTATCTCTAGATCCAAGTCTCTCCAGTTCATGAAGAAATAGTAAATTTTGACACTGGTATTTTGATATATAGAACAAGAAGATAAGCATCCAGTGCACTAACAGGAGAAACAGCTGGTTTCAATATCTTTGAATACTTTTTTCCAGGACACCAAAAACTAACACAGCAACATCTGTAGACTGAGCATGCCTGTAATACTCTGCTTTCTAGGTTGTAATATCCAGCACATCATCACTGCAGCTGATCATAAACAACTTCAGGTTCAATTATTTCAGAATACAGGCTCCAACTGCATTTAAGATGCTGACATCTGCTAAAGTAAATCCAATAGGTTTGAGATAAAAGAGCAAAATTCATCATATTAATTACTTTTTAAAATTATTAATGCAGTTAGCTATATGTCAGTGTTCCTTTGTCATGCTTCTACAAAACCATTTGTTGGAAACTAAAGTCGAAGACAGAAAGATTTTAATTAAAGTAAGACAATTGTGTGAATCACTTCCTATTGTCTACCAAGACAAATTTTGCTTTACTGCTCCTCTAGGTCAATTCACAGTGATTTTGAGGTCTTAAAACTTTGTTATCCATGCATTTGAGCATTTCTTTTTGGAAACACAAGAAGAGACTGACCCTGGCTGGACACCAGTTCCCACCAGAGCCCGCCTGTCACTCCCCTCCTCAGCTGGACAGGGGAGACAGAGTATAACAAAAGGCTTGAAAATTGAGATAAGGACACTCACCAATTACTGTCATGGGCAAAACAGACTTGACTAGGGGAAATTATTGTATTACTAATTAAATCAGAGTAGGATAACGAGAAATAAAAACCAAACCTTAAAATGCCTTCCCCCATCCCTCCCTACCTCCTGGGCTTGACTTCAGTCCCAAATTCTCTCCCTCCTCCTCACCAGCAGTGCAGAGGAATGAGGGCTGGGTGCTGTGGTCAGTTCAACAGACATTGTCTCTGCCTCCCCTTCCTTTGCAGGAGGACACCTCACACTCTTCCACTGCTCCAGTATGGGTCCCTTCCATGGAGTGCAGTCCTTCAGGAGCTGACTGCTCTACCAGGAGCACCCCATGGGGTCACGGGTTCTGCCAACAAACTTGCTATGCAGTGTGGTCTTCTTTCTCCAGTGGGCACAGCTCCTTCTCTCCTCCAGCACAGGCTTCCCGGGGGTCACAGCCTCCTTCAAGGGCATCCACCTCCTCTGGTGTGGGGTCCTGCACAGGCTGCAGGGGGATTTCCGCTCCACTGTGGTCCTCCATGGGCTGCAGGGGCACAGCTGCGTCACCATGATCTGCACCAGGGGCTAGAGGGGACAGAATCTCAGCTCTGGCCCATGGAGCACCTCCTTACTCTCCTTCTTCACTGACCTTGATTTTCCTTTACATACTGTCACTCCTGTCTTCTCTGGCTGAAATTTGATCCTGCACGGTAACTTCCCCTGGAGGTTCTACCACCGTTACTGATGGGCTGAGCCTTGGCAGTTGGCTGGTCCATCTTGGAGCCAGCTGGCACAGGCTTGGTTGAGACAATTACACACAAGAAGCTTCTGATAGCTTCTCACGGAAGCCACCCCTGTAACCATCACCTCCACACTACCAAAAACTTGCCACACAAGCCCAGTGAAACGACACACATAAAATTGCACCATAATTAAAATCCAAGCATAGAAGTATTTCTTTTAAACTATGGCTTTATTCTTGAGTCATGTATTCAGTGTTTCAACTGAAAGTATCTCATGTGTACAATTTATTGAAAAGATTTGCCCGGACTCAGCTGGAGAAAGCATGTTGTGTCTTGGGTTCAGCTAGGAGTTTGCAAAGGGAATATAAGGTATTTTTCCCTCTAGCATATTCTGCAGCGTATTTATTCTAATTAGGAGGGTTGTCTTTTCCACTTGGCTCTAAGATTGGTCACAAGTAGAGGCTGGAGCAAAGTCTGGACTGGCACTCTTAAAGTAGCACAGAGAATATCCTCTTCGTTTTTGCTGCTTGCTGTTGGATTTTGATTATATGCCACCATTTCAGATTCAGAGGAAACCATCAGGGTAATTTGTCAGGCATATTATCCCTCCCTTTCTGCAGGGACGTCAGATAACCATGTTTATGTCAAGGCCTCCCAAGGTCTGAACCTTAGGCCAAGGATGAGCACCGTCTCATACAACACAGGCTGTAGGCCAGAATCTTCAGGGACTGAGAAATGAAAGACTTATATCACACACTTCTGAAAAGAGGGAAACAGAGAGCACCTGAGATATGACAAAAGCCAGCTGAGGTCCCACTGCTCCACTAGGAGACATGTCTGGGTGGCATTTGAATCTGCATCTCAAGATAAATCTGGTGTCTTTAGGATCTCCAGTGTTTATTGTTTTGTATTTCATGGGGAATTTGGCCACAGCCAGCCACGAGTCATCAGGCAGAGGAGCTGCACTTGTTGCTTAAACTTTATGGTTTGTAACACACAGATTGGTCACTCTGCTGTACAGTCTCAGTTTCCAAGGTCTCTTGGTGGTTTGTCAAGAGACATTGTAATCAGAGAGAGTTTGATGTCTATGATCTCCTCCTGTGTTCTAAGTTCTCATTTCTGTGGGTATGGAAGCCCTCATGCAGACATCGTCCTGATTTCAAAGTGGCACCCAGATATTTGCATGCATCTCTTTGCCTAACCCACATAGCTACATAAGACTGAATTTCACAACACTTGCTGTCACTCAGCCAAACACTCAGCCCTTGCTGCTGCTCCTTTCTCAAGCCACTAATTCTTGGATGCCCCTTACATCCCATTCTGCCCTCACATGTGTCCAGGGAAATTTGCACTGGTGTGTTTTGAGGATGTGTGGTGAGAGTAGGGAAAGGTGTGCTATCAAAACAAAAGAACAGAAAAAAAAGTCAGAATTCAGACAAACAGTACAATAGATAGGACGTGCATTCAAAAAAAACCCAAACCAGAACAACCAACCAAACAAACAAAAACAAAACCAACCCAAACCCACAACAACCAGAAAAACCAACCAAACAAAAACAGAGAAAAAATGTCTCCTACAGTCCTGGTGTTTAATCTGAAGGTGCTTGTCATTTGCCCAAGCTTTAAAAAGTAAAAGGCTG
The DNA here is from genome assembly GCA_013397055.1 of Pachycephala philippinensis. Lineage (NCBI taxonomy): Eukaryota > Metazoa > Chordata > Aves > Passeriformes > Pachycephala > Pachycephala philippinensis. Next base: position 8,559 of record VWZT01016222.1, on the reverse strand, counting down.
TTTATCCCTGTGAGTCACTGAACAGGTCAGAATGAACCTCTAGACAAGCTGAAGCCCTCCAGGTGACAAACTATTCAAAACTTTAAATAAATCCTTTAAACATGTGTCCCTGATCACATCTATGCCCATTCATGTATGGCCAGTAGAGACAGTATGTTTGCAGCTGAAATGAAGGCTGTGAGTGGATATGAATTGTGCAGCTGAACATACAGGGTTGTGTGGGGAACCTGTGCAGGCAAGCTGTCGTATCAGGTTTGGGGTAAAAGGCAGGCTTTGGCCATGATCATAGCCTTGTACAAGTACATAGCTTTGTTCTGGGAAATGACCAGTAATATTCTTTAGAATGTGCAAGGGGAAGAGATTTTATGATCTATGTATTTAGTTATTTTAAAAAATGTACTATTTCAAATAGAACAACAGTGGAATAATAAGTGAAACATCTGGTAAACATAATAATTTAAATAATATAGTGGTTTTACTAATCTATATGTAAGGGACATTAAGCAAAATATTCTGTACTAAGATTCCCTTCTGATATGGTTATAGAAAGCACAATAGCAAAAGGGAGTTAATCCAAGCTTTTTCCTCTGTGAAGAATACCAGATTTTTTACATATTACTCTGTGTCATAGACAGATATCTTGTGGACAGTGTGCCAGAATTAACTAAGTACCTAACAGCATGTCAGCAAAGCATCTCTTAACAACTGAGTAACGTCTGAGCTCGTAGTTGTGTATCTTAACTTACCTTTCTATTGTTTTTATTTCATTAAATTCTACTGGCTAGCATTTCTTTCCCTTGATATATTTGCATATAATTATTCTTTGTAGTTCCTCCTCTGTGGTTTGTGGCACCTGCTACAGCTGGAATATATTTTCTTTTGGATCTCATAATCCATAAAGAATGGTTCTTCTTTTAAGTGTTTGCAAATTTCCTTGGGCTATTTTTTTTTTCAAAATCCTGCTACATTATATCAAGATATACAGAAATACAATTATCTTACCTAGGTAAATTTTTTGCTAAATAAGGATTACATTTATCTTCTACTTTTAAAAAACAAGTGGAAGTTGAAAATCGGGATTCTCTCTCTCTCTGTAATACCATATATTAAATACTTGGCACAGGGCGTGTGGTAACTATTCCCACTATTTTTTGTCCTTCAATGATAATAAATGTTGAAAACAATTGCAGAGACCAAAAGAAATATTCACAAGAAAGTAGCATGTAGAAAGAAAAAGGATGGTGGTATTTGACCTACACAGTACTTTCACATAAGATCTCCCCTTTGTTCCTGCTGAGCAACAGCTGAAACTTAATTCTAAATGGTCTAGCTATTGCTTTGAAGAATGGAGCATTTACTGAGCTATGGCAAAGAGAAATGCAGTGGAGGGGACTGTACTGTGTAGCTATTTGTATGTGACTAGAGGCCAAATCTGTATGAGTAGAGTAACTAGTTATAGCAACCCTCTCTCTGGGTTGGTTAATCAGTCTATGTGACTAGCAATAGTCCTGCAACATGTGGAGTTTGTGCATGAAATACCTCAATAGAAAATATTAATATGGCCTCCTCGGTCTGGGGAACAAGGACTCTTTTGCTGAGTCCAGAGAGTCACAGCTGAGACACTGGAACTCCTGGCATGAATGGGATGGAGAACTACAAATGGTAAAGTTACTTATTTTTGTATCAAGAATTTGGTCAGAGGCTGTTAGAGCCAAAACTCTTCCAATATGCCAAGACCATGTAAGCTACCAACCCAAAATACCTTCCTGATCCCAAGAACCTCAGAAGCTCTGTTACTGTATTGGATGCTGTCACTCTTTCTCCTTTGGTGACAGAGACTACATCTGTCTGGGATGTTGGTCTGTGAGCTGGTGTGCTGCTGCTGCTGCTAATAAGGGTGTTGTTCTTATACCACATTACCACAATCTGCTTGTTGGATCCAAGTGCTGCTTCTCTCTGAGTATACAAATTTCAAAGTCTTTGGGGCTGAAACCAAATATCTAACTTTACAAGCTAGACACACACTATTTTAGGTGGCAAACTTTTAAATTATTTGGGACTTGCAGGTATTTCTGAAGTAGCAGTGAAACACCCTTAGCCTCAGATGTCTCTTCAGAATTGCCAAATATTTATACAGCTACTCTGCTCTATCTATCCCATTACAGGTTTGTCTTCTATTCTATTACAAGTTTCTTTCATCCTAAGATTGCTGTAAAATCCACATTGCATTTGTTTGCTTCCATGAAGAGTATCAACTCTGCAAGTACATTCTTCCCAACAAGCTTTGCAATGGTTTAGTGATGATTTAGGCACTTCACCAAATAAAAATAAACTCTTTGCAACGTGTAGGTTGTCTAAGATCCCGCACAGCCTATGAACTCTCTAGGATCCCTTGGCAGAACAGTCCAACAACCAAAACAAGTAAAGCTATTATTATTCTTCCCAGAATCTCCACAATAATCACAGTCAACAGTAAGAAGTGAATAAGCCAAAATTTTCATTCTGTAATTCCAGTTGTTGTTGAGATGCTGTTTGACAAAAGCAAACAAACAAGCAAATAAACCCTACAAATTTTCAACTTAAAAGCCTATTTTGCAATTACTATCAAGACTCCCACTGAAAGATCTGCTGGCAAGAAAGTTCCATAATAAAATACAAGCTCAAGGGAACCCAAAAAACTTGGATTTTTGTGGCAATTTAATACCATGTTAAAAGCAAAGGTTACTGTTCTGGCATTTGTACTGCCTATGCACAGGCAATTGCAGTTTAATCATGATATTGAACTATTAGAGCTTAAGCTTCTAAATGAAGAAAAAGAAAAGATTGCATGTTTGTGTTCTGGCAAACACTGACAGGCATTATAAAGGGCAGAGCTCACGGTTATGGAGGTTTCAGTAAATTACTTTGGCTAGAGCTTGGATCAGGAGCTGGGAAGACAAGGCATACCAGTATTCCATAGAGCATCCTAAACTCAAAAATGTTCCCTCACAAGAAAGATTTTAAACATAGAGCTCTAAATATATGGAGCGTTATTGGAGAGAAAAAGAAAATGCAAAAACCAGTCAATTTTAAAAACTGCCAGTCTGGGTAGTATGACTACCAGCATGCAGCACACCCTTTGAATAGCTCTGAACCTAGGCCTCCTCCTTCAGCTGGAGCATCAGCTGAAGCAGCTGCCTGTAATACCTCCATAAGTTGTTGTCCAGGTTTACAGGACTCCAGCTCCTGGCTGTGCTTATCTTTTCCCTCTAAGGCAGTTTCCAGATATCTTATCCATCAAGCTGTTTGTCTGTCTCCATATTGCCACTACTTCCACTGCAGGCTAACATACTGGAGAAGGTAATATTTTACTGTCAGTAGCACTCCTAAAATTCTTTTATTCATATGTTTCTGGTCTTGGATATCAATGTTTTCTTTTTCTCATCATCCAATCAGCACATCAGTTTAATAACACTGTCCCATGGCCCTACATAGTAAATAAACAAGATATGACCTATCCAAACGTCTCTCCTTGACTGCCAGCAGATTTCTTTCTCCAGCTCAGCACTTTTCTGCCGTGGGTGCCTTGTCGGCATTTATCTTTAAGTGGATTGACTTTCCAATGGAAAATGCTTATCTCCTCCTCTATTTCCTCAGAGGTTTTCTTCTGTTAGACCTCAGTCTTCCACTGTTAAAATAAGAATCACATCCATTAGCCTAGAACTGCCTCTGAACAAGCACACATTAATTTACAAAATCAAGGGTGCATCAAACAAAGATTCCCTACGTCATAAGAATGGTAGAAGCAGACAACTTTTAGTTTTGCATGGAGGGTTTTTCAAAGTTCCCATTCTGGAGACAGTGGAAGGGAGAGTATTTAACAAAATATGACCCAGATTTCATAAATATGGTGATTATTTACCAATATGTGGAATTCCAGAGTCCAGGACACACACTTTGGACAGTTGAAGAAGAAGCATACTTGAAGAATAAGTATCTCTTCTTTCAAAAGATCTCATCATGATTTTTGCTTTTCTTAAATATTACCTAGCTTTTCTTACACCCACACATACCTGTGGCTGAAAGATCCTCATAGCTTCTAGCTTTTCTGTGGTTCTCTTATTTCCTAATTATTTTTCATACATGTAAAAGGATGAATTGTTGATGAAACAACATGGAAGCATGATTCCTTAGAATGCTATTGCAACCTCACAAAATGAAGGGGCAGACATATGACAGGAGACTGCAGTAGAAAAGGATCCATTTTGCACTGGCCTGATTGTTTATGGAATTATCCTCCATGGAATTAAGAAATTTTCCTGTGTCTTCCTCGTAGTTCTCGGCCCGATGTTGCTCATCGCCCTTGCGCGCATGTGTGTATACCTCCGGGGGGATTTTCTGTTTTCCTTCTCCCACCCCTGCCAGTAATTACCAACACACAGTACCGGGGAATGAAGAAGGAGGGAGAGCTCTACGGGGCCTACCAGCAATTCAATAGGGCTTTGATTTAACAGCTCCAAGTCCTTTGAAAACATTTTGCCAAGAAAAGCTTGCCATCAACACGTATAATCTCTTATCAGGGGCCATTGAAATCCTGGGCTCCGAGGTTAATTCTTCCATCGCAAT
>VWZT01016214.1:153581-164406 GCA_013397055.1 Pachycephala philippinensis | reverse complement strand
ATATATATAATAAATATATGGGGTGAGATTCAAGTCTAGATACAGGCATCTAACTTCACGTAACTACAATACAGAAATTCACACATCAGGTGTTTCATGTAACAGGGCATCTAATGAAAATAAGAGGGGTGATTCAGTGGTTGCCTGCAAACATGAAATGCAGTTTGAAATATCTGGATTATTTCTCCCAGCTTCCATCTGAGCCTCCAGAAGGTGACAAATATTCTCTGCCTTGTGTATAACCTATGAGATGCCTCCAGATACCTTAGAAACTCATCAGGTTGCAGCATGTACATGGAAAAGCTTTCTACTACAACATTGGTCTCCAGAACATCAGGATAAGCTGATGAATGATAAAAACTATTACATTCAGTCTTACGGGTTTCACCTTCAGGTTCTGATGGTATAGATCCAAGACTGTAGGAATCTTCTCTTTGCCAATTTTCATGTAAGCACACAGAACTTCACAGAGTTTGTGGTTTATGAGAGATGCCTCTTTGTTATACTACTGCCAGGCAATAAAAAGCAGAAAGATGATCTTCCTCCAGCAGAATGCAATTCTTCCCTTTCCATCCAGTTCTGACAAGATGTTTTAGTTCTTCTTTGGATTTAGAAGGACTGCTTTCTTTCAGAAGGCCATAAGTTTGGGGATTTTTTTGTTCCAATGCTTATCTTGCTGTCCTTGGCTGAATGTCCAGATGCTCAATCTGACCAAATTCTCTGGAAAAGAACAAGGGTTGCTCTTGTTTCTCGATTTCCATGGAGACACAAACCTTCTATTCAATCAGAACCTTCCAATCAATAAGAATCCATGAGTTTTCTTGATTGGATTCTTTCCTTTTATGTCTCTATGTAGTGCTGCTCAAATGAGAGCATGTTAAAAGGAGAAAAGGTTGTTCATATTTTCAGGGGACAATGTAGAATATAGCCTTTTTGCTACCCAAATTACTTTAAGAGAAGTTTTCTCAGACCACTGCATATAGTGTTCCATTCTGTTTTCAATTAATTCTCCCTCCCAACACCTCATATATCTCACCCCCTCATGTGGCCTTTCAGCTGTCCTTAAGATACACCTCACAAGACACTCTCACCCTGTATAAACAGGTTCAAGAAGAGATGGGGACATGGAGCTCTAAAACTAACATTTCCATTCATTTCAGCAGTTCTTAAAGCTCCCATGGTGACACTAAGTTTTAATTTTCCACCAGTTTCTAGTGCACTGTTTCCAAATTTGTTTTTATGCAAGCCCTAATGAACACAATCAAACTTGTAATGCAAAGTGACTTTGCAGGACAAGCTCCAATCAGTTCGAGTTCTGAGGACTTTTTGCAGCCTATTTGCCAGATTTCATCAGCATAGAGAAAAGTTAACTGCTGTTTTTATCCTGGGATGTGAATTTATTCCCTTTTGTAGATGCTTATTTCTATCACTTACACTGAAGCTGTTGTTGCACGCGAGGGTTTATCAGTTTAAAGCCAATTCTGCTTTAGTTGATGAAAACAGGAAAAAAGGGAAGAAATGTATATTCACTTGCAGCTATGCATACCTATTCCTAATGAAGTCCTGCATATTACACCTCCAGTATAATAATTTACTCCTGTATAAGTAATGAGAACATTCTTATTAACTCAGAAATATTATGTTTAAAAACATAATTAAATTTAGAATTCTGAGTCTCTTGCATAATCAATGTGGAGAAGGGAGAGCTCATAGGAAAGCTGGTTATTCTGCCTTGTTCTGTAGAGGTGGCATGCCTCTTAGTGTTTCAACCTGACATTCTTAAATAAGGGTTGGAAACTGTACAATGTGTTCTTTGATACTTCTCCTCTCCCTCTTTCATATGCGAGTGCAGATACAATGCTGCAGCCAGCTAATGATCAACCTACTCCCAGCCAGTTTTGCATGTAAGTGATATCAAATGATTTTGTCAAAAACCTGATGTGTGCAGTGCCAGCACACTTAGATTGGGGGAAATACAGAGATTTTACTCCTAATACTTACTGGTGCAGACATACATAATATTTTTCTTCCTATTTGAATGTAGTTTTCAGTCAAGTATTTAATTATGAAGCTAAATAATAAGTTTATTGAACTTCTTGCTTTCTTCTTTCTTTCTTTCTTTTTCTTTCTTTCTTCTCTCTCTTTCTTTCTTTCTCTCTTTCCTTCTTTCTCCCTTTTTTTCTTATGTTTGTATGCATGGATTTATTTTTCCCAGATATGAACTTGTGATAATAATAATTCGGATGAAATAAAGTTATATTTTTTATGATTAGTGCAATCTGCAGGTGGAGAAGAGCACAACCTCATAAAGCTGATTGAATACAGTCCATTATTGATCACTGTACTGTAAAAAAGTGAGGAATAAAAGTTAACAGACTGTGGTGGTTATTTATTATGATAAATTTGGAGGTGGATATTACAAAGGAGATTAATTTTTTTTTCACTACCATAAAAAATCACAATTTCATTAACTAGATTTCAATGAAATGTGATTCTGTGCTGGTGAAATGAAAAACCAAACCAAACAAGCACACTAAAATATGCTCTGGCTATAAGTTCCAATTTTATTTCAATTTCTCCGTGCTGGTCTCAGTTAAAGAGAGCATTCAAGGAATAAATAAATGCTGTTAAGTAAGAAGACAAAGTAAGAAGAAAAATAAATTTCTTCTCAGTTTGATATCGTATTTTGTGCTGAAGAGTTCTACATACTACAGTGTTTCATCCACTGTTTCTCACAGTACATCCAGAAATAGTTTGGTATACAGTGAAGACAGGTGAGCAAACCCAGGTTCAGAGTCAATCTGTAAGTAAATTCAGTGATAAAAGTGATGGGGCCTAGAGAGAAGGAGTAGACAGAGAATAGTTTTTTTAGTCCAAATAAGTATGTGAGGATGCAGCATTTTCAGGGGATTTCAGCAAAGTGAAAATAGTAAACTATGTCCTTGAAAGCATATAAACGTACATCATCTATACCCATGAGAAGTGGGATATATCAGTAACATGAAGAAATAACTGTGTAAAGTGCAGAACAGTACAGAAACAGATTAAGTAAAAAAAGCTTAATAAGACTGCTCAGTTTTTCATTTAAACCGATAAAAAAATTATGTAAAATTTGCCTTTGCTTCTCCTTAAAACACACAAGACATGAGGCCAAATATTAGGCAAGTATTCTTTTGGCAACTGATTTCTGCAACAGGAGGGGTACTGCAGGACTTTCATACACTGGTCTAAGCCACTCTGCAGCATAGTCTCCTAATACACCATTTTTTTTGTCCCTTTTTTTTTTTTTTTTTGTTAGCACTTGCACATGGCAAATGAGTTCTTTATCATATAAGAGTTTCCTTACAATTAGGCAGATGTCTATGTTGAATTAAAGGCTGATTTTTTTTTACGAGGTGATGCTGCTAGTGACAACACTCTTATTTCATGTCTAAATCTGTTCAGTCTGTTCTTTACATCTCCATGGACTCCAAATGCATTACGTTATACAAGGGCTTTTTTTCCCTTTTGACTTTAGTTAAGCTCCATCATCATGTACTAGTGGAATACTTACCACTTTATTTTTCTACTTTAAAAAGCCTTGCTGCCATGCCATTTTTCCCAAACTTTCACAGCTCTGCTGCTCTTTGTTTTAAATTTTATTGCTTCCATAACTGCTCACAGGAAGTAAAATGTCTTTTGGCATAAGAGTATCAATTAGGTCTTGGTGTGATGTCTTTTTCAATGAAAAATATTTCCCTGTATGAAATCCAGAACAGCAACAACAAAATCACTTATATGTTTTGTACGGAGGGCTGTGTAAGAAAATCTTCTGTGTGCACAGGGAATATCAAGCCCAATGTCAAAACACAAACTGGTACACTGAATAAAAGCCATGCCTCGGCTATAGGAAATCTTTAGGAACATAGAAACCCTGTGTTTTCATTAAGAAACAATATGACCTGTGAAAGAGGATGTCTGTACAATCCTTCTGGGACTAACAGCAACAAAACAAATCAGTTTTTAAAATAGAAATATCACACAACAATAGATCTGCTCACAGACAAAAGCTGCAGAGCTGCCAGGCATTTGGGAGATCATTTCCAAATGCTCCTCCAACCTCAGCTGGGAAAAAAAACCAAAACAACATTTTGCGGGTTCATAGAATAGAAAATAAAATTAGCTCCAAACCATGCCTAAGGACTGACTACAACACAGAGACTTCTGTGATGTGGCTATGAAATATGCACTGTCTGGTTCTTCCAGGTGACCCCCTGCACAGTTTGGCTCACAGATCCACTCATGGCAAATCCACGGTACCTGCACAAGTAGGCTGTGTGGCAGAGCTGCCTCCCCGTCTCTGCAGATCTCTGGATCTCTCTGTTCTGTCTCCTGTGGCACAGCAGACAGAGAAACTGTGCCAGGCCTACGGCATGCAACACAGCTCAGACAGGAAACTCCAGTGGGAGAAGGAGAGATAGTGAGACAATATTTCTTCTAGCCTATGCTTCAATAATTAATAACAAATAATAGGATTCCGGTCCCTTGCTGTATTCTGATGATGACACTTTATAGCACAAGCGGAGAAGCCAGAGAGGAAGAAAGGGATTTCACTTTTAGACCAAGTCTAATGAATGCACCCTGGCTTGTACTGGGAAATTATTTTATCTATGTGAAACAGAAAGCTGGTCTTTCCTGCTACAGAGACCCGTTGTGGGATATCAGAGAGCTCTGGCATGCAGTAAACTGAATAATGCGGTATCAAAACCCCCCAAAAACCTGTGGAAACAGGTGATGGAGGTAGAGACTGAGTCTGAAATAGGCAGTCGCAAGAGTAAGACACACTTCCAGGATATAAGAGCTATAAATAATGTAGTATATATGGCTATATGGCTTGCACTTTACATTTTTACCTAACTCATTCCTGCCTATGCATGGTTTAAGTGCATGAGCCTTGCTCAAAAAATTGTTGTTTAAATATGGTTTTAGGAAGGCAGACTTAACAGAAGATTAGTCTTTCCCACACAGAAGCACAGTGCTTCACCAGACCTACTAATCTCTGAATCCAGCTCCTTTTGTCCCTTTTTTCTGAAACCATCTCTCATCCCCTGAGCTGGCCTGGGGATGAGAAGTAGCACATCAGGGGTAATCATTTGTTCCATGCTGATGAAGGAAGGGGATTATGTGTCTGTAAAACAGAAGGAAAGGCCTTAAAGATTTTAGACCTGGAGTGGCAGAAATTTTCTAGAATTGATCATACATCAGGGATGGGGAATCTGTGGCAGGGATCATGATTGCTAATGTTGTGCGAGTAGGGCTTGAGATATCTGCTGTTTTCTGGCTGCTATGGAACTTTTGCTACTCACGCCGTCTGGAAGGCAGTGGATGGTTATAGGAAGTGTTCAAAGCATCAGCTAAAAGATAAGGATATTACTTAGAGGTTGTTGGGAGCAGAAGGAGATAAAAGAGATTAAAGAGCAAGTGGGGAGAGAAATACTGGCACAAAGTGTGAAAAAGGTTCATCAACACATTTTAGTCTCTATAGCACTTTTCACACAAAAGTATTTAAATGTAATATTTAATGGTGACAATGTAGCCAAAACAGTATGATTGTGGTCTGAATGGTTTATTAGCTTAAAGGGTGTCAGTTCTTCTCCACTTTTTTTAGTCTGCTTAGACATCAAATTTCCAGATATGACAAAAATTCAGGAATCATTTATAATAAAACTTTAATATCAGAATAATTAAATAGCATATAACATTAATTTATAATAATAGTTTATTTAACACATCAGCAACTGCACTGATTTATAGCTACATCTATGCATTTTACATATTCACATAATGCCAGTGCATTACATAGAATGGTTAAACTGTGACAAACAGTCTTTCAAAACCACATTAAAAATACTATTGGCAGCTATCCAACCTGCACATGATGAGATAAATATATCTTCAACGAGTTGTGAAATTTGAGAGAAGGGCACTGGTCAGTCCTTTAGTGGTGAAAGTAGGAACATTTCTAGTGAACAGAAAGCTCTTCTCCCTGAACTGTTAAGCCTTGAGACCTGTGGTGCAGTTTTTTCTCCCCATGGGTCTTATGTCTGTGAAGTTAGTGGTAATGTAGAATGACAGAATAATTACCGTTAAAATATCTTTTTCCAAATGGAATGTGATTATGTAATGAATCAACAGTACAGAGAATAAAGTATATTAAAGCACCTCACTTCAGTCAGTTGGAATCCAATTGAGAGTTTAAAGCACCATAAAGTTTACTCTTTTCTCTTTCTGTTTTTCTTCTTTTTTTTTTTCCATTTTTTCCCATCTTTCTGGGGAAATCTTAACCCTGATTTTTTTTCCTTTTTAGCTCTAAAGGAGCTTATGTGTCAAATAATCTCATTGAGGAGATAAAAGCAGAAGCTCTCCAAAAGCCTGCATTAGAAGGAGGAAAAGTTTCTTCAGTTGCTGAGACCCTACGAGGTAGGGTCATTTCCTCTGATCGTCAGCTATTCTAATTTCTCTTTCATAGCTGTGACCTGGGTTCATGACTTTTGGGTTTTCTGTCAGCTTCACATCATCACCTGCAATTTGCATAATGTAAAACTGTAGGAAAACATGGAGTAGGACAAGCTTAAATTAACCTTGTATAGTCTGAGTTTTACACTGGTTCATTAATTTCAAAGCACATCTATTTCTGATAACAAATGAATAGAGAATGTTTTCAGCTGTACAAATTAACTGTAATAAAAATATGAAAGATTGGAACTTCAGTACTAAATCTGACAATAATGAGAATGAGATTTGGTTTTTTGTGTTTAGTTCCTGTTTCTCATATGAGAAATACTGTAATGTAATCAGTTTTCTATATTAAGGCATTGTACAAGCAGTGAAAAACTCTTCGGATCTTAAAGCTAAGCTGAGGAGACAATATATCTTTGTTTGCTAAAATCCAGTCTCTACTATCCAACTTTGATAGTGTGCTTAGTGGCATGTTTTTAATGAAACCACATTAACCACTTTATTTTATCAGATAAGAATTCTTCTGTGTTCTTTAAGCTTGCTGTGCTCTAGTAATTAATATAAATACATTTCACTGCTTCTGAAATATAGCATATGTACATGATCCATGGAAAATTATCCTGGAACAGTACCTTGGTAAATTAAAAGTATAATTCACTATTGCTTTCACCTTTACTGGATTTAAATATTGTCAGGGCTGCTTCAGAGATGTTTTAAGGAACAGTAAATTCCAGCATGCTAATACTTACTGCGATAATGTTAACACAGTAACATATAATGTGTTTACCTGCATCAATCTGCCATATAAACCAAATTCAAGTCACTGCCTATGACAATTATTGGCATCTCATGTTCGGCTGTTCTGGGTTAAGGATATTTATTGATTCAGCTATACAAAATATTAAATTTTTTCTCACTCGTGTGTCCTGCTGACAAGGCAAAATGTTTTAATTATTTAAAATAACCAATCTATTCTCTCAATTTCATACTCCTGTAATTACCTATCTTAATACATTTTCAGAAAATTCATTAAAAAGGAAACAATCAAACAAAAAGAAAAAACACAGCAAGCAAGCAAGCAAACCCTAAGATATTACATACATGCAAAAACATGTTTCAAAAAATCAGAAACTCCCAAGTATCCCAGAAATGTTGACCCAATACTAATGTTGCTGTCCCAACTACTCCTTCTGAACTGTGTTCCCCCCTCCCCGCTCTTCTTTACATTAGTTTCTTGGCTGAGAGCTTCTCAATGAAATGGTTAGAAGAGATTTTTGAAACAGTATGTTTTCCCCTCTTTCTCTGGTTCCTCTTGGTATAAATGTTTCAAAATAATATTCCAGCCTAAGGCAAATACATGGCATAGAAAATTTCAGTACAAAGAAGAAAGATTAGCAAAATTAAAAATAACCGAAAATAGATGTGTTGGCTAACTTTAATAATGATGAAAAGTACTGCCTTATCCATGTATTGATAATTACAATGGTTAGGGAAAAAAAAAAGAAATCTCCCACTTTTAAAAGAAATGTCTTCTGAAGAGGAAGCATTCACTATGAATAGTAAAATGTTATATTTTAAACTGAAATATAAACCAAGAAAGCACAAACAGATCTTGTAATAATGAAATGTTTGCTTTAAAAATAGTGAAAAAATAGGACAACATATCCAAAATGCCAGTTAAGCAAAAGAATTGCCCTCAGACTGTAATGAGCAAAGTTTACCAGATTCAACCTAAGGGCACAGATGTGGATACAACTTTCACAGAATCACAGAATGGGTCAGACTGGAAGGGACCACAGTTGGTCATCTGGTCCAATCCCCCTGCTCAGGCAGGGTCATCCCAGAGCACATGGCACAGGATGCTGTCCAGACAGTTCTTGAATTCTCCAGTTAGGGAGACTCCACAACCTCTCTGGAAAACCTGTTCCAGTGTTCAGTCACCCAGAGAGGGAAGAAGTTCTTCCTCATATTCAGATGGAACTTCCTGTGCATCACTTTCTGCCCATTGCCCCTTGTCCTACTGCTTGGCACCACTGAGCACAGCCTGGCTCCATCCTCTGGACCCCCTCCGACCCTACCTATAGACATTGGTGAGGTCGCCCCTCAGTCATCTCTTCTCCAGACTGAACAGGCCTTCATAAAATAAATGCTCATCCCTTAATCATCTTTTTTGCCCTGTGCTGGATCTGCTCCAGGAGCTCCATGTCTCTCTTGTACTGAGGAGCATACTGTTCCTGAAGGACTGCACCCCATGGAAAGGACTCACACTGGAGAAGTTAATGAAAGACTGTAGCCTGTAGGAAGGGCTCATATTGGAAAAGTTCATGAAGGACTTTCTCCCATGGGAGGGACCCCACACTGGGGCAGGGGGAGGACTCTCCTTGAGGAGAAAGCAGTGGCAGAAACATCATCAGCTGTGATGAATTAGCCACAGCCCCCATTCCTTGTATCCCTGCACCTTGGCAGGAGAGAAGGTAGAGCCCAAGAAGGATGGAGGGGTGGACAGAAGGTATTTTTAAGATTTTATTTTTACTTCTCATTATCCTGCTCCGATTTTGATTCGTAACAAATCAATTAATTTCCCCCAGTCATGTCTGTTTTGTCCATGACAGTAATGAGTGATCTCTCCCTTCCCTTAACTCATGAGCCTTTCATTATATTTTCTCCCCTTGCCCAGTTGTGAAGGAAGTGAGAGAGTGAGTGGCTTTTGTGGATACCTGACCTTCAGCCTGGATCAAACCACCATACATGGTTGCAACCTTACTTGTTGCCTGCTTCCTTCTTACCAGATACTGAAATCCACAATCTCATAGGCTCTACAGGCAAGGCTGCCTTGACTCCACTACGGCTGCTCCCAACGTGCATGTTTCCAACAAGGCCTTCCTATTTTCTTAGTATAAGGTCAGGCAGCACACCATTCCTTGTGGGATCCTCCTTCCTCTTATATGAAGTTGTCGTTGATGCTTTCCAGGAACTTCCTGAATTCTTTGTGCTTTGCTTTGTTGCTTCTCTAGTAGATGTCAGGATAGTTAAATTCACCCACAAGAGCCAGCCAGTGCTCCTGGCTTCGAGGCTGCTTAGAGCTGCCTATAGAATGTCTCTCCCACTTCCTTCTCCTGATCAAGCAGTCTATAGCACGTATCCACAACTGTGTCACTCTTACTGGTCTACCCTTTTATCCTCAGGTAACTCTCAGGGCTACATCTCCACTGAGGGTCAGGAGTGATCTTGACCTGCAGACCTTGGTCATAGGCAATTAATTAATCAATTTTCATTCCTATTCCTGGTTCTATTAGTCTGACAGTTCTATTTCTTCTGCAATAACCTGTTCATGCATCAACTTGTGAATGTCTCAAATGGGCTTTTGACTTATACTTACTGGCTAAAAGTCTAGGGTGAGACATTTCTGCAATGTTTCATATTTGCCTTGAGCAGAATGAGTCATAAAAGCAATTTTCAGTTCAAAAGAATAATGCTGCAGAGAGATGATTTAGTTCAATCTAATTTTAAGGGAATTGCTCGCACTGTACGTTCTTTGTCTTGGGACTTCCTTTCCTGATAATTACCAAAGGCTAGATGCCCTGAAAATTTGGCCAGTTTAAAGAAAGACTTGAATAAAACAGACAGAAATATCAGAATGTTGAAGATAGTGTACAATGTAAGGATTTTGGGTTTTTTTTCAACTTCCATCATGTTTAGTTTAGGAATGTCTACAGTGAATGTGTTGCAAACATACTGATTGGGAACTCCTACTACAAGGTATTTAGAAATTAAAACAAGCATTTTGGAAAGAAGTACTTGTGGCTTATTTTGCTACAGAGTAAAAGGAACATTGAATAAGCAACGTGTATTTTCCCTTTTCTATTCCAGTGCCCATTTCATTTGGAATAACACTTCTAGAGGATGACTAGTCCTCTCCTGATATCAGAAATTTACCCTTACTGGTTTATGGACTGTGTGGCTTCCCATTTATCCAGGGTGAGATACATTCTTGATGTCACTGTTGTTTCAAAGTATTGGGAAGAGAGTGACTGACACACACCACATTCCTTCCAAAACTTCACAAAACAAAGAAAAATTGCATCTTCTGTAAGATGCTGATGTGTGAAACTGTTCTCTTGATAGTAATAATGTATGTGGTGCAGGAGAATACTTGCAGGAAAGAACTTTTGCAGTTGATTAAATGTCTCAGTTCCACAAAGGCCGTTTATTGTTTTGTCTATTTCAGCACCATAGAAATTCTTCTTTAAATACAAGAAATGTCAACGACACTCAAACCTTCAGTCATAAAGCAGAAAACCTTGACAGGAGATGTCTTTTTTTTTTT
>VWZT01016214.1:30515-153563 GCA_013397055.1 Pachycephala philippinensis | reverse complement strand
TTTTTTTTTTTTGGCTCTTGGATAGCAGATTCCAATACTTTGCCTGAATATTTCAGATTGCCCTCCTTTCAAAACAGAGAAAATATAACTGGACAGAGAGAGTTGAGAGGGATAGATACAATGAATTTTAACCTATTCAATTTTCCAATCCATTTGGATTTTTGCAGCCTTGGGGACAGCCTATGCTTTTGTTGTGCAGAAAAGGATTCAAATATTATTGAAAACCCATTAGTAACAGTTAGAAAGTCTTTTCAGAGCTGTGAAAATTTGGATGGATATATATGGAGTACATTTTCAGTGTAGTGTGTGTGGACTAAGATCCAAATTGGGTGATTTTAATAACTAATATTAATAGCAACTGCTGCCGAATGTAGGCATATGCTGCACAGACTGTTGTTACTAGAAAAAAGAAATTGGTAATTAAACTGTATATAATCTTAGAAAAATACAGGGAATGCATGCCAGGTTTTGCTTTTGTTGGTTTAGCTGGTTTTCTTTTCTTATACCAAGTTGCAATACCTTTTTCTCAAGATTATTATGTTTATGAATGGTATTTTTCCTAAAATTTGGAGTATAAACATCCTAGTGTAGATGCCTGACAGTATATATGACATAGCCATGTTTTCTTGTGCTAATGGAGCTGTAGCAAAAGTTCTGGTTTGAATCTCAATTACGGTGGCAGATGTTTTATAGCTACCTTAATGTACCTGTTTTCTATAAGTTATCTGAATATATGTACATCTGATTTAGGAATGTACCAGTGGAACATTAGACTCCCTAATTTGGGAAAAAGCTCTATGTCTCAAGGAACAGTTTATGACTTCTCATTATTCCTTTGTTCCTCAAAGTCTTCCATGCACCTACTTTACAAGGTGTAGAGAAGTCTATGTAATAGACATATTTGCTTTTTAGTGCAGACATATTTCAACACTGGTGCAACTGGACACAAGTAAAAATAAATAAAATAGCTTTAATGACAGAGGGCACAAAAAGGTGAAGCTCAACATCTAGCAGCACTAAATATTTTATCTTGCTTACTCAGTGCTATAAGTGACTCGAGCTTAACGTTTATATTTAGGCACATGAAAGTAGGTTGTGAAATGAACGCAATGCTTGCTTTAAGCTTTATAGTTATGAATTGTGGTCTACTGTGGCAGTCAGAATTTTGTTTTAATTTGCGTAGCAGGAAAGATTGAAGAAAAAAAAGAAAGCTGCCCCAAAACCTGCACCTGTCATCTTTTGTTCCATGTCTAACAGAATAAATTGTCTGGTTAGTTTCCAGCCTAGTTCAGGAGAGATGTTTTGTTCAAATATTTGTTATAAATTTCAAGGTACTGCAGTGGACATGACTATTTATGTGTAGCTGGAATTAAAAAAAAAAAAAATTAAAGACATCCCAAACACTATAGGAGATGCCCACAATTAGTCTTAGTGACAAAAATTGAAAAATTATGCTGGGGGAAGAATCGCATTTGTCCTTTCGCTATGTCTCCTTTTTCTGGTAGATGTTCGTCTACTACATCAAAATACTCCATTAATCTCCTTGTACATATTAAAGTATTAAGAAATCTGTCATGGTCACCGCAAGGTAGACTGTGTTATAAAAAAGGTTTCTAGGCATATGGTGTTGACTAGCTTAGAACCCTTCATCTTGGATATTCACAAAGCCATGGTACACATATTAATTCAGCAAAGTCCACTGTAATTATGTATATGATCTAAAAAGTGGGATTTCATGTCGTAGAAGTGAAATAAGAAGATAAGCAAATATTTCACATTAAAAGGGCAAGTTTTAGAGAGGTTTAACCTACATTCACGTTGTAAGATACAGAGAAGTAGCTTATGCAACTTTTTATAGTTACAATAAATTTATTCATTTAATACAATCCTTTAAAGTTGCTATATGTATCTTCAGAATGAGAAGAAAAACCACAAGACTGCAGATTTCCCTCTACTCCTTTCTGCTTTACAAGAAGAAAGTCATTCAGGTTAGAAGTGTGTGGCTGTTCCTCGTGCATGAAGGTTTTAAACACACCACTTGAAGAAGAGAAAATATGATGCAAGTCTGTTTTCCAAAAGTGGCCTGGCTATTAAGAGAAGCAGTTGGACTGTAACAGATGACTGAATGTTCTTCAAGTGACTTTAAGTCAGACTTTAAGTGTCAGATGGTAGTGTCCTAGGGTTTTTTTTTTCACCAATTCCTACATTTATACCATGTTCTGTAAATTCAAACCAGACAAAAGAAAAGAAACAGCTTAATCAAATGTTTGTACTCTACTTAGGGAGGTCTTGCATACCCATATGGCCTGCTAAATCATATTCCAGGCAGCCAGGTGAGACTACATCGGGGCAAAGAATGGGCAGGTAATGGTAACTAAACATTAAACATTAATGGGACTTTTCTCATAAAATATCAAATGTTAGGTTATGACTTCTAAGCAGTACTATGCAAACTTCAAGGAAACCATCACCAGTGCAGTCCTCTTAGCTGCAAGACAAAGTAGAGATCTTCTCTTAATAATTAAGTAGGTAAAGTGTCGCAGTTTTCACTTGAATTAAAGAAAAAATGGTCTCATAATCTTTCTTTTATGGCATATACAAAAGCTTTCAAATGCATGCTACTGCATGTGTGAATTTATCATCCTTGCTGGAATAGTTTCACTTTGTGTAACTAATTAAATATTTATAGGAACAGAGAGTGCAAAAATAACTCTATGTGACAGAGGTTGTGATGTTTATGTGGGAGAAGAAAACCTCAGGATAAGTTCTCTTCTTTAAGCAAAGCAGATTTGGATCAGGGGACCCACAAAAGAGGCAAGTATTCTCTACTTGAGATATAAGATATACTGCTTTGGGGCTGTCTCATCATAAATGACTCTAAATTGATGCTTTTTTCTTAGTCTAGAAAGAAAAAAAATTAGGCATTTTTTTAACTTTTACATGAAGTGAGACAATTCTTCTCATTTGAATTTTATGCAATGTGTTAAATTTCTCCTAGACTATTTTACTGCAGTTAAAAAAGAGATGAAGAGGTGTTATGAATGTTACGAATACTGACGTAATCTCTATTAGCAATTCTATTCAGCTATTAAATAACGAAGAATTGCAAAAGTAGAAAGTTAAGCAGGAAAATTTCAGCTAATATACAAGAGGCAGAACTGTGTATAATTCTAATGCTGAGGATGAGTCTGAAAAAGGACACAGACTACATAATTACAGTTTTTGAAAGAATACTTTTTTCACTTTCTGAATCTGAATATAATGACACTTTTCAGTTCTCAGAACTAGAAGACTGAGGATGAGTCAGAAGAGCAAGCAGTAGCTTCCATTAAATGTCCCAAAGGAAAAAAATAAAAGGAAATGGAATTTAGAAAGAGGAGACACAACACCAGAAACAACAGACTCACTATAACACCATCAATAAGGATGAAAAACTTTAAAAGTTTCTATATTGAGGTTCATTTGTTAACTGTCAACCCCCGCTGGAAATCTTGTCTGAACAGATTTTGTTTTGATATTTCAAACTTTCCATTCCTTGTCTTAGCAGAGCCCAAATTTGCAAAATGCATGAAAAAGGGAAAAATATGTTGGAAAATACGCTGTGGAAATAATTTTTGCACGTTACATAAATCCCTTGAATCAGGTTTGACTTTAAGTATGGAATGATTTCTTTTAATTTTTTTTTTAAGTGGCCTTATTCTTTTTTCTGTTTTGTCTAAAACAGTGTAGTAGTAGCAGTAACACATATTCAGCAACACAGAGGTTAACTTAACTTTACCAAGGTTCTTTACAGCACCATAGGCAGAGTGTTTCCAGTATCTGAGATAACATACTGATACTTTCATGTGTCTCTGCATAGACTTCAAAACAGTATTTCAGGATTACAACAGGTCTGACAATATTTAGTTCTGTATTAGGTATGTATGTCAGAGGTGCCTTTTCTAGATCAGCCTGTCTATCCTAGATAACGAGTTGTTTTAAAATGGAATAAGGTGCCATCACAAAAGAGGAGGATTTTTTCATCAGGTAGCCAAGGGAGGTGTCTGACTGCAAGTCTGAGCTTGAAAGATGTATCGGGAAGCGACCCGTGGGTACAAGTCACACATGAACACACAAACATAGTATTCCGTTCCAGTGTGTTGGGCTGACTGGCATCCTGCTCTATTCTACAGAATGGTGCTGGTTTTATCACAAGCTTTCTAAACCAAAGTAGCACTGTATTACAAAGAGTCAGATTTTCTAGGTGAGAGTTTTCTGAGAAAAGAGATAATGGTTAACGAATGCTCGAAGTGCTATTATTTGTAGCATGTTCAACAGCCCCAGCTGATACTGAGGTACTAATTTGCAAAAATTACTTGTGAAAAGGTAGTGGAATCTGCTTGAAATAAGTTATATTTTCATTTCAAATAAAAAGTGGGTAGCTATGTGTACTACTAAAGAAATTGAAAAATAAAACTATTAATTATATTTTCAACAGAATTTCCTGTTTTAATGCGTAGAATTCAGTCTTAATGTACCATCGTTTCTAAAATATTCTATTTTTTAGAAAATTTTGTGTACTTATTTCCATTTGTGGGTATTTTTTCTAAACTCATTCCTGTTTGCTTGCCCTCTGCAAAATTGTGCATTTTTAAGGTAACCATTTCTTTTTTCTGTATAATTTAATATATTCTGTAGATGTTTCTGATATTATCTTAGAAGTTAGATAAATAAGTGTTGTGTTTAGGCTGCCATAATATTTTATAACTTTCCTAGTTTGCTTTCCTATTCTAAGACCATATTTAGGGAATCTGAAAATAATTCCTTTATTTGTTTTTCTTCTTTAGAAGCACCCATTGGTTTTATTTATTTTTATTTCTACTTTGATAGTATTTTAAAGGTAGTGTCTTTGGTAGGATCTTAAAGAATAAATCAAAATCTTGTTTATAGTTCATGTAAACTGTCAGGTATACTTCAACTTAAAAACAGATTGATAAGAAAGGAAAATAAAATAAAAATCAGAAAAATTGACCCATCCACAGAAATTTTAGGGTTTTCTTTCTGAATTTTGAGCAGTATTTCATCTCAATTTCTTGAGTGGATAACTTGCCAAAATTATTAAATATTATAAGTTATTATAATTAATTATAAGTATAAATTAACACTTTATATCTCCTAGGAGTATTTGCTATTTTTTGTGATAAATAAGAAAACTCTTTTTTTTTTTTTGACGAAGAGAAACTAAAATAAAATGGAAGATACATGAATGCAAAAATACACATCTTTTAATCATTCCAGGCATATCAGCTGTAAAGTGAGAAAAAAGCTGAAAGATATATTAAAGGGGACACATCAGTTTAAATTATATCAGGCATAGAGGCTGGTAAAAACCTGATGATACACAGACACATATATACTGTTTTGATTAACTAACCTATAAAAATAATTTTATGCAATCTGCACACAAGAAATATAACTTATAGCACATGAAATTCAAAGGAGAATGAAATGTCGTATTCCATGTGCTTTTTACCTAGATTTTGGAGAGCCATTTGCCACGCTGCTTTGTGAATTACTAGCATCTCTATACCCACTGAGTGTGTTTACAGAATAGCCTGCAGTGGAATGAAGAGACACCTGAACCAGCACGTGTGCCAGATGCAGTGGAGTCCCGACAGCACTGAGTTCAGCATGAGCTTATTCCTTCCACTCATGTCATTACAATACAGGCAGCTCTCTGTTACCAATGCTAATTGGAGAGTTTTGAAAACAGAATTAGTGCTATGGTTTTCACACTGAGCTGACTTGGTCAGGATCAGCCTCATGAACAGTCCCTTTTGCTTTATGAAAGATGCTGTGCTGTCCAAATGCATGGAGCCACCTCAGGTCCGAAGCTGTGTCCAGCATCTAAAGCAATAAGCCCTCCAGATATGACAGAGTGCATGGTGTGAGGACAGCTGGAACAGCTCTTGGTCACTGGCAAGGGCTCAGCACAGCATGGAAGCAGTTAAAATCTTCGGAGCCAAGGATAGATGCCATTGCACTCATGTGGCTCTGTGCTTGGGCAGCAATCTGTGCAGCATTTGTACTGGCCTGCTTAGATCAGCTGGGATCTGTCTGCACTTCTGGCATGATTCAGCTACAGCATGGATAGCTACTTCTCAGATGATGCAAAAGTTACTGAATTTGAGTTACCTCTGACCAGCTGTAGATGTTAATAATGTATGCATCTGAGCTACTCAGCCCAGTTCCATGTGTGGTCAACTGAGAAAAATAACATCTTTCAGGTTGTGATCTATTTCTTCAAAATCCGGATGAGAATTGCTCTTCAGTTTGCCTAATTCTCTACACTGAATAAAATAAGCCTCAAGTGTCCATCTCAAATGTGGACATATAACATGATGTCTAGAGCTAGCTGGCATCATCTTTAGCATCTACCATGGGTCCTGTGCCTTAGTATCTTAAAATGCCTTATCAAACACCTCCTGTAGAAAGAACAAAAAAAGCTGACTTTTCGTTTACAAATTGACATAGAAGGGACAAGTTTTGCATGTTTGGAGTTCACAGAAGCTGTAGAAAACTGATATTATTTGACCTTGTGAGACATCCATTTGCTTTGTCATTTTGGGAATAAGCAGAACGCTTTGTATGGCACTGATATGAAATACAACAGTGGCTTCAGGACAATGATCCTGCCTATAATTAGGTTCATAACATCAAAGCAAAGCCACTCATATTTTGAGTTTCTTAGGCTCTTGTGACACTGGTCTAAAATGCTAGATAATACTGCTTTTCAGATGATTACAGATGCAGAGGGAAATACATAAACTCTCAGTTAATTGAGTAGATAAAAAGTTAGTACCCACATCCAAAGGACAGCTTTGGATGAATGAGCCTCAGCTAAAGGGACCATAGGGTAGGTGTGTAAGTAAGTGCACGTACTGTATTCATCTTGAGAGTTGCTAAGTACTCAGCCCTGAACTTGAAGAATGGGCCAAGAGGAATGCTGCATAGAACACTTCACACATTTTTGATATAACTTTGTTTTGTTGAGAATAAAAATTAACGAGTTTGAAGGCAAGGAAGAAAAGGGTGGAAGGGAAAAGCTCAACTTACCTATTTTGAAAGACAAAATACCAGATTGTTGAAATATGCTGTTTTGACACCTTCAAACTTCCAAATTAGTAACAGCAAATCCTTTTAAGAATAGAAAATTGTTTCTTGCCCACATTTAAATCTACTACTGCTGTAAGTATCATGTTTAATATTTCAGTTGCAGACAGTCTGAGGGCAATGCTCATTTAAACAAACAATTTATGACTGGAGCATTTGGAAGTTTTCAGACACCTACAAAACGTGTTCAACTGGCTATCACTTATTAATACCACAGCAATTGAATATTTTTTGCAAAATATTAAATGAATTTTTAAAGAAGACAGTACTAAATTTGTTAACTACTAATTTACATGATAAGAAATATTGATCATATGACTTGATATGTTTTTTTGCTTACATGTCTACTGATTTATAAAACTTAATAAGTTGCTGTAATACAATGTTATATTTTTGAAATAAATGCCAGGTCAGAGCTAGGAAACTCTTTGGATAAGGACTTGATACAATGAAAGAACTGTATGTTCGGATCACTGTACTTGTTTTCAGACAGAGGTATAACACTGAAACAGGGTGCTTCAACACCCCTCTTCTGTGGCTAATAAAAATTTTGGAGATTGTATGAAGTACCTTTGGCAGTGTGACTCCAGCCAGCAACTAAGCTAACCAAGTTGCTCTGTCACTCATCTCTAGCAGGATGGGTCAGAAGAGCAAGAATGAAGAGCAAAAAGAAGAGCAGAAGAATCAGAAGAGCAAAAATGAAAAAAATCATAGGTCAAGATAATGACAGTTGAAAATGTGAAGCAAAACTGCATGCACAAGCAAAGTAAAATCAGGAGCTCATTCAGCACTTGCCACCCACGGGCATTTTTCAATCACCTCCTGTAAAGCAGGGCCTCAGCGTGCATGATAACTACTTGGGAAGACAAACAGCATCACTCTGAATATCCCGCATTCCTCCTCCTTTCCCCCAGTTTTTATTGCTGAACGTGACGTCATGTGGTGTATAATATTCCTTTGGCTAGTTGGGTCACCTGTCCTGTCTGTGTCTCCTCCCAAATTCATGTGCAACCCAACCTACTCAGTGCAGGGTCAGAGTGGGAAAAAATAAAATCTCAATATGGCGTTGCACTGTTAGCCATAGCCATAACGCTGGTGTGTTATCAACACTGGTTTAATCACAAATTTAAGACAAAACATGCTGCTGCTATGAAGAAATGTCACTCCATCTTTTCCAGTTCCAGTACAATAACTGAGGAGTCTTTAGTCAAACAGCAACAAAATAGAAAAAAAATATTTTAGGGCTACACTTTGGCAGATTTTACTTGTGTTAGTCTATATAAATATTAGAACTTTTGTCAATACAGTTGTATAAGTTGTGCATGCTTGGGAATTTTTTTTGTCAGTTTAGCAGGAGAAAAGTCATACAACTGTTTTACTTTTGAGCTTCTAACAGATTGCAACAAGAGGTTTAAAAGCTGTGTGTAAAAGTAGACCATGTCCACTAAAACTAATGCATACTGGCTGTTTATAATTCTGTGAATGGCTGCCTAGAAAATAGCCCCCAAGGTGTTTGAATGAAGTCTAAAGAAAGCAAACAACCAGAATTACAGCCAAAAGAATAAGTCCACAGTCTGTCCTTAACTCACCCTATTGACACTGCAGAACAGTCTTGCATCTCTAACAGCAGTCAGGAGGAAGGAGTCCCACTCTAGAAAGCAGGTTAAAAGCAAAGTTGACACAGACTGTGGAGTCTCAAGAAAATCGCATTTCTGTAAGACTTTCTATTCAAGGAAAAAAGAGGTTTTTAGCTGCTTAAGTGTTACGCCTAGATATGTATCTATGAGTGAAGTATATATTAATGCCTTAGAAATGGACTGAAAACTGAAAAACTCTGTCTCTAAAATTAGGTAAACCAGTTAGCCAGGTTTATTCCCCACAAATCATGCTCAATTTAAACTGATTTGGAGCTTAATACCTTTTGAACCTTCATTTTTTACATTGTTATTGCCTCTGTTCTGATGTGTGTGCTGAGACGTTGTTATGATCTGGTTATGAAAATTATTAGAGAGATGGGTCTGCCCAAATTAAGGTGCAAACGAGACCATATTCCAAAGTCAATAGTATGGATTTTGTTTAACAGTAAATGTGAGGTAGAGAGATAGAAAGAAATAGAAAAGGGAAGGATGGGGGAGAGAGTGACAGATTAAATAGAGAATGTCACCACTCTGTGGATCCCAATGACATCCCATTGATCCTCTTCCCCTGGTCTTCTTGGTGATGATGGCTGTGCAAAACGTAGAGTTCAGTGGATTAATGTGTGTTTGGGCCAGCTGGGAATGCTCAGGGTGAGGCAGTTTGACAGAGTCTCTTCCAGCAGGCTCCGGATCTGTTGCATCACTTTGCATCACGTGCAGTGCTCTGCTGCAAGGCCTCGGGGATGAGTCTGGGAAGCACTTCGAGGGTCTTTGATGGATAACAAAACCTCCATAGCTGCCCCTCTTGTGAATGTCCCATGGATGTGCTCAGGGGTTTTGCAATTGAGCCAGTTTGCATGAGGGAGGATGGATGATCACTCCCTCTGACCAGAGGCTACACCACACCCCCAAAATTCTCATCCTCCCCCATTTGTTGTGGGGGAGTGTGTCCAAAACTGGCCTTAGCAGATGAGCCTGTGGGCTATGGCCTCCCCCACCCCGAACCCCACCAGAGCTGATTTTCAGGACAGCTGCTGGGTTTGGTTTTCTTGTGGATACATTCTTCTGTCTCAGCCTTGTTTACTTCTCCCTAGACCTGAGATAATTGGACAACAGTGTCACCTTAATCTTATCTCAAGTTCCCTTAGGCAGCTTAACAGTCCAAAGTTCCAGTCAGGAAGCTTATTCAGGGAGGGGTGGCCTTCGGTGGGCACAGCTTCTGCCTGTGGCCTCTTGTCCTACTGCCTGGTACCACCGAGAAGAGGCTGGCTTCATCCTCTTCACTCCCTCCCTTCCAGTGGTAAGATCCCTTCTCCGCCTTCTCAATTACAATCTAGATGATCTGACAGAATCATCTTCAAAAGATGATTCTTTTCTCTAAGGCTTACCAGTTATATTTGCTCTTTAAAGTTCTAGGACATTGAATTCAAAGGTGTAAACCACACAAGACAAACATAAGGAGTGCACAAGGAGACCTCTGTGAACTAATTTCCTTTGAATTAACAAAATATTCCTACTAAAGAACATTTTTCCTTTACTCCTAAGGTTTTAGATTCTGGCATTTGGGACTAAACTTCTTCCATCAGTTAAACTGAACTACTGTGTGAAGTAATTGCAATGACACCCCTCCCCTCAAATCAATATTTTATTTCCCCAGTGTTACAAAAGAAAGGGAAAAAATCTTCGAAGTCACTAGTGCTCAATGTTATTTACATCATGCAAGAAGCAAATTTTATCAACTTCCTTTATTCTCTGTTGAGTAAAAGAAGACTTACAGTTTACAAGCAGGGATAGCTTAGCAAATTTCTTCTGTGAATCTTCAGATAAAAATTTGTTTCTGCAAGTTAAAACTGTGAAACAAAATATGAGTCTGTGATGTAACTACAGTGTTACACTGCTGACTCCCTATACATCTGAGTGATACTGAGTTATCTCCACGGAGCTCCTCTATGCAAATCAAGGAATAATACCCACTGAAAGCCATGCAGACCCTTGCCAAGGCTAACACATTTGCTGCTTGCAGCCACGGGTCTGTCTCCTTCCCTTCATCATTTTGTAACAACAGCTTATGCAATTCTTGAGCAGTCTTTAGGCTTTCCATGAGAAGGCTGCCTACTGTCTAGGCTTGTATTATTAATGATGAAACCCATTTTCTGTGGTGTTTTCTGAAGCAGCTACACAAGTACTTTTCCTCTTAACTATTCGACATTATATCAGAGTTGGTATATTGAAGTGGTGACATTAAAAGATAGTGTGGGCTGGATCTAGTGTTCATCTTCAAAGATGCAGCTCTGAGCTTGTCTTTGAATTTTCAAATAAGATCAGCTTTCTCCAGTGTGGGGAAAATTTCCCAGTTTGGTCGTGATGCTAAATTTCAGCCTTGAGCAAGCTTTTCTTAAGAAAAGACTAGTCTGTGAAAAACAAGAATCGATGATAGGCTGATAATTATAGCAATGTTTGAATGTACTGTTGTGACTTGCTTTTGTAGTGAAGCTAGTGAAGCATCCCCTAGAGTAAATTGCATTTTTCATAAATACCAAGCATTCGGGAATAATTACTGCAAAGCATTTGGATGCCTGAAGGCTCACTCCTTTGTGAATGGAACCACCAGTGAGAAAAAGACATGGAACAGCCGCACATTTCTTATGATTGTCTGTCTTTCCCAAATGCATTCATTCTATCCTGTTCTTCAAATCCACTTTAAAAGGCTTTTTTGCCCTTTATTCAAATTCAAAACATCATTAAACAATCACTGCTTTTCTTGTTTGAACAACATGCTCCTCTCAGTTCTAGATTTAGTAATAAAGCCTAAAATTTTTGGGATGAGGCATTTTCTAAATGAGCCATCTACCTCAGCTGAGGAGATTTTGTAGTGTGGTTTTTTAATCTTCTTTTTGTTTTTCTGTGGACAGATGAATCAAGTAAAGATTATCAAGTACCAGAGTGTTGACGTTGCATATTTCTGTTAATGTAGCTGAATACGTTTGTTTTCATGATTTATCTTTCAAAAGTATAATTGAACAATCTTTGTAGAAACTGACAGCTTATATACAAACCTTCCACACACAAATATTCCCTCTTTCAGGTATTTATTATTTTAAGCCAGGATTTTTGTACTTTCTCATTTCCTAAAGTATTTTTTTGTCTTTATCTCTTAATTACATCAGGTAATCTCTCTAGTGATATTGTCATATATTTAATCTATTTTTTTTGTCTTTTTTTACCTGTTTATTCTGGCTTGTTATTCACTGAAAATGTCCCTGTGAAAGATGATTTTAACAGAGACCAGAGACCAGCATTTTTTTTTTTTTTTTTTAATCTGCCTGTTGCTTCTGTTAACTGGTGAAGATGTGTGCTGCCTTGGACATAACCTCTTGTAGGAATTATGGATTATTCTTACAAAGCCTATTTTTCTATGAATTTTCCATTACTGAACATACAGTCTTCCAAAATTGCTAATCCCAAAGAAGATGGCAGTGTGGAAATAATGAAGCCTAATTTATCCTGGGTTTATACTAATTTCAGCATTTCTTTAATTTCATTTTTACAGTTGGCTTACTTTCGTTCTCTGGTTTTACTGATTGTTTTGTTTTAGAATAATTCCCAAAAATACTGGCTGTGAGAAACAGAACTGCATGAGTGAATAATTTATATTTTGTGATTGATGTAGGATTCAGGTTCAAGTTCAGATATCTACATACCTAGTTGTCGGCACACAACATTGTCATCTATACTGTCCCTCCAGTCAGTGGAACTGATTGTATTTCTGGGCTAGCAGTTACAGAATGACTAAAATGGCAATACACAACAAATTTCAGATTTCATCTATGGAGGATGGAATTTTTTTTATAATGTTGTTGTCACTTAAAATATTGATGCCCAGAAATACAGAAGGTCTAGGACAGGCAACATTCAAATAATAAAGCAAATGATTTATTAACATTGGTAATTCTGTACTGAAGGACTGAAAATTATTGTGAAAGTTAAGTATTTTAAAAAATCGGGTAAAGAAAGAAAACCATGACATAAATGTTTTGAACAACAAAATGTGATAAGGTTGTTATAACTGACATGCAATGTGAAATCCAGAACATTTCTTGGGTTTCCAGGATGTGTGAAAACAGAAGCAATTAAGTAACACAACAAGATACAGAATGAATCAGCATATTGAAACTACAGCTTGAAAGAAGTTATAAGACACTGGCCCACAAAGAAAGGTTGGATACAGATAGGGACCAAAAAATCTTGTATTGGATATGCAACAAGGCTTAGAGAAAACATTTAAATTTGAAGGTGTTCTGAGCCATTATCAGTTTCATTGTTTCTTTCAGAGACTTGAAAAAGTCTACTTGTTCAAAATATATATAAAAGATGAGCTTTATTTTAGTAAAGTTGTGTGGTGATTACTACACACTCTTCTCATTTTCAATTTACACAGAGATGTGAATTCCATGTCCTCCTTTGTGTGAAAGAACTCAAATATATTATTTCAATTTCTAGTGGCATGTAGTGGAGAAAGAAGTAAAGGCATGGGATAGGGAAAAGGGAGGTACATTTTCTCATGCATTGAAATACTAACAAGTGTCAGGAATAATTTTACTGGAAGGACAATCTTGAAGCTCATTAACTCAATATTTCACTTTGTCCAGGCAGATATCGAAAGGGAAAAAAAAAATAAAAAAATGCGAATATGATGAATTTTAGCTTCCTTAGTATTCTGAACACTCAAAGTTTCTCGTGCTTAAGGCATTCCACCTTAATGAATTTAACATTGTTATTATTAGCACTGCATAGCATACTGAAATATCTTGCTCATAGTATATTGTCAAAGAACTAAAGGAACTAAACACAAACTAAAAATACTTACATATTTCCCACAGATAGAGACTGGAACATGAGATACCTATTGTAATTGGGCAGAAATACTGCTACCATTCTGATTCTATTATTATTTATCAATGGCAAGTTGTTGCTAGTTTACTGATTTATTTATTTTTTTGTTTTCTAAAATACCACCATGTGCTCTTTATAGACATGGTCTAACCAGAAAAAAAAAATAGTGTCACAGAATGCAATACCTATGGAGATCACAGTCAGTGCAAACTATATGCTTTACAAGTGACTGCCCATGTGGTTGTGAAAAAATAAAATTCAAGTTTAAATTATAAGATATTTATTTAAAATCAGTTGAGTATACTTTTCATGTCTAAATGTTGAGTCTTCCATTAAGCAACAAGAAAATGACCAATAGAGAGGTACTATTCCAAGGTGAGATTACAGACAGCAGTAATCTTTTTTTCATATTAAGTTGATGTCAATTCCAAGATTCCATCAAAGCTACTGTCAGTCCTTGCTGTCACCACATACATAGTAAATATTATTAAATATTACTTTACACCTTATTGGCTATTCAAAGTGTGTGCAATCAGACTGAGCTCTTAGATTTGTCATGTTATGCTATGATGCAAAATTAATCTGAAATCAATGCAAGACTGCCACTGACTTAAAATAACTTTAAATCAAGACTTGTCAATGTAATGATGCATCTCAGGTTATCTTATATTTGTGATGCAAGAGGAATCCACTCATTACCTACGTAACCACAACGTTAATATGGAAGGAAAAAGCATATGGTGGCACAACTTCTGCCCATGACATAAACTGTGCACCATACCATAAAACCAAGATTAAGGATGGGAAAGGGGAGGGTATCAATGGGAATGTTTACTGTCTGTGATTAGAAAGAAAAGGTGATAAAGGACACATTTTTGTATGTTATGAACTGAAGTGTGGAATTGATCCACAACAGTTTATAGCAGCTGACTGTTTAGATGGTAACACCTAATGCCGATATTCAATTACACAAGTAACTACATGGCTGTGAAAGTAGGCTGATTTATGAGCATGTGAGCAACCTTAGAATTAGAGCAATAGATTTTACAACTACACTATCAAAGCAGAGAATAAAACAAACACTGATTCTCCTAAACTATTTTTATGGCTCCCAACTCTGTACATTCTGAGATTTTCATATATATTAATAAATTTATCCTCAAAAAGTTCATTTGAGAAAAGGGAATATTTTTTAGGTTCTTTGAACAATTGTTGCTGCGGAAAAGAATCAGATGTATTAAATGTCAAGCATCAATAATTTTATTCCCAATATTACTAAAAATTCACGGTCCAGAGAGATGAGAAATGAAAGGCTAAATTCACTAATGGTGTCTCAATATCATTTCAGTGCTGTGTGAGCCAGTGTCCCACAGAAACTTATTTGCAGATTTTTTAGAGCAGTTGTTCTTACCATTTTTTGAGTTACCCTCAATATAATGTTCTTCTCACCATCCACATGCCCCATCTCTCTGCCACTTTAGCAAGGGCTCTGTCACTGTTCCCTTCTCATTTATCAGGGTGCAGTCCTTTGGCAGGAAATCAGTGGAATAAATGGAACCATGTTAGTGAATCCACTGAGACAGTTCAGCTAATCCTATTTTTATCAATTCCCTGGACTCACAAAAACGCTATGGAGTGCATTGGCCTATATCTTGAGCTGCATCACTTGTTTCTGTGCTCTGACATAACAGAATTGATACCACGAGTTATAGGCAGCATGGAGAGGCAATGAAGAGCTGATATGCCATGCAAGTTGTACAGGCTGGAATAGCCAGTTTGGAGAGAAATGTGCCTCATATTTCAGATGTATTGAGAACGCACATGTAGTAGAAGGGCAAGGAATGAGGCAATCAGAGTTACAAGGAAATTGAAAAGGGCAGTCTGATAGCAGATTCCAATCACATCTGCCCCTACTGCCTCCTATGATATTACCCTGAAGATACATGGTGAGATGAAAAATGTGCACTGTGCTCACTTTCAGAGTCACCACAAACTTTCCCAAGATCTTGGACAGAGCCTAGTGCTAGTTACAGTCAGGCCATGATCAAGCAGACAGAAAAATCACAGCAAATATCCCTTCTAATACTTATACACCTCCATGTAGAGCTGGTAAAGAGTTTTCTTTGTGCGTCGACGATGCCTATGACCATATGAATGCACATGCTGGATGTCTAGAAATGAGCAGAGGAAATGGCATAGATTGTTGTGACTTTACACATGAGAGACACTGTGTCCAGACCCCTGGGTATAGCCACCCAGCAGCTGTGAGTTTCATGTGTTTTGTGTCAGGATGGCAGCCAGATGCTTACAAAGGGATGAAAAAACAGAGTAAAGAAAAATCACAAATGAAATCTCAGCCATCTAGATTTTTACTTTTATTCTGAATAATCAGACTGTGTTACGGCTTAGTACATTTTCAAGGTAAATATTTGGCTTTAGGAAGTCTTAAGATGAGATATTTTTATGTAAACCTAGAAAAGTTTGCCTTTTCATGTAATTCATAGTAGTCTTTTAAAATGAAAATTAGTGTTAAATTTTCTTGGTCATTGGATAGTCCTTGCTTGTTTGTAATTGACCTTGAAAAAATGTTCTTTATCTTCTGGCTTTATCTAGTGTTCTGAGACCTACAGAAACTTAATTAATTTCTCAGTCATTCAAGAAACTTCCAAAGAGCTGTTTATTTTACTAAACAATAAATATCTTTGTATTCCATATTGGTACCTAAAACTATTCAGTTTATAAGAAAACCCCACAAATACCTGTATCATTACAGAGAAGAATATCCAGCTATAAGATAGCAATGGAGATAGATAAATTCATTTGGAAAGAGATTTAGATTTTATCTGTGCTTCATCTTCTCCCAGAATAACTATCCATTTTTACTAACTAGGAAGCCAAGAGCAACCTAGGTATCTCAATAAAACATTTAAAGTTAATGATGTGAATCAATCCATAAGCTTTTTAGACTCACTAAACCAACCCAATATTTCTCTATACGACTCAAGAATAATGATTTCTACACTGTATTGTGGAATATATTCCTAAAGGTTGATTACTTTCCTAACAAACTGATTTGAAGTTTATGGTAGCTACATACTACTCATGACAAAAACTGCTATGAAAAGAATTAGAGAGGTTTCATACACTTTCAGAAACCTTAAGACCAGTTTAAATGCTACAAGCACCGCAAATATTAAAAGAACTAAAGTTCTAAAGTGTCATAGTTTTTAAACTGAGCCTAAAATAAAATTGTTGAACAGAAGAAGGTCTCAAGAGCTATGATCTTATCTGTGGACTAAGAGATGGATGTGTTTACTACAGATTTACGGATGAAAGGGAGACATTACCTCTGAAGGATTTCAGGCTTGTCACTTATGAGAAACCAAAGGTTTCTTCAGCATTTCTTTAATTAATGTGGACTTCTCATAAAAAAAGCGGCCAAATACAACTGAACCCAATTATCAATGTTTAAGTATTTTTTGAGTGAGTGTTTATCACTGAGTATTTCAAAGAGGAATAGAAGTGAGAATGAAATTGTAAGTTATTAAAATAAAAACTTATGTTTAATAACGCTTCTGTATCAAAATATATGGATCTAAGATTTAGAATACAAAGCAAAACAACATTTTTATATGTTACTCACCCTCTGAACTGTTCTTATGCCATGAGCTCATGTTTATATTCCAAGATAAAAGATGATCCACAGCTTTGGATCTCAAGATTTCCAGATGTCTAAACAGAGTCTAAAAAAAAAAGAGGTCTACCTTTATTGTCATTTTCAAGAATAATTTGTACTATTTTTTTAAGATCTAGATTAACCTAGCCAACTGCTGGTGTCTTTAATTGCTTTCTTTCTACAGGTAGCTGTCAGATATGACCAGAAGGTTTAACCTGGCCATCGCATTATGTCTCATTATCTACAGGAAGATGGAGTATTTAGTCAGATTGTAATTGCTGGCTTTCTGACTGTCTTTTTACAAGTTTAATCATTTTATAACTACCTTTAAAAAGAACTGCCAGAATGACGCATTTTTTAGTAATTTTAAAGTTTTAGGGAACAGTGGGATAATGAATTTCCTGACATTAACTTCTACACATGTTCAAGCAATTTCTAAATGGCTTTTTTAAAAAAATCAACCCAGAGTTTATGAAACATGTTTTATATGTATTCTAATATAAAATACAAGATGATAACAGCTGTGTTGATGTTTTGTTTGTAAACTGCATTTTTTTTCAGAAAGATCACTCCGTACTCTTTTTATTTCACTATTTAGTTTGTGCTATTGTTTAAACTCAATGTTTTTTCTGTCTATAAGCTGGACATGAAAAAATCTTTATTAAAAGTTTTCTCTTTATTATGAAAGTTATCTAGTTTCTAGTTGGTATATATATTGATTTTTTTAAGCAAAACTTGTAATATTTTTAACTTTTAACAAAAATTTAAGACAAAAGAAAAGCAACGCTTGCTTGTTTGTACATAGAAAACATATTTACAAATATAAATAGGAGTTTGTAATAGGCAAAATTTTAAAAGGTTAAAAACTTTGATTTAAGTTTACATACATACATAGTGTTGGTAATGCCAAGGTTGTGGGTTTGACCCCTGCGGGGGCCATTCACTTAAGAGTTGGACTCAATGATCCTTGTGGATCCCTTCCAACTCAGAATGTTCTGCGATTCTGTGACTAAGCTGAGCTATCTGAGCTGTCTAAATCCCTGAGGTCCACAAAAATTGAGTCTTGAAAACTTGAGAGAACAGACTTTTTTTCTGGTGCCGGCTGGTTTAAGAAGCAGTGAAAATAGCTTATCTTATTTTAGCACTAGTTTTCTTGGACAGATTAAAAAGTATAGGGGAAAGCAAAATGAATAATAATAGCAACAACAAACCACAATTTATGGAGCTTGTAAAAAGATTTAGTTTGAGTCTAAAACTTTTGTTATCTTTCAATACTTGATATATCCAGCCACAACTGCATACATCCCTTCTAGGTCTATCTATAGTTATTTAAAACATACCGGATTATCCAGTAACTTGTTAATCTGATGTTTGTGAAAACTTTTCATTGATTTACAGGCAGACAGTCTGAATCGTCAGAAAGTAATGTAATTTCATATACATTATTTCAGGTTTGTGACAGTTCAAGAATGATCTCATTCTATGAAGCAATCGAGATTTCAATGCACAGATATTATTGCAAATAAAAAGCATAGTCCACGATGTATTCTGTGTCAAAACACAAAAGAAATGTAGCTGCCCCATTTTGGTCACTCCACTGATTTCCTTTGTAAATAGGGAAAAACACAGAGTATTAGACTTATTACATTTAATGTTATGTACCTTATCCTTGGTATCTGCTTAGTCATTGGTAAGATACATGTATCTCCAAAGCTAATTCTCTTCTTCAGATAACTAAGACATGAGAACAAAACTCACCATTTGGATAATGATAACTGACAAAGTTAGGTTTTGGTTGAAATAAATCCTGATTTTAATATCTCCATGTCTCAATGCCCTTTTCTTTAGTACAGACTGTGCTCTCTTCTTCAGAAGTTCCTGCTGGAAATTTTAAAGCTCTTTAGAATTGTAGTTTTACCATGACAGTTGTCACCTACTTGTTCCCATTCTTACTAATGATTAATTCTAGTTTTTGAATTATACACCTTTCCTAAATATTTTAAAACTATAAATATTTTATACAGTAACGCAGAAAAGTTTTAGAAGCTGTTAAATATCATAGTACCAGAAGACAGATAAACCTAGAGGATAACAGAGGAGGTCTGCTACTGTATTTCTCTGTGTGCTCAACTCAGCAAGATTATGTATGTTATTAATGCCATCTACTTTGGAATCAAACAGCATCCACACCCTTTTTGGTCAGTTTGACAGGTTGTCACTATTAACTTACACCCCATCAGATACCACTTTATTTTCCCAAAAAGAAATACTTCAGATTTCTTGTCATTCTTTCCTTTCTCTGTTTTCTTTTGACCATGTTCCAATTTTGACTTCATGCTCAACTGCTTTAAACAGCTTTAACAGTCCATGTCAGTACCAGTAAATTAACTTTTTCTAAAGTCAGTTACTTCCTCATCTCTGTCTTATTTGTGATACTGTCAGTAAATGTAGCCCAGACCACAAAGATACCATTTCTCTGAAAAAAACCCTCTCATTCATAATGTCCCCAGTCTAACTAACATTCCCCAAAAATACTAGGTCAGAGGACATTTTGTTATGCATTCTTTGTAGAAAAGGCATATTGAATTCTTGTTGAAGTAGTTCACAGTACAAGTCTGCAAACAGAATTTTTTTTCCCCCAAGGAGTCACCTGACTTCATTTTGTTTAAATATTGTCAGACATATTAGCTTGCCTCTATCTATATTTTATACTGAAGAAAATTTTATTTTAGTCAAAAAACTTTTTCTGAAGGCTTAAGGGCAAAAAAATGAGATTAGGGTCACAATTATGAAAATAATAGGTAAGGAAAAGTACACATCTGGCTAAAAAAACCCTACTTTAACATTTAACTCCCAGTTAATGACTTTTAATACTCCCTTGATCAGTTAAAACTTATCATATACTCAATCCTCTGAATTTTAAGAAATCTTTTAAGAGCACGTTATCTTCTTTCTGTAAAAAATAAAGTGTGCTTATCTAGGACCTTGGAGATTAGTCTTAAAACCAGGCAGAGAGGAGAAAGATTAAATGTATACATATATCTCACATATAATTTATTTAGAATTTCCTGGATACTTTCTTCTGTGGAGATCATAGAGTACAATTGCAATTGTTTATCAACCTAAAATCACTTTCTATTGTTTTTATCAAATTTATTGAGCATGGAAATGATCAAATGTATTTTAACATTTTTTGCTGTGTAATAAGGGGATTCATTACCATTTTATGCTTGGCTGGTGAAGAGTAATGATTCTTTTGACTTTCTCAGCTAGTTCAGGGATCTTCTGCCTTCAAAGTCTATCATAATTGAAGTAGTTTCAAACAAATATCAAACTTGTCATCATGATGCATTAGCATTTTCAAGCTGATGTTAGGGCTGTGAGCGCATTAATAAAACTTAACAGGCCTGATCAGCCTTACCTGAGGCTTCCAGCCACACCCATGTGTCCAAAGGCACCAGTTCAGCTCCTCAATGGGCTCACCAGACCCCTCCAGAGCTATGCCAGAAGAGTGTTGAACCTCTCCTCAAGCACAGGCATTCCTTTGCCTGTCCATGGAGCCCCCCAATCAGCACTCTGTTGGCACCCTGCAGGACCTGTGCAGAACCAGAGCCTCGCTGTGTGCTGCTGGCTGGGTGCTGGCTGACACTGACCCTCATGTCCTCATCTTCCGCGCTCTGCTTAAGCCAGAAACACCAGCAGGGTTGTGATGGCTCCATCCAGTTCACCCTCAATTTTGGGGGACAGACGGCAACAGGGTAGCCAAGGGCTGACAGGAGTGGTGACCTAAATGTTTTGTTAGTATGCTAATATGACTATAAATCAATCATCCTACTCCATAAATAGCAGGCAGCCCAGAGCCCTTGAGCTCTCCTGCACAGCAGCGGGCTCCATGCCAGGATCTCCCCTTGAGTAAGGACACCTTTGAAGGTTACTCCTCGAGGCTGAGATGTTCCTTGCTGCAACAGATCCTTGGTAATGATTAATACGGTGCTAATCTGAAATATTAGCTGAGTGATATAGGGATTGATTGTGCACATATAACCATTTAGGAGTAAACCGCTGACCAACTGTAGGACTAGGATTGGATCCAGTTGCACCTAAACTCCTCTCTGAAATGGAGTTAAGAACACAAGGAAGTCCTTTCTGAACCTCATGACTATCCATCCCTGTCCTCTGGGCAGAAAACAATCCAGTCTATCTTGCCATGGAATCCTGTTAAACCACTATCGTATTTACCATTGCATTTTGATAACTCACTGTATTATATCAATAAAGCCTGTTGTTTCTCTCCTAGGATTGAAGTGCATCACTCCATTCAAGACACAAGGTCCTGCTCTGCCAGCTCTCCTGGGCACCCTCAACTCCTGGTGCTCTTAAGGAGCAGCTAGAACTTTCTGCTTCCTAACAACTGATTTTGGATGAAACATGCATTACTGTTGCACTAACATACACTTGAGAGTTTGGAATTAATACTGAACTACTGAAACAAGGATGGAGGTGTATCTTCGAACCAATAAAGCAAATGATTTTTTAGAAGTAGCACGTCTGAATTAAAAGTTTCTTCTAATCTCTGCATAGTACCACTGCTTTCTTGGTCTAAACATATCTGAAATGCAAGACTCAGGAAAATATTATAAAGCACTTTATGCACGTTGTTCACTTTTTAAATAAAAAAGAATTAACTGTTTACTTCCGTCCTGAAGTACTCAGATTTGGAAGTAAATGTATCTTGTAGTTGATATTGGTAAATATTTTAAAAATATTTTAAATATTTTTTCCTCTTTTTTTCTGTCCTTAGTGTGTTTTATTTTCTAATATATACAGTCCTAAAGTCGTCTATATTTTAGAAAATCTAAAAAAAATTTTGTCACAATCAATACAGATAAAGCCATAAAGTTGCATTAGAAATTGATACATTAGAATTTATACTGGTTTCTTTTTACCTATGGTACTGAACCTTTTTTGAACCTTTTCTGGGCTATGAGAAGTCAAGAAAGGAATCAGTATTTTATCAGGTCACAAGTACATTCAGCACCTAAGAGACACTGCCAACAAGAAAATGTTTATTGTGACAGTAAACTCTGGTAATTCAAAATAATTTGTTTATTTAACTGCTACCATATATTTCTGTGATAATCCATCACAGGTCTTTCTTTCCATTCTTGAGCAATATGAATGTATAGAAAATTCTGCCTATTTCTTATGGGAAAAAAAATCCAAAGAAGAGTAGTTTTTCAATTGAAATCGATGCTCTTCCATTATCCCTGTGGAGCTATTCTGGTTTTAAAATTCAATTGGAAAGAAATCATTTATATAAAGACTTTAGGAATTCTTAAAACATCGAATCATCACTTGATGCCCATTCAGATGATCTCTTATTCCAGTGCTAATCAAAACAGGATACACTGAATGATGATTCGTTTCAGTCATAATCTTTTAAATCAAATATTTTTCCCCTAGGAAATATCCATTTGTCAAAATTTAACACTTCATTAGTAATGTAAAATTTTTTTTTTTAACAACCAAATAAACAAACAATAAACAAAAAAAAAGAAAAGAAAGCAATAAAATAGATCCTTCACCCTTATATATTGCTATTTTACAGTGATTAAACATGTTCTGAGAAGGAGCCAGCTTCTGGGACTCCTCCTCATATAATACTGCAGTGGTAGTTGGAACATGGGAAATACTGATACTTAATAATACATATTTAAGCAAAAAAAACACCACAAGGAGGCTTAAATTTTGGAACAGGTTACTCAGAGAGATTGTATGTTGTCTATTCTTAAAGGTGTTCAAGACTCAACTACCACAGGCCAGAATATCTTGATTTAATTAAATGTATTTTGAGCAGAGAGAGGGCTGTGTACCTCCAAAATTTTTCTAACCTAAATTATTCTATGATTTTGCAGTTCTAAGAGTGATGTAATTTCTGACCAAAACTCGTGTTGCTTGTCAATTACAGTAGAAATAACAGCCTTGTGTTTAGGACTGACTGAAATACTTATATCAAAGACTTTGACTACCGAAGATGTGGGATTTTTGGAAAACTTGACCTACAATTTTTTACATCTTAATGCTGTCTGGTACCAGAATCCAGTTTCTATTAGATATAATTTTATTCTATGAAGAAACAAAACTTTTTTCTAAACCTAAACATGAGTGGCATGAAACAGCCAATCCTTGCTTCTGTTTTCCTTTATTTTAGGAAATGCTGGTGAAAGTGAAAACCAAAACATTCCCCAGGGACTGAGGTATTCTCAAGGTCTAGGGGAATAGGAAGCTATTTTTGTAAATCTACTTGCAATAAACCTGTTTTGTATAGTATTTTTAAATAATCATGTTCTACAGTTTCTCCCCCTTTTTATCTGGTTGGCTTACATTTATTGTCCTAGTGTTTGTTTTATATGTTTAAACTTAATTAAATTTATATTTGTTCTTTCTTTAAGTATTACTTTATCTTGGTTTCAACCCACTTTTTTCTAATATCGTTCCTCCTTTTTTAATATACAATCTGGACGTCTGTCTTTATCAGCCTTCTGATCTTTTAGCTGGCTTTAAATTGAACTCTTTTTTAAATGTTCTTAACATATCTGACTATTCTGCAAAACTACTGGTATTTTTAGATATCACAGGCTGTCTCTCAATGACCAGATGTTTGTTAGAATATGTTCACTGGGAAGAACTTCTCTTTTATATCTGGGACAAATATTACTAACAGTCTGAAACAAAACAAGGTTTAGTAGGAAATACAGCTCAGCTAGCTTTCTTGATTTTCAGGTACCCAGATGTGATGGTTTAGGAATGGTGTTCCCCAATTTAGTGTTCCTACTGAAACACTCCAAAGAATGTGCATCCTTTCAGTAGGATGGAGAGAATTGGAGACTCAAAAGGTGAAGATTATAGATTGAAATAAGAACAATCTACTGGAAGAAGCAACGAAATTAGAAATGAACTGTAACAGCAACAATATTAATAAAAGGTGTACAGGAAAGGTGACTGATTCACGTGAGTAGAAAAACTCACCCTGAGGGAACTTGCAATATGTAAACTGCTGCTGTGCTACCCCTGACTGAAAGAGACTCAATGGATGCAAAACTGACATCTGGGTTATCAGTTACCCATGAGTTCACTTTAAAAATCAGATGAGTTTTAAAAGACAAAAAAACAACATTCAGCTGCACAATAGAATACAAAGTTCACTTATTGTTAGCAACCTTTGAAATAAGGCCGAAAAGAAAGCAGAAAATACAGTCTTAACCAGTAAAATCAGAAAATGGCACCGAGACTTGAAACTAATCATCATTTATAATGCCCTGAGATAGCCCATCTTCAAAAGGTACTCAGCTGCATCTTGTCCTGACTGTACTGTTACCCAGTGAGAACATCTCTCACTCCTAATTCTGGTTATACTGAAATCCGAGCTGCATTTTCAGAAGACTATAATTCTCAGCGTATCTCCTAGGACCTTCAGTTTTCGTCTCTCCTCGAGATGGGCTTGTGTTTTTGATTGTTCATTGTCTTTTCTGAAAATACCAATAAAGGACTGATGAAACTTGTCTGGAACTGAAAAGCATACATGGCAATATATTATTATAATAACCTTTATTTCTAGGTTTACCTTCCTGAGTATGAAATGAGTTGTACTGTATGTATTGTGAGCTCTCAGGTCGTACTACAGACAGAAAGATTTTTCCTAGGAAGTTTTTCCCTTCTTCAAGGAAGCTCATAACCTGTTTGGGGTTTGGGTTATTTTTTTCTTGTTTGTTTGGGGTAGTATTTGTTTGTTTCTTTGTTTTGGTAAGGAAGTATAATTTGTCTAACTTTGTGTTTTTAAAAGCTGAATTACTATGTTGCATTTCCATACACGTAGTCTATTAATAACACACATGAGCCGATTTTCTTCTGGAGTGACTATCCAGTAATCCTGAGGCCACTGCTTGTAATTGGCTTGGCGATTCAATCTGCATGCATCTTGCAGATCCCTCTGATTCTCACAGCCTCTTCAATTCTAGCAAAATGATAACTTTAAAGATAATGGTTCCATAAATAAATGGTACAAGTAGAGAGCTGAAGGCTCTATCAGCTATGTGTTAGGGGGCATAAAATCAGTGCCAATTAGAAGAGAAGTTATTGGGGAGATTAAGTTTTCTTACCATATCAAGTTAAAATTTAATATTTAAGATCTTGAGTCTTGTTTCATCTTTACTCAATGAAAAGTGCATTCTTAGAGGACAATACATTTTATCATAAAATATGTGTCCAAAGACATATGAATTTCTATTTCAATACACTTCTCTTTCAAATATTAAAATAAAATTTATATATCTAATATTTCAGATATTTAGATTTAAGTGATCCCCAATTACCCATTCAAGTTTATGCTTTCTCTCTGTCATACAAGTAAAAGAACATAGAAATGAGTCACTGGTCTGTCTGTACATAAAGTCTTAGAGAAGGATGTGGATAAAAAGTCGCTTGGATTAGCTTCTTCCTCCTTCACTTTTTCTCCACAGATAAAGAACTACAGATGCTGCAGGATTCAAATCACTGCAAGATCATAACTGTGGCATCAGTGGAGGTTTCATAGTGAAATCATCACAATTTAAAGGAAATTGTTATGACACTATTTGCTTTCGGAGTCTACGACCTTCATAAACCACTGCAAGAAAAAATATAAAGTATTTCAGGATCTGTTTAATTTAATCTGTAGACATAACCTGTGGCATACCATCATAGCTTGTGGTAT
The DNA here is from genome assembly GCA_013397055.1 of Pachycephala philippinensis. NCBI lineage: Eukaryota > Metazoa > Chordata > Aves > Passeriformes > Pachycephala > Pachycephala philippinensis. Next base: position 127,453 of record VWZT01016214.1, on the reverse strand, counting down.
ACAGGCTGCCAGAGAGAGTGTTGTCTACTGAACTGGAATTTCAGAAATTTATTTATGAAAAACAAAGAAATACTTCCACTCACACACGTACACACATAGACTTGGACAAAAGACCGAAAATAGGAATTATTTTTTTCTTACAAAGCAGGATTGGATAAACAGTCACACACTTTGATCCATAGTCTATTTGAGACTTATTTGAAGTGAAATGAATTGCCTACTGTTACACAAACAAGCAAATGTTATGCATTCAGCCAAACATATCCCAGCAAACATATTTTCAATCCAGAATGCCTCTCCAAGTGGCCACTCAGTCTGTTTACACAAGTATCACATCACAGTTAACATGGTCTCTTTTCTTTAAGGCACACTTTTATCAGCTGGCATTCCAACAGTCCTCCACAGTTCCATGTTCACATGCCCAGCCATCAGCTGGCATGTGAACAAAATATTAACTACAAAATATAGACTTCTTAAAGTTTTAGTTTTTAAAGTTGACGGTTTTTGAAGTAACAAAAATACTCCAAGGATTCCAAGATAAGCTTCAAACAAGCAACTGAAATGCTTTACTTCCTTTGACAATCCACAAGTCTCCTTTATCTTTTCTGTTCCTAAGGGTAAATTGAGTCACTTTCATGGAAGAGGTATTTTCAGGCCCTTAGCTGAAATACCTAAGAACCTAATCAGCCTAAGGTCATTCTAAAAATGAATCCAGAAAAAAGAAAAATCTGTAATCCCTATGCTTCCATTGACTATACAGGAAGCTGTATGAGTGCTTGCTATAGTTAAATAGATTTAATCTCCATGTGTTTTAAACAGATTTTAAATTCCTGGGATAAAATCAAGGCACATTTGAAACGAATTGAAAACACCCACTAATTCCACTGCATAATTTTCAGTCCTTGAGTTGCTTACAGAGAAAATGTTTGCTAAGAACCATATTTACCAGTGATTTAATAATATTACTTGTCCAGCTCCTCTCAGAAAAATCTACAACCAACCAAATAGAAAACAAAAAAAGAAAAAACAACCCCAAAAGTCCAATATTGTAATTCTTCATGACTGTGAATGTTTTGTTGCTTGAGCACACTTTGTATATTACTTTGAAGTAACTGCTGAACTATTACAGTTTACATTACACATACAAACAAGAAAATACATGCTTTCACTCCGTCTCAACATCAGCAGGCTTTGAAAATGAAGCATGAAGATGAAACAATGTGCAAAAGATCTTAAAACTTATTTGTCATGCTCCTGCACTTTTCCATTTTTCAGTGCTATCATAAGTACGTAAGACATCTCCACCTTAAAAATTAAGATAGTTTGCAATTCAAATTCTGTGAGGTATCAATCAAGCCCCCAATCTTTCAGACCATTAAATATGTGAGTATCATAAAATGTCTTTAGAACTGGCTACGTTATAGGTTCCTGACTGGGATTTTTTCATTGTAACCCTAGAGTAAGACTAAAACTGTAAAACCAAAATTATAAATCTGTGACAAATCGTTGACTGCAACTAAAAAATCTGGGTCAGCTGCACTCATGAGTTTAATTAAAGCTATCTGGAAACTACCAAGTCCACATATATTTCAAATTTTGCGTGTCCCAGCTTGTACAGCTGGGTGATTTAGAATGCACAACAAGCATTCCTTTCTTGATGGTCTCCATTTGGAACAATGTGAATGGTCTTTTGCTTGTGCTCTGATACCTTTTGGGTTTGTCTGGTGGTCACAGCCGACAGGTCATAATTTCCTGCTCTCAGGAGTGTTGTTTGGCAGTGACCATTCAAATAAAATTAGTACCACTGAGGGACTGGAGGCTATATCATACAGCTAGGAGGCAATCCAGACAGTGCTTCCAGGTTACCTTGTGGTTTCAGGCAGGTTCTTTTATTTCTCCATCTGTAAAATAAAAATAGCAGTGGTTCATCTCCTTTGCTGGGGTGCCAGAAAAGATAGATCTGTTCTCGTTGAAGAATTATAGGTAAGGCAATGATTTATTATATAGACAAGCTAAAGAATAGAAAAAAAAATATTTACATATAAAACACAAGACAGAACAGATTTGTTAAACTTGAAAATAGAAGAGAGTGGTGAAGTCAAGGTAATCAGTTCCATCAATATGAATGTCATGAGACACAAGATATATTGATCAGGTTCTCACTGGTTAAATTTTAGAATCTGATTTGGCTACAGAATTCAATACACTTATGATATGTCACCAAAGAAGGTGATAATGGAGACAAAAGATGACATTTTGAGCATAACTCTATCCAAATCAAGAGGACAGTATAAATATGTAAATAGTTAGGTGTATTTTTCCTGAATTGGATTCAATATGGTTCATGTTGTAATTCTGACTCATAAAAGTTGGTGTTAAACACATGAAATTTCTTTCATCACTTTTTGATATTACGCTGAAGATCCGGAATATTTTAGTTCAATATAAATTTCCTTTCCAAACAGGCAGAAATTGTTCTTTTTCTTCCAGGGGCTGGTATGTACAAAGAATCACTAAGTATATTCATATTCTACAAGTAGAATGAAACAACAAATGTTTCATGGAGGAAAAAAGGTCAGCTTGACCAAATAACTCTTCATTTTGTTATATTTCAATACATGTAAAAGTGGAAAATGCTTTTAAAGGAAAGTGTTTTGCAATGTTGTGTTTCTAGGTCACAAGTATACAGCTTGATTCTTTTTCACCAGTTTTGTGTCTGGATAATACAATAGAATCACAGTGAGTATTTCTGGTAAAAGGAATGGATTATTGGTCCTGAAAACATATTTATTCTTTATTGTAAATATTTTAAAGGCTCAACTATTTGTTTAAAAGTTGGTACATTTGATAATTGCAGCTGTTCCTAAAGAATACAGTAGGAATGATGGCTTAAACATAAACAAATCCTATCAGTATTTGTTACAAAACATAAATATTTGAATTGTGTACAGTGTTCCTGTGAATGTATAGGTATCCATCTGAAAAATACATATGTCTGCATATCTCTGTGTCATGTCAAATTCAAAAGACTGTATAAAGTGTGTGGATTGCTTTAAAACAGAAAGAGATCACAAAGAAAGGCTACTTGTCTTCTGCAGGTCTTTAAATAATCGTGTTTCTTAGTAGACAGAAAGGCTAAACTGCCCTGCTGTGGCACTCTCTATCCTCTATCCCTGATAAGATAGGCCAGCACCCATTAAAAAACGAAACCTGCACATTCCCTGATACCAAATCCTAGAGTGTGAAATAAGTGCCGCAAGTTTTATGCTTTAAACCCCTATAATTCTGGACTTTACAGTCTTTACATTGCTCCAGACACTCTGACTTGAGAAGGAAAGAGGAAAACAGCACATCTTCAAACAATTATGATGTTTTAGAGCCTCAAGGGCATCAAGGCATGATGTCAGAGGAGACCAGGGAAAGGTACATTGCATGGTAAAATAGGCTGGTTTAGCAAGCAGCATCTCTAGCAAGGGTGGATGAAAAGCACAGTACCTGTCTGAGGTACATTTATGATTTCTTCTTGAAAGCATATGAATTCTTACTCGCAAAATGTTTCAGTTTTCAGGATACAGGCTACATGTAAAAAGTATAATGCCATTGAAAATATGGTGATTAACATGAGATAGAGCACCATTTTAACAGTGGCTTTTTGTTGATGCTAATTTTCTCTGCAAAGAAGAGGCAATGACTATGACCTGTACAGCCTTTGCTGGTGTTAAACCATTTCTTTATTGAAAATCACTCAATCATGATCAAATTAGCTGGTGATAAAAATCTCAGGTAGCTAGTGTGCTAGATAAATATAGTTTAAAGGTAAGCAATATTAAATAAGTTTTTCAATCAAGCTTTCTTTTTTTCCTGTTATCCTACCTTTGCTTTTATTTTTTCACTACATTTAAAGTACTTTTCTGAGTGCTTGAAACACTGTATTCTTTCTCTTGGGCAAATTAGAAGTACAGGGATTTTGCTGCAGTGCCTGTATCATGATTCTAAGGTAACTGCCTGATGATTTGCCTTGTAGAGCAATTACATTTCAAATAGGAGTTTGTCAGAAATTAGGTCAAACCAATTGTATGATGTAAATGCAGTGAAACATGCCAAAAACTTCATATAAGCTATCCAGTACATTCCAGTTTCTAAGCCTCATCAAAATATATGAATTGTGATGTTTTTCTTAGATGATATTAACTTAACTTATAGGAATAATGTTTAACATACCTGCTTATAATCCAATAGGTTTTATTTGAAGGTGTTTTCTCATCCAAGACATCAAGACTGAGTTTTATATGTTGCCAGGTGTTTTAATTTAAGAAATTTGATAACTGAGCTTCAGATGCCCCTCAGAGACAGTAAATATATTATCTTGCTTTGTACACTGTTGTAATAAGAATTTAAGCAATAAATTTTGCAGTAGTTGGTATACACTACATATCACTGTATTGTTACATACCAAAGAGTATGCTGTCTATGCTATATAATTATAATTTCTATTCTAGATAAGACAAGTTATCTAACATTTGTTAATTTAATTTCTACTTCCGGAAAGTTTTATTAAATCCTAGTTTTCTTTTGAAATACAGTATTTCAATCCANAAAAAAAAAAAAAAAGCACAAACTTGAACATGTGATTCAGGTACATGCTTTTATGCTTTTCTTCTGAACCCTTGATCCTTGTATTCTGTTCTGTACATAGGACCAACTTCAATGGAAGCAGTAGAAATACTCCATAGTTAAATTAGCTGGTAGTCCTACAGCAGATGTAGCTAGTGAGATAGACAATGCTGAAATGTTGGATCTGGAGCTAGTTTCTTTCCTCACGAATGAACACTTAGTTTTCATGCAATTCATTCAAATGCCATAATCTCCAGTAGTTACAAAGGGTGTGTGTGGCTAGGTCCCTTGCATCAGGTCCGTTGCAGAATGCAAGTACCACTCTTTTAGATTCTGGAAATAGATGCTGAGTTTTTTGGCTCTGGGCATGCATCGAACACCCATGTATATCTTGTAAACTCCCACACTAAAATAGTAAGCTGCTGCTACTCACATGCTGAAGTGATGTTTTACATTTTAATTTGGGGTTTTGTTACAGTTCAAATAACATGTAGTTTATGGAACTTCCATGTCTTCTGTTCACTATAACTATGGTCTAATAGGAAATCTTTTCTGATTCTTCTATCCCTACATTTTATAATTAGAACAAACATTTTAAAAATCGTTTTTGTTTAAAAAGAAACATCAGCTAAAAATCCAGCTTTTTTCCTCCAGGAATTCATGACTCTAAAAGTGAAATTTTGGCTTTTTAGTATGCAGGTTTACTTTATTATTTGCCATAAATAATGTAGCTACCAAAACTGACCACATACAAATCTCAAAAAGAGTCTCTGTAAAAAGTGAACTGATGAGAGGCATATGAGCCTGAAAAATTATAGCAGTGTACAAATTTCTTTCGTTGGTAAGTGTGAAATAATATACAAAAATTTCAGGTAAAAAAATATATTAGTTGATGAAAGAAAATTGATATTTCCTTCTTGCCCACATTCCAGTTCTTTGCCATAAAAAGATAACCAAGAGGCAGAAACTCTAGTTTGTTTTCAGTGCTAAAGTGCAAGTGTGAAGTAAGGCTCATTGCAGAACTCCCTGTCAGAATGCACAACGTTTCCCATCCGAATAGATTTCAGGTCTAGCTAAAAAACTGTGTTTCCACTAGGCAACTAGAATAAAATGTTAAAAAACTCCAAACAAACTAAACCAAAACAAAAATAAAACCTCATGGTTAAGGAACACAGTTCAACGTTTCTGCATTGACTAGAGGCAAGTTTGTTACAATCAAAATTCTTGTCATTATATGTCTGAGGTGAAACCATCTATTAAACTTGTGATTATATTTTAAGGGTTAAATTCTCATTTCCATGCCCTTATACTCCATGCCATGGTCCTTAGTAGAGCCTGGAGTGAAGCCTTGCAATAGGTTAAATGAAAATTCCCTGGGGGGAAAACAGAAAACAGCCAGAGACCTAGTAGTTGCTAAATCTCCTGTCTTCAAACCTTGACACAGAAGTGAAGATGTAGCATGTAGTTTGACAGAGAAACTGATTGCCATGATAGACCATATGGCAACTCAGAGAAACAGCTATGTTTAACAGAAATCCTCTGTCCCCTCTATCCAAAATATATGACAGAAGGGAGGTTTAAAAAGAAACAGTTGTTTTAATTCACTGGTCTTGCAATGATTTTTGTGCTGTGCTGCTCTGTCTCCACAGGATCTCTGCAGGAGGATGGATGAGGTTTACACATTGAATTAAGAGTATATTTGAATATATGATAGGTTTTTTTAATTTTTCCTCAAATGCTTGATCTGGGACATGAGAAATCAAAGTTTAATCCTTGTACCTTTAAAAGGAAAAGTCTAGATAGCCCACAAGTGATGGAGAGAGGGGGAGTAAGTAGCAGTATCATACAGTTAGTATTGTCACATACAGTGTTCACAGGGTCAGAGTCTCACTCTTGGAGGAAGGCAAGCCTCTTCTGACCGAAGCATGTAGAAGTTTTCTGTGCAAAGCCAATGTCATGGACAATTTTTTTGGTAATACATATTTGTAAGGAGTTGTTCCTTAATTTAAAAACTCTTATTAGTTATGATTTTATTACACAGACAATATATTTTTGCTTCCTGTGTCTTGGAGAGAATGATTTTCTCTTTCTTGAGGGAAGAAAGGAAAAGAGAACAATGTTTTAAAGCTGTCACACTAATTTATTTGTCATTTTAAAAAATGTTTTCTCCTCATACAAGCTAATCTGAGCTTGACTATGAAACACAGCTTTGAGCTGGCAGGCCTGAAGCCTGTTTGAACTGCTGAATAACAAATACAGCCCTTTATACCAAAAATAATGCAAGAAAGCTGGTTTAGTGTTTCTGCAGTAGACTAGCATTAGGAATTATCTAATTAAAATAGGTTCCTAGATCCATTATTTCTTGATGAAGCTATCATTAGACTCAGAAGTCACTGAAAATTCTTTCTCCTGTTTTTTGTATTACACCACCAAATTACCTGTATGCTCTCATTTTCATAACTTGTAACATAATAGGTGAGAAAAAGAAAGAGTCATTGCAATGGTGTTGTTTGTTCTGAAGTTGAGACAAGGCATACCATTACTCCCTTCAGGATACAGACGTGAACTTTCAAGGGTTTTGACACATGATTCATGACTTTTAAAAGGCCTGTCCCCATTGTATTTCAGAAATTAAATATGAACAAACTTGAACAAACTGTATAAACATGTTTAGATCTCAAAGGGAATCTGAGGGATCTGTAGTAATGTGCTCAGAACTGAAGAAAAGTCTTAACATTTTCTCAATAAACTTTTACATGTGAATACAAGGAAACAAATTATCCTGATGCTTAAGGAAACTGCATACAACACAGAAAACTATTTTTCCCCCTGGGAATGCCAGATAAACCTCGTTTCAGTCAAGAAAGTAGAGCAGGTGGTAAGCTTAAATTAAGCAACATAAATACAAGTACAGATTCATAAAAATAATTGTAAAATAAGATTTGGATGGCTAAATCAGTCTAGTATTTTTTTCTTTATGAAGTGTTAGAAAATATTTGAAGTTCTTCTTAAACAAATAGGTAACAGTTTTGTAACTTTTATGAAGTAACTGACTTGTGAGATTCAGTTACTGTGTGTAACTTTCTTTTTGTTACTGGTGGAAGAAAAACATTGGGATTTGCATCTTGCCTAGTTTTTCAGAGTATTTAATTAACCTGTATAATTAACCCAACCTACTGGGAGAAAATCAGCCCGGGAGTTCAGGTAGGCAAGGAGCAGTGCGAAACCTTCTAGGCATGAAGGGAATAAGCTGTCAAGTAGACTGAAAGCTATGTAAAGGAGGAATGCCTTGTACATGGTGAAATCCATGTCCGTCATATGATTGTCATGCTACAGTTCAAAATCTGTCTGTACTGAGAACATGCAGAGGATTAGCATTTCATTATGACTCTTCATGGAGTACAAAGTAATGTCAGAGGAAGGAAATTTGATGTGGAATTTATCTAGGCAAGCATTAACTCTGTCTCTGTGGGATTCAACCACTGAAGGTTATGCACGTCTGTGGCACATATCCCACTAATGGCATATATCAGGAGAGATGGAGACTCTTTCAGTGAAGAGCAAGGAAATGTCTAAAGTTATGTTTATCTCTGTGATGTGATGTCAGCTTGGATTTGAATCCAAACTTGAGTTCAAACCTCTTTGTTGTTCATGTGTTGATTTTTTCTGTGGTCTGATGCTGAACAAAACATCTGGTTCCCAGTCAGGGAAACTCAGATCTGAGGCAGGGGGAGGAGCTGGGTTTTGTGTGAGTTTCATTTTGCTAAACAGAATGGATGTAACTCCATGTCTTATATTCAGATCTTGGCATTAGTTTTCTAGACTCTTAGATTTACTGAGCTTAGTAAATTTTAGATAAGATCCTGAACACTGTCCCAAAGCTCATTTCATTTGATACATGATACTGTGATCCTTCCGCAGCTGAGTTAATTTTGTCTATACTTTCTTGCCTTATTTTTTTTTAGGATGTGTATGGCTTTTTATTTTTGCCCTTTTTAAAGCATCAGGAACATTTCTCAGTAATCATGGGCCTTTGAATATAAAGAATAGTCCTGTAATGATACTGTTTAGCTCCTTCGATGTATTCAGATGCTCTTATATCTTCACACTGACTTTTGTGTGTCAAAATTATTTTGGTGATTTCTAAGAGTGTTTCTCTCTGCTGAGGGTAATGGTTTAATTCCTGCAGACTGCTGCCAGGTTTAGGGATCTGGTGAGCCTCAGAGCAAACCTTGTCAGTAAAACTGAGACAGAAGTGGCTTTAAGTCTTTTCTGCATCATTTGTCACTAGATCCCTTGCCCATTGAAAAGTGAGATTACATTTTTCTCTGTCTTCTTTTTGCTGCATGTGTACCTACAGAAATCTCACTTGTTGCCTTTTGCATTCTTTTTTATTTCCAACTCCAGTTTCAACTTCTGGCTTTCATTTCAAACCTGTATGCTTGAGCAATACCTCTGTAGTTCTCCCAGGCTGCTGCTTCCCACTTCTACCTTCTGTGTATTTCATTTTTGCATTTAAGCTCAGTCATGTGTTCCTTGTTCATTTATGCTGGCCATCTCCCATGATTACTAAACTGTCTGTACATTGGAAGGGACTGTTGTCCTTGAAGATGAGCTAGCTTTCCTAGGCTATATAGGGCAGTTTTTTTCATATGCCCCACCAGTCAGATTCCAGAAGAAGCTAAAACCTGAAGTGTTTCAAGTCCAGATCTGTAGTTTTGCTATTCATCTGATTTTTAGTTTTTAGAAGACTTTGTGAGGCTTTAGAAGGTTTGTTGATCGGGTGGTTTGTAGCAGGTGTTCACCCTGACATCACCCATGTTGGTCTGTCCTTGACCAGCTTGCTGTTTGCTCCAAGGTAAAGTTGCATGAATGTTTACTTCTCCATTGCACTAAATTCAGCCCCTCCTGCTTGCCTTCCTGTCCCATCCATGTTAAAGGGCCCGTATCCATCTGTTGTTGCACTCCATTCATGAGTCATACCCCATTACTTATCTGTGATCCTAATGAGACCACAGCTCTGGAACATAGGCAGTCTCTAATTGCTCCAGCTTGTTTCCCATGCAGCATGCGGACACTTGCAATGAGTCTCCAGTTACGCAGCTTCCACAGCAGTAATGAGAGTGCCTCCATCTATATGGATTTCTCTGTGTGCCTCTTCATTTCCCCTCAGGCCTCCACTTCTCTTCAGGTATTTTCAGTGTTCCCCACCAGCCTTGTTTAAAGCCCACCTCAGTGATGCAGCAAACCAGTTTGCAAAGAGGTGCTTCCCTGGCTTTGTCACATGGCTTGTGTTACTCCTCAGACAGTTTAGGGTAGCAGCAGTGTGAAGGTGGGGCAGCCCCAGCCTCTGAGCAGGTGGTAAAGTTGTGCCTTGGATTGTAGGTACTCATTAGCTATGAAAATTACGCTGACATGCATTCCACTGCAACTTCATTTGTCTGCACTGATTTCTAGACTTGCTCTAGTCAAGCTAATTCAGGGTAACAAAGGAATTATCTTTGTTTTTCCCAAATGAGTATTCAAGGTAGCCCTATTTTGGTCTTACGAGAAGGAAAGATTTTGTGCATTTATGAAATTGGACTTTAGGGTTCTGAACTCTGCATAAGCTGATGGTTTCTGTCTTGCATAAGCAAGATGCCAGCTTGGTATGCCTGCAAAGGAGCTTCTCTGTGTAAGAAAACTCAGCTGTAACTGTGAGCCAGAAAACCCCATTCCTTGCTAGGGAAACAGAGTACCAAGTACTGTTGTCTCCTTAAGAGTTTAGAATTCAGTAAATGCCATAGAACCCTTGCGTGGTTCTATAAAAGTCAGCAGCTCACAAGCCACACTGCTACCTCGTGTCTTCTCTGTAGTGTTCAGTGACAGATCAAGAAGCAAGAGGTGCAAATTGAAACACAGGAAATTCTACTTGAACATTAGAAAACATGTTTTTACTGTGAGGCTGGTTAGATACTGGAACAGCTTACCCAGAGAGGTTGCAAAGTTTCTGTCCTTGGTGACATTCAAAGCCCAACTGTACATGGTCTTGAGCAACCTTTTCTAGCCAACTTTGCTTTGAGCAGGTAGCTTGGACTAAACAATGCCCAGAGGTCCCTCCCAGTTTCAATGACTCTGTGATAGTCATTACTATCAGCTAAAAAATTGTATTTGTTCAAGATGGTGAATCTTTCTGAGTTCTTGCAAGCATTCCAGACTTTTGACTTAAGAAGCTTTGTCATTATAATTTTGGAAATAAAAATAAGTGAAATTTAGTGACACATCCCACTCTACTTGGAGCACTGACTGTTAAGGAGATCTGTCCTGTCTTTCCAAAAATCCATTGAAGAAACCACCAATCTGAATTTAAATACTCTTATCTGTTGGTTGCAGTTGAGTTTGTACTTATTTATTTATTTCCTTTATCTGAGCTCTGAATTAAGGTCAAGAGAAGAAATGACTACTAGGCAGAATCATACTAGAGTGAGTCGTCTATGATTTTATGATGTTGATGCCATTCTTCATATTTTAGACATAAGCATCAATGTCAATGTTCAAAATTACCTGTTTTTAAGACATAGTCAGTTTTTGAGGTAAACATTTCTTTTATGACACTTTCATCATGAAAATCCTATGGATCGTTTAAAAAAATAAACATCATTATGCATATAATTTTCTTGACCCATATTTTCTTAAACCTCCACTTTATCTAATGACTTTTGTTACTCTTTTCCAGCATTTCTGAGCAAAGTATTCTTATGTAGGAGGAAAGAATAATCTTACTTTGAAGTATTTTTTCACTTCCTTTTTTCATCAGCTGTATTTACACTTTAAATACACACTTCATGGAACGTAATAATTGAACAAATTTGTTCTATTTTTTTTAAATCTTGCCTTTTTTATTTTATATTGGCTACAATACTAAAATATTGCTTTTCTGCCTGAAGTCAATCCTTTTAGAGTCTTTGCATTACACAAGACTAGGACTTTTGTCACATACACTTACCTTTAGTCATCTTAGAATATTTGGTCTTTTTTTTTTTATCATCAATATCTTTATATTTCAATTCAACCTATAGTCGTGAATTATTACTATTATTCTTCACCTCCTACTTCCTGTTTCCATTGTAAGGTATGTAGAAATAAAGATGACACTATAAAGCCAAATTGTATAGACAAAATAAAGAGCATGTCACAGAAAAGGACATATACAACTGAGCAAGTATATTGGTAGTTTGTTAGGGTTGTGGTAACACCTTAATTTTCCTTCTTGATCCCCACTGAGTGTGTGTGGATGTGGTTACTCAGTTTCTACTGCCTGCAAGAAAATCAAAAAGCCAACATAAATTCTTCTGGATAGGGATTTATTGTCTATTGGTGGTGCTTTTGATAATGGAATTAAGGAGAAGTAAGGAGGTAAGCCTGATCACATGTGAAAAGTGGCTCAAACGAAAATTACGAAAAGGCCATGTGAGAGAACTGAAGGTCAGTGACAAAAGGAGGAGAAAAAATGTTCAGAATTGTACTGCAGAAAGCAGCCTGACACGATCAATTGCTGATATTCCTGGCTGAAGTGACTTCTTGTTTTTGTTTCTGTAAGTCTAAGTTTCTTTTTGGCATTGATCCAGTACAAATAAAGTCAACAATAAGTCTGTTGAAACCTCAGTCTGTTTTGTGAATTTTCTTCTGTTCTCTTTGACTGTTTTTCATCTCCTTTTCTATCTCTGTTGAAATGTGTTTCCTTCTGGTTTGCCAGTGCAGTTAGGTTATCACTGCATATTGTCTGTTGGCTTAGTGGGAAAGTAAATCTTGGCAAGTTAACATGGGAGTTCTGTTAAAAAACTCGGGAGTCATTGAGTCATCTCACCAAAATCCATTGGCTCTGTTACAACACTGAATAACTATGTGTTATATAAAAACTTTATATAAACAGAAGCAAATGCTTATAAAAATGTTATCACCTTAATCAATTAGAGGTGCCATCAAATACATCAGATTGACTTTCCAATGATATTTAAAACCAAAGAATATCTGCAGAAAGTTCACTCAGCTGCCTTCACAACAAAACAAGCAATCTGATACTGGAAAAGAGTCTCCTATGAAGCTGATGCCTTTAAATTCACAATTGTCTGAAGAAATTCAGTGCTATTTGTTACATATATGTCTAGAAGGCTTTATTCTATATTGTTAAATTATTGGATTCTGAAACAAGTCACAAAGTCCACCAGGTCAGATCAAGCTCATAGTATGTACCTTAAAAACAAATATTATCCAAGAAATAAGCAGACAATTTTAAATATTTCTTTTGATCAACATTCTGTTTTACAAAATCACAAGAAGCTGTTTATATACATTATTAATATCTACACTGAAGTTATTGTTGTGGAAAAGAACCCAAAGCTATCAGTACAAAATGTTTCCTTGTCACACAGTTCCCCAAGAACCAATCTAGCTGGAATAAATACATGGCATTATGAAATCAGTGTTTATTCATGGGGATAAAAACCCAAGGTGAATTACACACTTACGTTGCACAGAATGGAGAAATTCCCCTTAAGAACCTGAAATTCTCTGGCAAAATCAAGCGCCAACACAGAGCACATGCCTGCTGAAGAGGATCTTGTCTCAACAATACTCGTTTAAATTTAGGTGGGTAAAACCTGGTGGCGTTAAAAGTGCCCTCTTACACAGAAAATATAGCAAGCTGGTGCCTTTTCCCTGAGTGCCTGATACTGCTGCTTAAGATAGTTGACTAGAGCACAGCCATAATGAAATCTGTGAGCCGCAGCAGCCGATTGGAACTCAGCACAAAAACTCTGCTAAATTGTCAGCGGAGTGCTGCACTGTGCCACGTTGAATGAAACACTATGGTTGTTCTGAAAATGAGGCAATTTTTTTCAACTTGTATTGATTTTTTATGAACAGTGTTTTCTGGCAGTCTTGGAAAAGCCTCCAAGATTTTTATAATGACCTGCTTTTATATTCCTTCCTGTAATGGATAAACTGGCAACGATATAAGCATCAGCAAAGGCGTGTTGCTAAATGAATAGCAGTAGGCATGGTCCTCAGCATATTATCCCTGTACTTTGTGAATATAATTCATCCTTATAATAAAATATTATCTCACAGCAAGCCATAGTGGGGCTGGAACACCACACACTAATCAGTCTGCCGTGATTGCTTGTATCAGCCTGAGCCTGCTTGTTCCACAGCAGAAACAACAAATCTTATATCATCTCTGGCAATTCTGGTTTATGAGTGCAATTATAAGTACTAGAGCCTAATGGTATTAATATAAATAGAAGTAGTAAGTTTAAACAAAACCATGCAATGCGAACTTTAATTACTCAGCTGTACTAAAACTTGTTAACCCGTTAATAGTACCGTGAGCTAAGAGATACATAAATTGCTCTTGGTGTTTTCCCCCCACCTTGATTTCTTGAGAATTAGCAAAATGTTTAAGTAATGTTACACACATGGCAACTTGTTACATACAATTTATTTTGCCTGAAGATTTACAGCCTTACTTATGCAAATTAGAGGTAATTTTCACAACAAAATAGCTCTGCTATGCAGAGTTTTCTAATGACAATGTTGATGACTACAGCTTAATTAGCGATTTTTCGGTATTATGAGTATTTAATTTTAAATTAGCCATTTTGTGAGGCACACTCTTGTTATCCTGTGGTAGACTGACCCTGTCTGGCTACCAAACACCCACATGCCACTCATTCCACCACTTCAGCATGACGGGGGAAAGTATAAGATGAAAAAATTGGTGAATCAAGATAAGGACAGGGAGATCACTCACCAGTTACTTTCAGAGGCAAAACAACCTTGTCTTAGGGAAGATTGATTTATTGACAACAAAAAAATAGAATAGGATAGAAAAAAAGACAGAACTAAAACTAAACCTGCCCTGTTTCTTCCCAAGCATAGCTTTAATTTTTCATTCATGACTCCTCTGCTTTCTCCCTTGCCCAGGCAATGAAGAGAGATTGTTAGGAATGGATGATGTGGGTTTAAATAAGTCCCTGCCTTTTACCCAGGCTTCTGGCAGGAGGCAGTAGCTTTATTGAGGTGGCCAGCACCCCAAGACGCACTCTCATTCATAAGTTCTTTAATAATGGTCGATTCAGTCTATTATAGAATGGATTATTTATTAATAGACACAAAACTAACAGGCATAAGGCTTAAAACAGACTATTACTACACAGGAATAAGACAAAAGGGAATACTAGTATTATACACTTGGGGTTAAAGGTACCATTAAATTTACAGCTAGTTAAGAAATAGTATAACTTAGGATTGAATGTTTCTTACCACAAAATTGTTGAATCGAAATCCTTTCCCTCAATTTCCAGAAAAGCAACCACAAAATTGCATCCAAGTTTCGGGAAGAAATCATCTCTCACATTCCCAAGGAGTGTGTAAGAGACTTCTGCCTCTGTGATAATTTGTGTGGACTTGTACAGACATAAGAACCATGTCTTTTGGTCACCGATGTTTATTTTCTTTTTATCTCTTTCCACATCTGCTCCCATACCAAGACGTGTACTCGGGGCTGGGGCTCAGACTCTTGGGCACCTGGAGGAGACCCCTTGCTGGGCTCTTTGACACCTTGCTGGGCTCTTAATCTGGCCTGAGTTATCTCTTCCAAATGTCCCAGCCATGAGAGAGAGGAGGATGTCCTGCCACAGAGATGGGGTATAGGAATTGCACTCAGTTCGTAATACTTCATCTCTGCAACACTTTGCTACTCACACTCTTCCTCTGCTCCCCCTCCCACAGGCTGCATTTTTTCATGGACTGCTCCAGCACAGTTTCCTTCCATGGGGTGCAGTCCTTCAGGAAAAGTCTGCTCCGGTATGGGTTCCCCACAAGGTCACAGGCTCTACCTGAAAACCTACTCCAGCATGGGGTCTGCTTCCCACAGGTCCACAGGTGCTGTCAGGATCCTGCTTCACTGCTCTCTATGGCGTGCAGCTTCTCTCAGGGCACGTCCACCTGCTCCACTCTGGGGCTCTCCATAAGCTGTAGGGGGATATCTGCTTTGTTGTCACCCTCCATGGGCTGCGAGGGGACAGCCTGCCTCACCGAGGTCTTCCCTCCATGGGCTGCAGGGGAATCTGTGCTACTGCCTGGAGCACCTCCTCCCCCTCCTTGTTAACTGACCTTGGTGTCTGCAGAGTTGTCACTGACTGACTCAGCTTTGGGCAGCAGTGGACCCATCTTGGAGCCAGCTGGAACTATCTCTGTCCAGTGTAGGTGCATTCCTTGGCCTCTTTGCACAGAAACCACCCCTGCAGTCTCCACTGCCCCCCATCAAAATCTTGCCACATAAATCCAACACATATCCTTAAGAAATGTTTTTAAGTATTGAAATATTTGTAGGATACAATAGGTGCAATGATTGAAACAGCAGGTTACAAAGATGTGCGATGTGAACACGTGAATCCTGTGTCAAACACATGGAGTAATAACAACCATGAGAACTTGCATAAGGCACAGAGCAGATGTGGGGTTTTTTCTCTAGTGAAATACAGTGAGAATAATGTGGAAAAGAGTCATTGACACTGACATGCCTATGGAGCACAGAGATCCTTGAGCTAATCTTCACTGAGCTGAAAAATCCGTGTAAAAAAGCGAAGGGCCATGTGGCTGCACCAGCTGGTGTCCACAAATGTCTTATCCGCACATACATGCCCCACATCGAAACAACCAAGATTTGCCAGCTCTCCTGGCTTATGCTGGGCCAGTTTGCTGGCAGCATCACAGGAGGCCTAACAGTCTGGACACATCCAGTAGTGACTGAGAGTCGATGGTGCAGCTGGGAAAGAGTGACATGTTTCATACCCTGCCTTTTGGAGGGAAAATCACACTGCTCATAGAAAAATATAATCATTTCGTTTGGAAAAGACCATTAATGTCAAGTCCAACTGCAAACCTAACACTTCCAAGTCAAGCACTTAAACCTGTCCCAAAGTGCCACATCTACACATCTTTTACCTATCTCCAGGGTTGGTGACTCAACCACATCCCTGGACATCCTGTTTCAATACTTGACAATCCTTTTGGTGTAGAAAATATTCCCTAATATCCAATCTAAACCTCCCCTGGTGCAACTTGAGGCAACTTCCTCTCACCCTTATTACTTCTGGTATTGACTTTTGAAGCTGCAGTGTGCTGGACTTTCCTGACAGGGCGATTATTTTAAGTTGCGGTGTCTACTTCCACAAACTGCTGGAATTGTGCAGCGTATTCAGATACATTTTGGAATTAAAATATTTTATTGAATTGCATGAGAAAAAGTCAGCTCTGTACCCTTATTAAATTAATTTGATGAATATCAAGTTCATTCCATGTTGTGAACTTCCCATAGCTTCCGTTTTCACATCCAGTAATACACTTGCCTACATTACATTGCCCATGTTTCTTTTATGAACCTTTTTTTCGGAGGAACAGCATGCTCTGGCAGATATGCACATATTCTGTCTACTGTGTTTCTTGTTTGCACCAGGATTTCAGATTTATCTCCATGTGCCTCAAACTCTCATTTTAATGTGAGCGTCTTGGAGCAGAGCTCTGTGACAAGAGGCAAATTTAAAAGCGAATTCTAATATAGTAACTAAATTCTGTAACAGCAAACTCACAAAATCTCCCTACAGAGCTCTGTGTAGAATATAGCAGAGATTTTATCTTTTTTTTTTTTTTTTTTGGTAAGGTCATGTCCGGTGAAAGGCTCCTCATGCCTTTGACTGTACTTCCCACAGCATTAAAAACAGTGCTACTTCAGCCTTTTCAGTCAGATGCTCTTGGGAATATATGGAGGTAAAGATCTAAAAAAAAGATCATCTGCAGCAACATATTAACTTTGTATTGGATATTGGATGTTCACAACGAAGAGGTTAAAAATAGATGAATTAGTCACAGACACCTTTTCATTTCTTCATTAGGATTTGAAATATTTCTACTTTCTTTAATAATCAGCTTTGGGGAGGATGAAAGCCTGCTTTAATGCAGCAGATGGGAGAACATCAGGGATGGTTTTAGTATACCTACTGCCTTTGTAAACATAATTCTTTGATCTAATTTTAAGTCACATCACATTCACAGAAAGTCCAATCCCAGTGTTTTCTTCTCTTTTCTTTACATTAAATTACACTGTTTACAGATAAATCTATATGATTCACAGGATGTGAATAGATTGACAGAAAAAAACCTACATTCTTTGTCTGCTGCCTGCCTATCCTTAAATGTAGCTCAGAAACATGAGTTATAGACTATAAAATAGTTGTAGCTTCTTGCAGAAAAGGGAGATTGTGCTAGTATGAACTCTGGAAAATGCATAATCATGGAAAAGAGACTGTTTCTATTTCCTCCTGGAGACAAGTGACACAATTTAGTTTAACTTAATCTTCAGACACTGGAATCATTTAAAAAAGAAAATAGAACAATATACAGAGGATTTTTTGTTTCATTTACCATTGGAAGACTCATTCACTTTCACCTGTGTTTAGATAACATCTCATTTGATATTACCACCCCTTTGAAGAAAAGGCTGAGGAAGACATGGTGCATTGTAGGAAAATTATCAATATTTTGTACTAGTAAAATTATTCAAGAGATAAGTTTCCTTCAAAGCTCTCTGTTGAAAATATGTAAACTTTAGATTTCAGTTGTTTAACCAAAGCACCATTCAGCTTGTTAGTGCATCTCAGTTTTGAATCAAATTTAAGAGAAGACACTCTGCAATGAGTAGTCTTCTCTGAAGGGTTTTAGCAATCCCCCTCCACCAATAGAAAAATGAATGCTAATAGAGGAAAGTGAAAAAAACCCCAAACCAACGGTTTATTAACAACAGAATGCCCACAAGGCTCACCTCCTGCCCCACACAGACACACATACTGGAAGAAAGACCCAAAAATGTCCTGAGAATGGGGCAAATGTTGAAGAGATACCCCTTCTTGATGTGTGGTGCAAGATGCCGCTGGTTTTCATGCTGAGGGAAGTGGAGTTTCCACGAAGGAGTTCCAGCAGGAGGCAAAAACTGGTGACTCTGGTGTCAACCTCCTCTCCACTGCAGATGAAGAAGCTGGGCTGGGGAGTCTTGTGTGCTTTCTCTCCCTGTCTCCTCTCCTCAAGGCTTGCGGCTGGAACGGGGTGACCCTGCTCCTGTTGGTCCTGCTTCTCCAGTCTCGGACCAGCAGCTGTCCAGTTCACCTCAAGGCAGTTCAAAGGTTGCTACTGCAGCTCCTTCAAGCCAGAGAAGGGAAAAGCTTTTTTGTCTGGGCCAACAAAACTAAGCTAAACCAAGCAAAGCCAAACCGCACAGAGCCATGGAATGCCTGGGCAGAGAGGTTTCAAAAAATACCGCCAAAAAGCCCAAAGGTCCCCACTCCCTGGCCCCCCACACACCCAGTCCTGGGCTTTAAACGTACAACAGCCATTTTTGGGCATAAAGTGGAGGATTATGGAATAGACTGTCATAATAAATCACTGCAAGACATGGTGTCACTTCTGCATGTGTGAATGTGCTGAGGCAGTCAACAGATGAAGCTATTTGAGCAGCAGTTAATGTGGAGGGCTACAAAGATGAGGACAACACCCCTTCTAAGAACACCTGTGGTGGATTGACCTTGGCTGGATGCCAGGTGCATGCCAAGCCAGTATATTATTGTTATCACTTCCTTCCACAGCTGGACAGTGGAAGGAAATAAGATGGAAAATACCAAAACAAAACAAGTAAGCAGAAACATGGGTTGAGATGTAGGCAGTTTACTAAAGCAAAAGCAAAGGCTGTGCACATGAAAGCAAAGGACAAAAAAAATCCCCAACAATGAATGTTTTATTCTCCACTTCCCATCCACAGGTGATGTCCAGCCACTTCCTGGGAAGCAGGGCTTTGGCACACATAGCAATTGCTTGAGAAAGCAAACATCATAAATAACAAATGGCGCCCTTCCTCCTCCTTTCTCTTAGCTTTTTCACCTGAGCAGATGTAATACTGTATGGAATATCCCTTGGTCAGTTTGGGTCAGTTGTCCCAGCTATGTCTCCTCCCAAGATTTTTCCCCAGCCTGCTGGTGAAGGTGGAATGTTGGAGAGACAGCGCTGAGGCTGTGCCAGCCCTGCTCAGCAGGAGCCAAACTCTGGTGTGTTATCAGCACCTTTCCAGCTACCAAAGCAAAGCACGGCACTGTGAGAGCTGCTGTGGGGAAAATGAACTTTGCCAGGCCAAATATAGCCCCATACACATCCTCAGCTGTGGTGGTGACATAAGACATGATCCCCAGCAGCCAGTGGAGCAACAATTCCTCAGCTGTTCAAGGCCTTTGCCCAAGTGAAGCTTCCAAAGGAAGATGCAGCCCTGCAAGTCTCAAGCTGCAGGAAGCTGTGGAGTCTCACTCTAAGGCTAGGGAAGATTCATTTGCTTCCAGGAGGTCTGCAGCTGTTGAGGAGTTGTGCTACCTAGTGAAGGAGCTCCAGGTGGAGATCAACAGACTGTGTCTCATCAGGGAAGATGAGAAAGAGGTCACACAGTTCTTCTCTGAGACCCTGTTGTTTCAAGAACCCAAACTGCCCACTGCTGCAGAAGAGTCTGTGCCTGTCAGGCTGGAAACAAGGAAGTCTGATGGCGAAGACTGAGAGCTGGTGACTTCAGACACCAGGAGGAAGACTCCTGCTGCAGCCTAAAATTCGCGGTTACACAGTAGATTGACTGCTCTCTGAGCTGATGAGGAGCAGGGAGTGTTGACCAATGAAGCATTCATGCTAGTTGGCCCTGGGCCATGCAGCAGAACCAAGAGAAAATGGTGAATGACAGCAGTGGGAGACTCCCTGGGGAGAACAGCAGAGGTCCCCATCTGCTGACCTGATCTGTCATCTAGGAAAGTTTACTGCTTTCCATATCTCTCTTTCAGACAGATTTGTGGAGGTGCTGCCAAGGTTTGTCTGTCACTCAGACCTCCTGCTCTTTTGTGTGGGCACTGACAGAACTGTCAGGGGAAGCCTGGATAGTGTGGAGCATGACTGCATGGCTCCAGAGAGGGTGAGCAAAGACATCAGGGACCAGGTTGCCTTCATACTTTAGTGTGAGGAAAGGAACCCTCTCTCTGAGGACTGACAACTGCTTGGAGGAAACAAAGATACCAAGATCTTCACCTGGGAAGGAGTAATGCTGTGTCCCAGTATAGGCCAGGGCAGGACCACATGGGAAATAGCTTTTCCCAGACATTTTATGGTTTGGTGACCAACAAGCTGGCCACATGATGTCAATGCATCCTTGCAGCAAGAAAGGTCAATGGCATTCTGGGAATACATCAGGAAGAGTGCCAGTAGGTTGAGGGACATGATCCTTCACCTCTACTCAGCATTGGTGAAACCACATCTGGAGTGTTGTGTCCAGTTCTGGGCTCCCCATTATAAAAAAGATAAAGAGCTACTGGAGCAAGTCCAGTGAAAGGCAACAAAGATTATTAAAGAACTGGAGCATCTGTCATATTGGGAGAGGCAGAGGGATCTTGACTGTTAAGCCTAGAAAATAGTTGAGTCAGAGTGATTTTGGCAATGTGTATAAACCCTTGATGGAAGAAATTATTTTTTAAAAAAAGAAGAGATAGAATCTTCTCACTAGTTCTCAAGAAAAGGATATAAGACAACGGACACAACTTAAATGTGGGAAATTCCATCTAAACACAAGAAAAAATATTTTCTGTGAAAAAAATGGTTAAAATGACGAATTTGTTAGAGATGAGTGAATAATACAAGTTGTGCAAAAATCTGATTCTAGTATAGAATGGACCTATCAAGAGGCAATTTAAAAAAAAGTCTTACACCAGAAAAATTCCCCGCTTCAACAACTAAATTTTGGTACTTTTCTCTTCCCAGTGATTCCAGTGTAAATCTGGAGGGAGCATACTGAAGATAAAGACATTATTTCATACTGATACGTGCATAAGGGAAAATGCAATGCTCCCAGTACTCAGTGTTTGATTCTGACTTCCTAACTTGGTTGCAGAGTGCAGAGTGTGGATCTGAAAGGTCTCTGCCCCTGGGTTGTCTGGCTCCTCTGAGCAGAACTTTGTTCCTTTCATCCTTTTACACTATAACTCTTTGTGAAAAGAATGAGTTGAGAATGTCAGGGGTGCAAACGGCAACTCAGAAAGAAGTGTAAATATTGACCTGATCCTTGGCATATGAATGTGGCTCAGAGATGCAGAATTTCTTTTTATACTTTCTCACACAGTTCTTGTTCACACTGGCCAGGTCTGCAAGAAATCCAGTGGGATTGCTTGTATAGTATAAGGGCTATACAAGCTATATAGCCTGTCATATCTCATAAAATTTCCTTCAAATTTTGATTATTAGGACTGTATACAGTTCATTAAAATTTTTGAAATATTTGTCAGTACTGCTAGATGGGATCAATAGTGACACTTGCAACTTAGTCAGCCCTGGCTAATTTTAATAACCCTAAATAAAAGAGAAGTATGGTATGTTTTCCCTACCTCTGCATATTAGACTCTGGCAGCATTCACAGCCAGGTATAAAAGACAATGGTGTATAATAACATGAAGATAACAGATGTTGAGTCATTGACTCATCATTCAGTCACCATATGTGTCCCTTATAGAAAACTAAATTTCTTTGGCTCAATTTCTCATTGTACTGCCCTCATATCTCTAGATCAGCTGCAGTGTTTTTTCCTGGGAGATTGTTCCACTGGACATTTACATAGATTTACATTCACATTCTATGATGAACTATATGGTAACAGGGGAGAAGATTCATTCCATCTGTGTTCAAAAAATAGAGTTCTAATGGTAAAAGCTATAGGATCTGTGATTGCTGCAGGCAGGCTGACTGTTTATGTAGTCAGTTTGGTTCCTTGAAGGCTCCCAAAATTCCAACACCACCTGCATCCAACCATAAAGCAAATAATAATTTGATTTGCTCACACACATATGTGAAATCAGCTGTTGTTTTCATTGAAGATTCATTTAGACTGTCAACCAAACAGCATGAAGTTCTAAGACTGGGAGAAGGGCAAGTCAGAGAACAAGAAAATAGTAATTTAAGAAAAAACTGAATATGACTTAAAAAGTTCAAAAATGAAAAATTAGAGCCATTGACAAATATTGCAGGATGATAGTAAGCACAACAGAGGAAAATGAACATCCATTTATTGGTCATGATTGGAAATATTATCAAAACCTGGAAGTTCTAGAACAGTGTTAAGAGTATTCCCTTGAAGACGTCCCTCAGCAAAGCAGAGATGCCTTAGGGACTCCTTCCTGCTGAGGATGTCAATGAAATATCTGATAATATATTCCCTATTGTTCGTCCCATTCCCACTGTATTACAAACAGATAGGTATGGAAAGGTACACACACATAGGTATCTATGTAAATTTATAGATATTTACACACACACACACACTAGCAAACAAGAATTTATTACCTAATTTTAATGACAAGTAGATGCCTAACTTCCTTAAGTTCCTTTGAATAAAATCTCATCTAACATTATCCTGTTGGCAAAACATGAAATAATTTTGATATTTCGCAGCATAAAAGTGTTTAGGTTTTTTTTTGGGGGGTTTTTTTTTTGTTTTTTTTTTTTTTATTGGTACAGAAAGCACATAAATTATTTAAGCAATAAAAAGAGGTTTTGGCAATTCACAGTTCCACTTAACTCCCATAGTTTTTCTATAAGAAATGTGTCAAATTAAATTTAGTTTCTAAAGTCAACAGTCTGTACATTTGTGTCATTACTTTAAATGAAAGCTCATCCGTTGCTTCTGAAAGATAAAACATAATGCACGTGACACAATTTAAAATATCAAGTTGGAAGTTGTTGTTACATTGATGGAGGATGCTGTATCTGAGATGGGGATGTGCTTTTTGCTCTTTATGACCAAACCTAGTGTGTGACAACAGCTTTTTGAAGATGGTGTTTCTAATTTGTCATAACTTTTGAGCAGATTCACAGAACAGCAATGTCACAGGGGCTGGGGGATAAACTTAGTAATAAATCTCACAAACATTTAGACAAATATTCTTTCTGAACTGGATTGTCTGTGTAGTTCATTGGCAGCAAATTAACAGAATTTGCTATTTACAAGGTAATGTGCTCCTCCATCTCTGCTCAGCATCTGATGTTTCAAGGATCCTTGAAGTCATGATGTGAAGGCTGCATTAGGTGAAAGGATATTTTCTGAATGCTGCAAAGACTGTTTTTGTCAGACTGCATTGTGAACTGCTGCCTCGCAGAGTAGGCAGTTATAGATAACAGCAGTAAATGCATGGAGTAAAATGCATCACATGAATAAGTGTTTAGCACTTCTTAGAAATATGATCAGTTTGCTACTACTGAAGAAACCAAACGAGTTTTTGACACATGAGAAAGAAGAATCTTGTTATATAATAACATCATAACACTGTAACACAAATACATTCTGGAATACCTTTTAATTTTTACCTTTTTTTTATGAAAGGCTACAAGTCTGTCAGTATTTTCTTGTATACACTGAATATTGACTATGCAATATTGGATGAGATCCCTTACTTTTTTTATATACAAAAGTTTAAAGGTTAAATATCTGAAGTGAGATGGAAAGTTCCCTCTATTATCAAATGAGAAGCTATGGACACACCTATCAAAGATCCATCGAACTGGAATCCTTGCCCTCCTTGGAAGAGTCCAACCATGCTCTAGAGGGGATTTCTATGCATTAACTTAAGGGCAGGATAGGATGAAAAGTTATGACTTCCAAACATCTACAATAAAGGCAGGCAAATCCTACACATTATTTCCAAAACTAGGTGATTTAAAAGACCAATTCTTATCAGTATTGTTTATGATTCAGCAAGAGTCTTAATTTATTCTGGAATTCTGAAACTTCTGGACAAATAAAAACACTTATGTATAAGAAGATTTTAAAAGTTTTGTTTTGTTTGCTTTGGTTTTTCTAGATTTTTGGGGGTTTGTTTAATGTTTATGTACTAAAGAAATTAACGTTGAGAGATTGGATGGAGATGATAAATGGATACAGGATCTTGCTTTAATTTGTTGTCTTCAAATATAAATCCAGAATTTTAAATGAAAACAAAAATAACAATTTTCAAAATGCATGAGGTAAAGATATTTTTATCAAATACATTAAGAGACTTTGTAATTCCTTACTGCAAGACATGAGGCAATCAGAAATATGGAATACCAATAGTTACCCCTTTTACTCAACTAGAATGGGATCAGGCAGGCATTTTTGATAAATAGATTTTAACTGAGAAAGACTGATATATTTTCCCTAATCCATCCAAGATAAATAATTAAGGTATTGGGGTCCTCCCAGGCTACAGGCTCTACTAACACCAGTATTGTTTCAAAAGAAGGTGTTTTGTAAATTTAAATTTACAGGCTATTTGGTCAAGATTCAGGTAAGTGAGATTTCTACATCTGTTTTTGCAGCTATGAATACAGACATATTTGTGCATACAGATCTTAGACACTTAATAGTCTATCATTTTCCATAGACAGGGATTATTTTGTATAATAGGAACTGATGTTTATTCACTGTAAGTTGTTTTTTGCAGTAGAAATTATTTGAAAGAAAAGAGGGATTTTAGGGCTCTTCAGACAGAAAGCCATTTCTTTATTTTGTCCTTATGTCAACCTTTTTCTCCTCTTTGCTTCTTCTTTTTGTTTGGTTGGTTTGTTTGCATGTTTGGTTTTTTCCTTTTTCACCTCTTGTTCAGTGATAGAAAAAGGAGCTGGACAATTCAGCAAAGCACAGCACAGCT
This sequence comes from Pachycephala philippinensis, assembly GCA_013397055.1. Lineage (NCBI taxonomy): Eukaryota > Metazoa > Chordata > Aves > Passeriformes > Pachycephala > Pachycephala philippinensis. Next base: position 102,056 of record VWZT01016214.1, on the reverse strand, counting down.
GAATACTTACAGGGCAAGGAGTGAAAACACTGATGAGGATGTTTAGGCAGCACCTTTGAAACTGTTAGTTACAAAACCTGAATATTAAATCACTCTGAGAAACTGGAAATTATTTATATTCAAAGCAAGAATTTTTGATATCTAATTTCTGGCTGCATAATTGCCAAGGTTACAAGACAACACTCTTAAGTTAAAAATATTTCCTTTACTGTATAAGGTGTTTCATTTCTGATCTTGGTGGAATTACACATTAGATCCATAGTTAGTTATGGCTTTGCTTATGGACCTTAAAAGCCTCACAACGTTGTCTCTATTTTGCAAGCAGTGTCTTTAAGTAGGTTGTGTTAACAGTGTCTTGAGGGCTGATAAGCAGATGTGTCTTACATCGTAGTCAGGGAAGAGAATTTTGCATTCCTACCCAATACTGTTTGGTTCATATTAAAGCAAAATTACTGAAAGCCATATTTCCAACAGGTGCATGTACTTCCTGTGCTGAGGGCCCCAGAGCTGGACACAGTACTCCAGGTGGGGTCCCATGAGAGCAGAGTAGATGGGCAGAACCACATCCCACAATTTGTTGGCCACTCTTTGGATGCAGTCCAAGGTGAAATTTGTTATCTGGGCTGCTGTGGCAGGCTGGTCTTAGTTGCCACGCCAACACTCCCTCCCCCTCAGGGGTGTGGAGGCGGTTCTCCTCCGCCGAAGCACCCTCCCCTCTCCCTATCCCTGAGGATCTCCTGATCCCTTGTCCCTCTCCCCATTAGTCCCTTGTGTATCACCCCATCCTCCGTGTACCGCCCCCTTGGTATAAATATGTAACCCTCCATTTTGTATCGGGCTTCGNCAGCCCGCGGACCGGAGGACGTCTGCGAGGGGAGACGATGAGGCGAGGCTCCCGGGGGAGAGACATTCTGGCCGGCGTTGTCGTGCGAAGACCGACCGCGACAGGCTGCAAGTGTGTACTACTGGCTCACGTTCAGTTTTTCATCCACCAAAACCTCCAAGTCCTTCTCATCAGGGCTGCTCTCAATCTGTTTATCTGCTGTATTGATAACAGCATCTGCCCTGGTCCAGGTGCTGCACGTTTGACTTGGCCTTGTTGAACCTCATGAATTTCTCATGGGCCCCATTCTCCAGGTTTTTCCAGGTTCCTCTGGATGGGATTCTGTCCTTTAGGTGTGTTAACTGCCCTACTCAGCTTGGTGGTGTCTGAAAATTTGCTGAGGGTGCCCCACTGTCTGTTACACCAATAAATGTAATAAACAGAACAGGTCCCAGTACTGACCCTCTTACATCACTCGTCACTGATTTCCATCCAGACATTGGCCATTACCCTCTGCATGTGACCATCCAACCAATTTCTTATCCACCTAACAGTCCACCCATCAAATCCATCTCACTCCAATTTGAGAGAAGGATGTTGTGGGGGACTATGTCAAAAGCTTTACAGAAGTCCAGATAAATGACATCTGTAGCCCTTCCCTTGTCTGCTGATGCAGTCACCCCATCACAGAAGGCCACTGGGTTGCTCAGGCAGGACCTGACCTTGGTGAAGCCATGCTGGCTGTCCTGAATCATATCAAAACTTCCAGAAGGCTTCCATGAAGGTTCCATGATCTTACCAGGCACAGAGGTGAGGCTGACAGGTCTGTAGTTCTCAGCTGGCCTAAGTATAGGGAAAAAGAAATTTGGATCCCATCTAAGCATTTCTAGCTTTCCTTCCCTTTAATATAGCCCCTGTAAAATCTGGTTCTCAGATGCTTTTTCTATGTTTAGTAGATTTGTCAATTAATTTAACGGTAAATGCTTCTTTATTTGTGTTTATTATCTTTTTACTTTGTAGTGCACAGTCAGATTAACTTAATTTGTAGCTATATATTGTCCTTTTCTTCACTTAAAAAGCTATACTACAGACTGAATGTAATGATTTCACTTGGCTGTAATGCTTGAACTACTTCATGCTCCTGTGCTTAATACAGCTCTTGACTTGTATGATTCCTTTCAGAATTTTGTGGCAGCTTGACTTTGAATGTGGCTGAGAAGTCAGATTTATTTTCACTGCAACAATCTGCCATAGCATTTTGTGTATGTTTTTCTTTTGCCAAGTACAGGGCTTTCATGTTTCTCCCCAACCCCCCCTTAAAGGAATGGCTTTGAAAACAACTGGCAGTTTGCAGTCCTGCTATTCAGTGTTTCGGTTCTAGATTTTTAAGCTGGTTATATATCAGCATATTCTCTTTTATGCTTAGAGCTACTGCCCGGTTCTAAACATAAGCTGTAGCAGTCAGTAAGCTCTATTTTCAGGAGGTAAAAATTAAAAACAGAGGAGAAACAGGAAAAATTACATGTAAATATCTAGTTTCCTGTGTCACTTTTACTGAACTGAACGAGGTCTTTTTTTTGAAGACAGTGATCTTTATGATTTAAAAAACCCACACAAACCCTGAAAGAATTTATTTCTTTTTATTTCTGGAAGATGATTATAGGGAAATTGGCCTGTTAATGGAAAACCAGAGAAGCAGTAGCATGTAATAAGTATCTTTTGCAATGATTTTGAATATGCTTGTTTCTCGTACATGATTTTTCTTAAGCAGCTAGGAGATAAGATAGACACCTTCATTCATCACTGTACAAGCATGTGATAGCAGTTATGGGGATGAAAGCATTCCTTATTCTATTCTATTCTATCACACTGTCAGCTCTGGGGATCCTTTTTTTATTTTCTTTTTTTTCCTCTCTCTTTTACTTAAAGTAGAAAACAGTAAATATTTCGTTCCTAGCTGGTTTTACATCGAATCTATGTGAAAGTCAATATTTCTATATAGTTAAATATGCATATAATTTTCAAGTCAACACTTTTAATACGGGCCATTTAAATATTAACAGCTAAGCATATCTGGGAATAGCATGGGAGTGTTTCTGTGATTGAGTTTAGTTTTGTGTGCTGCAAATTCCTCCTGCCTCTCTTTTAGCAGCAGCATCCAAAAACAAAGGTGTTAATTGAGGTTGTTGCTCAAGGAAGACCTCAGCCCTTGGAAACATCTTTTTGTATAATCATATGAATGGTTTTGTTAAAGTAATAGGGAAACAGAAAATTCAGATATGTAATTAATCAGTTTCAGTTCTAACATGGCTAGTTTCTATGTCTAGTCCTTTTCATCAACTAAATTCTAGACATAACAATATGAGTAGGAGTGTGACCCTAATTTCCAGTCTCTTTCATTTGCTTTGTGAAGGCATGTGTATGTGGGTGAAACCAGATGATGACGACAGCTGTGAAATATTATCAGTCATCCAATCCTTTGAGTTACTGTCAGGAAAAGAAGAGAAAATAAATGTTCTCAAGTTTCAAGGGACATGGAATACAGTTTGATGTGAACCTTGCCACTGAAACTGTAGATGACTTGATATAAAATATGCTTACTGATTGCAGTAATGAAAATCCTTATCAACCCAATTCAGAGGATTAATCATCTCACATTAGAATAAGAGTAGCCTTAATTTCCCTCTCGCTTTACTCTTGATTTTTCAAAGCGTCTTATGCAAACAAAACCAAATAATGTAGGTAATCTTGACTATAATTCCCATTTCTTCCACCTATCAAAAAGTTAACAGAAAATGAAAAATAAACAAAAACTCAAACTGTAAAATATTCAGTCAGTCAATCAAAAACCAAGTGAAATAAGAATAAAGGATAAGCTTTTATTTTTTTCTTTTTTGTTTTTTAGAAAAACATTCAAAACATGTTGGGAATTTATATTTTTCTTTGAACATGTCTTTTGAAAAAAAAATAAGCTCATTAAATCTGGATGTGTTATTTAAAAACAAAATATGGACAGAAAAGTAAAATTAATTTTTTCGTTATTATAATGCATAGACTTCCTTACGACTAAATTATAGACAGTAATAGCTAGGTTCTACGTCTAGTTATTTCAACAAATTACTTCAAATGCTGGATTTGAAGCTTATTCTCACTTGACTTTCTCAAAAGAGCTCTCAGTTAAAAAAGAAAGTTATGAATAGTTTGCTTCAAGGATCTTTGGCTCCACCTTGTGTCCGTTGTGTTTCCCTAAAGAAGCCGGTATGCCATGTCAAAATACAAAAGAAAAATATGGATGAAATTTTCTGCTTAAACTTAGAGGGAAGATTTACCATCAGTATCTGTGGTGTTGGATTTAACCTCACTATCCACTACAGAGTGATGAAACTCAGAAAGTTGTGTATTTTCCATTTTTTAATAATTACAATATTTAAAAGACAGTAACATTTCAAATGGAGAGATGCATAAACCACCCATACATGTTTTCTATGTATACCAGTAAAGACATTATTTACTGGAATAAACCTTCAATTAATGTAAATGAATTGTTGAATTTAAGTGGAGTTTGACCAGGGAGATAGGAAAAGTATCAAATGTCAATGTGCCCTGCTCGTTTAGGGTTGTGCCTAAACTTTGAAAGAACCCGATTTTACAAATCATCCTTTCAAATTCAGCTAGGCTGAAAACAGTTTTATGAAAACCCATCTCTGTTTCTTATGTTCTACTGTACAGAGATTCTTTCTCCACAAAAGCATCATATGAAGGAGAAGTGTCTGGCCTAACTTTAGGCAAATGTTTTTCAGATAAGTCACACGTAGAATTTCAGTTCCTGTATCCTGACTTTTTATGTCTTTCTCCTTCTCTTTAAAGTTATACTGGCAATTAGGTGCTGGACAATAACTGCTAGAACGGCAAGTGGTATGTAATGAATGGGAATATTTCATAGAGTTATCTTTCTAAAATCAGTCAGTGTCTCCCTTTTTCCCTGTTAGGTATTGACACTGGGAATCAGTTGGAGGGGCTTACCCTGTTAGAAGTGAACGTTACACTTTGCTGTTTCATTTATGTGCCTTGTCTTGCAGTGCACATCAGATCATCCAGACTCCTCTAATGAATATCAGAGATACCAGATAGGAGTTTGGGCTTTTGGAAACTTCTCTCTTGAACTTTTCAGAGACCTCACTATATAACAGGTGTCCCAAAGCAGCCAGTAGTGACCTCAGGAAACAGGAGTATCTCAGTTCTTCTAACATACCCAGTGTATTATAAGTGTAATAGATTACATGGAGCCAATTTATAGGAAAAGAACATTTTAGTTTACACCCTAGGATGAAATTGAATATGTTATCAATAAACAAAGTCATCTCTGTGTTTTCTCATCTTTCTCTGTTAATTTCATTCCTTGCTGTATTTGCTCAGCTATTTCCATTTACTCAACTTTTGTCCTTCAGTTAGTTCTAAGATATTATTAAGTTTGGGTTGGTGTTTTGGTTTTATTTTGCGGTGGGGTTTTTTGGTTGGTTGGTTTTGGGGTTTTTTTGTCGTCTTTGTCTTCTTGGGCAAGAGGTGCTACTGAGAATTTATATTAGCTTTTCTTCCTCAAAAAATTGAGACGTCAGATTTGGCTCCATGATTTGTATAAACATCCACCTATTTTTCTTGCTGTTTTGTTTATTTGGTTTGGAATTGTAGTGTATGGTTACTGGTCTACATCACTGAAGAGAAGAATTTTCCCATCTGAACTTTTACCAACTGAACTATCCCATAATTTTTAATGCAAAGATATTTTTACCCTCTTGTTAAGGAAGGACATACGGAAAATAATTGCATAGACTAGAGGCCTACATGACCATTGCAAAATTAAGCTCAACCAGAAAGAAAAAATGAGTGAGTGCTCTGTAGGACAAGAAAGGAGAGGAAAAAACCTCTGTGCTCATTTTACTGTATTTTCCTCCAAATTACACATTTTTTATTTTCCCAGACCTCTTCCTCTCTTGTCCCTGGGATCATAACAACTATTGTCTTCTCAGAAGCAGGGGAAAACAAAGGACTCAGCAAACTGCTATGCAGTCCAGAACATGGGACCTCATTATTGACATTGCTGCTCTCTTTGGCTTCTGTTAAAGAGCTGTCATTTCCTGATATACAAGCCACAGATTGAATGCTGATCACCATGGTAGCTAGAGACAGATGTCTATGAGAATAAGTCAGGCTGGTGTACAGTTTTTCAGTAACCTTCAGGGCCTCAAATGTTCAACATTGCTGGTTTAAGGCCAATGGAATCTGGCCTAACTGTTCTTTTTCTTTTCTAGCCACACCGCTTCTTTTCTAGCCTGCAGAACTTCATAAAAAATATTCAAAATTGCTCTCAGTCATAAGAAAGAAAGTTACAATAGAGCTGGTAAGGCATTTTGAGCTTGAATTTATTAAGAGCTGATTACTACAAGGTACCTTAGCAAAGAGATTTTGTTAGTAAAAGCACCACTATTTTTCATGGGCATACTGATAACACCAAGACTCTTCACTTCCCGCCTGGAAGTAAAAAGACACACACACCAATGCATCTACTCCTGGGTCTGTCATTCAAATCAGCAAGAAGTCAGGAGAAGTCAGAACTAGATAAAGGAATGACCAAAGCAAACCCCATAGAAAATGAAGGTCTGCATTATCAAAGAGGAAAGTAGTAGTCAGTCTGGCAGCAATTCTGAACAGCCTAGATAAGGTAACATTGGATACATTACCTGTGTAATGTGTTGATAAATTACTGAAGAAAAAACCACCTGTTACTCACCTTAGTGGTTTCTATCTTGAGTGTGTATTTCTAAAACCAGAATAAGTTTTGCATGTAGTTAGTCCATATATTCTGTCTTCTGTTTTGTAGTTGCAAAAGCATGTAGAAAAATATCCACAGATCTCATTGTTGCTACTTTGCACAGGTATATCACCCACTCTGAAAATCTAAGGATACTTGTTTCACCACCTGGAATAAAAACGTCAGTCATATAGGCACAGACTTAGTTATGTAATGGCAGATCCAGAGGGCACCAAGTGTCAAGATAAATGGCTATTCACATTTTTTTTTCTGTGTTGAAGAAAACCATCTTGACTGTTTAATTGGACAGATATACTTTGAATACTAGTTCTCTTACATGTCTTATTACTACAGAATGACAGAATCACAGAATATACTGAATTGGGATGGACCCACGAGCATCATCTAGTCCAACTCTTGGCCCTGCAGAGGATCATCCACAAGAGGCACACCATCTGTCCAAGAGTGTTGTCAAAATTCTTCTTGAACTCTTTCAGGCTGGTCCTGTGACCACTTGCCTGGGGAGCTTGTTTCAGTGCTCAGCCACCCTCTGGGTGAAGAACCAAAACCTTTCCCTAACACCTAACCTAAACCTCCCCTGACACAACTTCAGGCCACTCCCTTGGGTTCTCTCACTGTTCACCAGAGAGAAGAGATCAGTGTCTGTCCCTCCTATTCCTCTCACAAGGAAGTTGTAACTGCAATGAGATGTCCCCTCAGTCTCCTCTTCTCCAGGCTGAACAGATCAAGTGACATCAGATACTCCTCATACGCCTTCCCATCAAGGCCCTTCACCATTTTTGTTACCCTCCTTTGGGCACTCTCTGATAGTTTCATATCTTTCTTATGTTGTGGTACCCAAAACTGCCCCCAGCACTTGAGGTGAGGCTGCCCCAGAGCAGAGCAGAGCAGGACAATCCCCTCCCTTGCCCGGCTGGCGATGCTGTGCCTGATGCCCCCCAGGACAGGGTTGGCCCTCCTGGCTGCCAGGGCATTGCTGACTCATGTTCAACTTCCCATCAACCAGGATCCCCAGGTCCCTTTCCACGGTGTTGCTCTCCAGCATCTCATTCCCCAGTCTGTCCCTACATCCAGGGCTGCTCCATCCCAGGTACAGAATCCAACACTTTCCCTTGTTGAGCTTTATATCCTAGGTTCTTGCCCAGCCCTGTAATTTGTCAAGGTCTTTCTGCAGGGCCTCTCTGCCTTTGAGGGAGTCAGCAGCTCCTCCCAGTTTTGCATCATCTGTGAACTTGCTTGGTATCCCTTCCAAGCCACTTATGAAGATGTTGCAGAGTACATGGAGCCCTGTGGAACCCCACTAGTAACCAGTCACCACTCTGATGTCACCCCATTCACTAGAATGCTTTGTGCCCAACTTGTGAGCCAGTTGCTCACCCACCACATGATGTGTTTATCCAGCTGTGGGCTGGACATTTTGTCCAGCAGGATCATGTGAAAGACAGTATTGAAAGCTACGCTGATTTCCAAAAAGATTGCATCAAGTGGCTTCTCTTCATCAGCTAGGAGGGTCACCTTGTCATAAAAGGAAATCGGGTTTGACAAGCAGGATTTTCCTTTCATGAAGTCGTGCTGGCTGTGACCAAAGAGTGAGTTGTCTTTCTGGTACTTTTCAATACCTCCCAGAATAATCTTTCCATAGCTTTGCCAGGCACCGAAGTGAGAAAAACAGGCCTGTAATTTCTGGGATCCTTCTTCCTGTTCTTCTTGAAAATTGAGACAATGTCCACCAGCTTCCAATTATTCATGGTCCAGCAGAGGCTACTTTTATTTTAATTTTCTTCATTTTATTTTTTCAAACATATTCCAATGCCAGGAAAGGTTCTGAGAAAACTGAAAAGTATGTAGATTCCAAAGTAAATTTTACCCTGAAGTATGAATAGTCCCATCCAAATCAATTTACAAATTGACACATACTTAAATTTTTTTATTCGATCAGGGACTAAAATGTATATATTTCTCTGTCTTCTTTATGGTTATAATATGACTGTTTATAGCTACATTTTCCAAACTTACTCAGGTGTACAAACCTGAGCCTTTACACTCTCAAGATAATTGATTTCTCACACTCTTTATGGCTATACCTGCATATTTGCTCATAAAAGCTTCCTAATATAAAGTTGTTCTGTAATGGCAGTATTTAAACTGTAGCTCTTATAATACTATATTTTAGTTTGTTAATTAAAAAATAGGTTAAAAAAAGGAAGAGTTAATACACATAGAATGCTTCTACAAGGCTTTCCAAACAGGAAAAGTTTTTTAAGTATTTATTACTTGGAAAATTAAATTAATATCTATATAGTCCTCATTTGAACTGCAGAGGTTTCTATGTGTTCATTATATTCACAGATTAGTCAAGCAGGTTGTCACAACAGCAGCTGGCTTTAAAAACTGAGAGCAATAAAAGGCAAGGGACTCTAAAAGGGGAAAAAAAAAAAGAGTAATTTCTCTAATAGTAACTTTATTTCTGTAATAGCTTCAGGACACATTAACAAGAAAAAAAAAGAAACAAAGTAAGTTTCAATTTGGAAAATAGACTTTAGAGAAAAATATTTATACTGAGTGACATATGAAGCAAATCAATTCAGGCTTGAAGTCCATCTAATTTTTAGGTTGTTTGCAATATTCAAAGACAACACTTTGAATACTCTGTTTAATTCACTGAAACAGTTTTATTGTGAATGAAGGCTACTCAATTAGGAAAACAAATTGATCTCGATTATACTCAGTTAAGGATCAAGCTGAGTCACGATCAAAGAGTGTCAATTACCTTACATATATTTTCCTGGTAAAATTCAAGAAAATCATTAGGGCCTACTTCTATGTCTCTTCTAATAAGCTATAACAAAATTGTCAATTAATTAACAATGCCAATTCATATTCTTCTAGCGTGAAATAAAAGCAGAGCTCAAGGAAGTGATTTATAAGTGTATGAACATTACAATTGCAGATATCTTATTTGAGATTGTCCCTAGTGATCATTTTTTGAGATCCTGTAGAAATGGTTAATGGTATATTTATCGCTGTTACAGTTCCCTGAGTCTCCCAGGGACCTGAAGCAGAATATTTCCTACCTTTTTCTTGATGCTCTCTGAAAGACACTGACAACTTCTACTCTCTAAAGTGAAGTCCTACCAGTACACAGACACAAAAAAGAATCTAGAACACTATAACTATAAATAATGCTGATTTCCTCTGTGAAATACCCAAAATATAAGTCTTTAAAGTAAATCTCCCTTTTGCCCACCATGTTGTCCTCTCCTCTTAAATACTTTTTTCCAACCCAGGCACTTTCAGAGGTTTTTGTAGTTGAAACAACTTAAATGCAGGCATCTAAGGTTTGTTTTCTAGTCCTGCAGGCAGGTCTCTGTCTTCTTAAGCACTTCCAAATTGTTGAACAGTAAAGTCCTCATCAGCTCCTACGTTCAGGTATACCCCCCAACAACATCCTAGCACTGAGAAGAGCAGGATGCACATCGAACTGGTTTACATGGTAGGGTCTTCAGGAAAAAAAAGCCAGTCATAAGCAGCAAAATGGTCTCATGACATGCTACAGACATGTCCCCCTTCAGCAGAAGTCTCCCGGAGCACAGTAGTGTTTGAAATTTCTCTATATTGTTGCTTGTCCTGCATATTCCAATCTGTACGTCAAAAATGTTTTAAAGGGGAAAATATTTCAAAGATCAAAATATTTCAAGGTTCTTCTCCAAAAGGCTCTTAAAAAACACCAATGAGTAATGGGATACAAGGCAACGCCATCAAATTAAGGGAAAAATGTTGGAAAGAGAATAAATAAGGGGCAGGAAGGTCACAGCAACAGAAGACTTTGGCCAGGAGTTGTGTTGTGGCTTGTCCTCTAAGCTGTTTGTTTGTGATATTGTAAGGAGACAGCAATGGAAAAAAGTTTCTTCATTAGTAACTTCAAGAAAATAAAGGCAGGAGCAAGAACTGTGAAGGGATTTTCCTATATTCATTAAGAAAATGGCATATTAAGTTCAGTTTAGATAAAAGTAATGGCATGCACTTGAAAATGGACAGTCCATAATGTACACATGTAATGATGTGTTCTGAACTAACTATAAGAACACAAGAATGAGATCTTTGGGGAAAAATGCAAAAAAGCTTATGCTACTTTTTGTTAAACAAAGAATTTGTGTTAAAACAGGCAACATTCCCTATTAAAATAAGAGTAAAGTGTTTAAATTTCTGAGGAAGATGGTTTTTGTTAAGGGGCTCTGCAGATCTACAGCTCTGATTATAATTATGCCTAATCTCAGGCACTACTTAGAGTGAATAGTTAGCTCCAGAAGGTTAATATCAGGTAGGTTACTTGCCAGTCAATTGCAGGAAAAGCTTAGCCTTCTTTTGTTCAAGCTCATCTAACTTTTTGGAGCCTAAGATTTCCCTTAGAAATCTGCAAAATAAGCAATGGCAGCCAATTATTCAAGTTAAGTGGGCAGTAAGAATGCATCATTTATTTTTTAGCCTTCATTAAGTCTGGGCCCACTGTCTCTCAGAGGTTGTACAAAGGGTGTTGCCTAGCAAAGGATAGCAAGCAAGGAGGGGAAGGTAAAGACAGACCCAGTCATCCTATGGCCAGCTTGGAAACAGACTCTATTCATATATGAGAAGATTTTAATAATTACAGGGATATTTATCAACCAGTTTGGGTTGACTTACTTTCAGAAAGGGGTGGCCTAACTTCAGGGGATGAACACAACATCGCTGTCAAGAGCTTTGAATTTAGCCTATATGAATATATTGCTTTATTGCAAGGGACGGGGCAAATTAGACCACAAAAGGAAGGCATTAAACCTGTTCATGTGATTTTGTGGGGTTTTTTTTATTTTTTTTTTTGTTTTTTTTTTTTTTTTTTTTTGTAATAAAAATAATTTTGGCTGAAAAGTGTAACCAAATTTTATCAACACAAGATTTCACCTTTTGAAATATTGCTTTGAGAAACACAGTCATTTACAGAAATTTTAACAGAACTAATAGAAACTAGTTGCACTTGTCTTTCAAAATTATTTAAGCACTTTAAAGGCTTATCAATTCTACGAAAAAGCACACATTGTATGCTCTTACAAGGAATGAAAAAACAAGCAGAGTATTTTGATCAAATATATATAATTAATGTTTTGAGTGCAAACATACTTCAGTGTATTAAATTTTTTTGACTGGTTGTCAACACAGCTTCAAATTTCTCTTATGGTAGCTATGCCTTTGCTTGATTTGATATATTGATAAAGAGATTTCAGAGATAGCTCTCTGCTCTGAGATCCCCATTAGGAGGAGCAGTACCTGGGACTTCTGCAGATTTATATGATCACAAAACTGGAGTCAAATCTAAAAAATTATGCTAAAGAAACAAAAAATCTCTTTACATTTTCTTGCTGTTTGGCTGACAGCAAAATGTTAATCTGTTTTGCCACTTATTCCATAATCAGTCAAATAATCTTTTTTTTTGTAATCAAATTAGTTTCTGAGAACAGCCACAATGGTCACTGGAAAATAAGGGATGCCAAATGCTTGGATGTTTGTCTTGCGCCTGTAAAAGTTAATGTTCTCCCACCTGTTAATAACAGGACAAATATATTATGGAGAGTAACGTAATTAAAGAGCAAAACAGATGGTATCTGCACTGAGAAAATTATCTGTAGCCATTGAATCCTAGAGCATAGATTAACTCTTGTCCATATAGAGGACACTATTCCAGCAAACCTTTTTGTGTAAAATGAAATACTGCACATGTCGACTCAGCTGTTCAGCCAGAAGCAGGGGCAAAAGGTTTCTAATGAAACCAGGTCCTGGTTAAAAAAATGCTTGCAAGAATAATTTCTAGGCACTTCAGGCAAGAATATGAATTTGAGACATTGCTTTGCAGATCTCTGGCCATTCAGTGCTATGATGTCTTTGCTCTTCTGTGGGTCCAGGATATTTTTAGATTTTTGCACTATCTTTCCTGTCTGCAGAGGCTGGTGACTGTTGCGGTCCCGCTACGAGAGTGGAGGTTTGGCACGTTCTGGTTGTCTTTAAATCTGCCATTGGAGGCTGGAAGATACAGAATTAGTTTATGTATTTGCAGTATAGCCTGGGTACTCTGCAGTATATTTCTTCTTACGAAGATGATGACTTGCATTTGTTTGCAGTTCTGAGCTCTGGGTGAGGTGGGTTGCAGAGTCTGACCCTGCCCTTGCTGCGACTGAAGACACTCAAAAAGAGAAGCTTATGTAGTGCAATGTAGGGTAGCCAGCAGTGTGATAAAGCTAGAAAAGAGACATCATGCAGCATGAGTGAAGACATACTGTAGACAAAAACACTTGAATGACTTTTCTTTTGAAGTGTCACAAAACCATGGCCAAAAGCCCAGCTTTCCTTGTCCCCCTACTGCCACTTCTTTTTTGTAACAAAGCATAGCTACTGCTGCATCCTCTGTGTACAAAATACATTCAGTAATCTGACCCCATTGCTAGGAAAATAAGATTGTAAATTACTAACAAACTATGTGCTTGGCCGCTTGCAAACTCACTTGATCTCTCCTCATACTCAAGGGGGTATAGCTGTGGGTAGAACAGAGCTGAGCCTAAGCCTAAGCTAGGAATGAGCTTGGAGCACAAACAAAGCATCTGTGGCCAAAATTAACTTGGTTTTGCCTGCCAAGGAAATCATGAACAGTATGATACCACAGAAAGGAAGAAACAGCTTGTTTTTGGCATTAAAAAGGCAAAACAAAACAAGATACTTAACAGAACTACTATAGTTCCCTAGGACGTGATGTTTTTGATGCCAGTGACTCCTGTATTTCTATTGGAAACAGAGGCTCAGTAGCTGATGTGTCAGGGTCTGCCATTAACCTGTGTATTCTGTGGTAGCCATGCTTGACAGTTGTCTACTTACTGTTATCAAAGCCATGCCCTGAGACTGTTAAAAATCCTGTTATCCAATCACACACTTACAAGGCAATGGGCTTCTCCCTTGCTTCCTTGTGATTAATGAAGATGGTGCTGCTGAGATGAAAGGCAGTTCTTTCCTGATATACAGATGTTTTGTGCAATTAGTGTCCTGTCCTGATAATTCTGGAATGAGGACCATCCAAATCATTCATGTTATGAAGAAACAAGAACTTTATTTTCTCACTTGTCATCATGTATAATGTGAGAGTCAACTGATACAATTAATGCTGGATTGTTTTTCATCATGTAAATCCAAGCTAATCCTGTTCCAGAAGCCTGTCTCCAATTAGCAAACAGTGAATTAAAAAATGATAATTTCTGCACTGCAGTGATGCCTCTTGGGCTATTTTGTCATTTTATCTGCTTTTGTGACGGACCATATGCCACCAGCTCTCATTCATTTTAATGAGAGAATAATTTCACATGGTCAAGGCTTTACCTCCCTTTGTCTGTTACCCACTTTGTGCTTTAGAAGAAGCTTTTCCCCCAACAGGTTTCAGATATATTCTGTGATGACATACAGAATCTGTGCACAAGCACTCTCATTTTTCTGTTGGTACTGGTGGTTATGTGAAACTAAAAATTTCATTATGAGCCTGACGCTTGATTACTTCCTCTAATTTTTTTTTCCCCCCTTTCAGCTTCAGGTGCAGTTCCAGAAAACAGACACACATGATTCATAAGGCAGCAGGACTGAATTTTGGCAATACTCTGTTTGAAAATAAATGCTTTGGGCAAAGGATGTCATCAAACCAAGGAAAAGAGCTCATCCAGGCAGGTTGTCAGCAAACTACATCATTGTGGATGTTGGTCATATGCTGAGGCTGATCAGGACTTTTAACTAAGAAAGTGATCTATACGCTGAGTAGGAGGAGCACTCTCTTATCCATCATTTTAAAGAGAATGATAAAGTTCATGTTCTGTGCAAGAAGATAGATGGAGGAAGAGATAGAGGGAGGAAGAGGAAATATTCAAGACTGGAGAGAAGACTAGGGCAAGATACGAGACTATTGTATTATTGTGGCTGGATATATGTATTTCTTGGGCTGTACAACAGAATGAGTTTCTTTTAAATCCTGAAAGTTGTCATGAAATCTGTGTATTGTGTCTTGTTCTGCAGAAAAAGTCACGATACCACTGGTTTAGACATTTGAGAGTGTGAATTGTTTTATGTTTAGTAAGACATACAGTTGTTAAAAAAAAAAAAAAGTATCAAAGGAAGAGACACTACTGTAGTCTACCGTATTACAAAATCTTTACTCATGCAAGTCCGGCATGAAGGACCAATATGCTGCAGCCAGAAAAGCCAAGAAATCCCTTGGCCAGGGCTTTGAGAGTTGCCAATCTGGAAGCAGAAATAGGAAACCTGGACTATTAAAAGTACTGAATGTTCACCATTTCTCTAAGGTGAATGGGAGTTCAAATAGCTGCTCATAATCTTTTAAAACCCTGAATTGTTAAAAAAGGGTCTTTAGAAAGTGCTACAAAAACACGAGTAAGTGGAAAAAAAAATTATTAAAACTATGAGAAATCTTTCTATAAAGAGCTAGGTATAGTTCATCCATCAGTCTCTCACCTCCAGACTTGTCGGATTATTTTGGTGTAAATCACTGTGCAGCTCAACTCAACCTAAAGCTTTATATCACATGAGGAAGCAGTCCAATCTTGGAATCAGTGCTTTCTATTTAATTTATGTGGATCTTTAAATATAAAGTCTCTCTGCTCATGCTTGTGTTTTCCTTTGGGCAGAGAAATTACAATACCTATGTGAAAGGCAATTATTCTGCTCTGGTGAATTCTTTCCTTTCATCACCCTCCTCCCAAAGCACTTACTGTCTGGAAGTTGAAAGGATGCTCCCACCCAATTTCTTACCCCTGAATGCGGAAAGAAATGTGAATATGTTGTGATTCTGTTTTGACCTACCACACATGGTCTAAAGTGTCAGTTAACATTAGCCTTGGATGGAGTTTTGTACTAACTTTCAACTGAAAATAAGAAGTGCTTCCAATCAGTGATTCCCTTAGAGTGGGGAAGGTGGAAAATTTGTTTTATAAGCATACAACAAATTGAAATGAGTTTTTTGGTGTTTTCTCTGTTAATTTAGCATGTGTAGAGCCTGCTGCTGCTGGAAAATTTTCCCATTATTTTTTGAATTACTCATATTCAGTTTATATTCAATAGGTCACCCTCCACAGAGCCTGAAAATGACTGCCAGTAATTTATTGGCATGTAGGCAATATTAATGAAACGTGCACAATATGTATTGGTGTTCTAAGTGTCTCTTTCAGAAAGGGGTAGAACCCCACACATATCTGCTTGCATTCAACTTTATCTGAGATATTCACAAGTCCTAAGGGAAAGAACTGGCTTGCAAAAACAAGATAAGAAGCTTGACAAGGGCATTCAGAGATAGTAGCATTTCCCTAGACTACTGCCAGAGCTCTTCAAACATTTTATTTATTTTAGGATGAAGAAGTTTGTTTATTTTCCTGCCTGGAAAGAACAAAAAAATTAGCAAAATACTCAGTAAAGGAGGTAAGAAGTTGAAACACCAACAGTTCACTTTAATTTAAAATAAACCACCACTAATTATGGGCAAAATGTGGCTGTTGAGAAGGAAGGAGGAAAAGAAACCTGCCACAAAACCATCAATGGTGTTTGTTCCCAGACCATTCTCACATAGCAAAAGAAATTGTAGTTTATCATGGTAATAGTATAAAGATTTATTCCAAGTTTGGCAGGTTGATGTAACCCGCTGTTAAGTAGGCCAGGCGCACTAGTTATTGAATGTCTAGAAAATTGAGTAGATTCCGTTGTGTCTTGGCAGCTACAGCTGCCCTCATTAATTTCCAGGGCGAGCATTTCAGCTGGCAACTTGGTAATGGCTCCATCAAGTGGTACAACTCCTTCATTGCAGACGTTTGGTACCTCTGGCTAAGGAAAGCGGCTGCTTCGTTTTAGCTACGAGATGTATTTGGCTCATCTTGTGGACAGTGAACTCTGCCAATAGCTTTCACAGGACAGTTGTTCAGAGATAAAAGACTCATTACCACTAAAAGGCCAACATTCATCGTATGAATCCAAGGGATTTATAAGAGTGTGAGAGGATCTCAGATGCATCTCAGAGGGTGCCAGAGGTTATATTGGAGATAGATGTTCATTACATGACTCTTGTTATTTTTTCCTGGAAGTAAGAGCAATGGTTCAGTTTTATGTTAGCATTGGATTTATCTCCTCATGCAATGGAATAACTTCAGAATTTCTCTTTTGGCTGAAAATTGAAGAAACTGTGACTGTTGGAGTTTTATGGGGAAAAAATGCCTTCATGTTGCCTAGGAATTGGCCTCCAAGTCTTTTGCTCCTTTTTTCTTCTTCAGCTATAAAACTGTATGTAACTGAATATACTGGGTATGTTTTTTGGTTACCTTGCAGTGTTTTCATAATACTTTATTAATTAAATCCCTACCATACCAAGAAAGTATCGTTCTGCATCTGATGGGGAGATAGAGTCAAATATAGCTTATGAAAAACTAGGATTTTTGGACGTAAGGTTAAAAAGCTTCAGGGCACTAGTATCTCTGTAGGCAAATGTGCTGAGGGACGTGAACTGTCTCTTAAATCAACAAGACAATTATACTTGGAGTATAACCCATCTGCTAGGCTTAGGGTATATTTTTGAGGAAAACAAAACAACCAAACCAACCAACCAAAACCCCTGTCCCTCCATCCCCTTCTGCCAAAAGGGCAAGACAACAAACCAAACCAAAACTATGATAAAAATAAAAGGACTGTCTAGTTAAAAAGGAAAAAAATATTCTTTGACTGCATTATCCATTCTTTACGATAGAGAAACTCAGAAATTACAGATTTTGCATTATTTTCATTTGAAGTCATCTGCAATTTTGGACTTTATTACCTGTTTATGTCCTTACTTGATCATTTTAAGATTAGTGGTAAAATTGAGTTTTAGCCTTGGCATTTGTTCTGTTCTTTTTCTAGGCATTGCATGGCATTATGAAGGCTACAATCTGTCACATATGAAATTTTTTCACTAAATTCTGTAAAGAATGTTCTCTAGTAACTAATAAAACTTCACTCATATAAAAGTGATAAAACATTTTTCAAAACATATAATCACTGCAACAGAAAAAGAGAAAACCATTCTAAGGCTATCTCAGTTTAAATAACTAAGAAAAGTAGAAATAAATTAAAATGGATAGAGCAATATTGGAGTCCATACACTCCTTTTTTAGTGGCAGTTTTAAGGACTCAAACATGCAATTTCATGGTTACTGTGAAATTATCTTGTCAAAATGCTAAATAACAAAGTAAGCTTCATGAATATTTCGTGCTGTCTAAGAAAAAAAAATAAATACGCACAGTATTGCTTGGCTTTGTATAGTACCAGTTCTTTTCACACAGATTCTTAACCAGAACAAACCGAATCCCCAGTTTCCTGTGAACTATTTTTTTTGTTTCCTTCAACTGTTTAAGTAGAATAGGCTGCTATACATCATTTTACACATTATGTATGTTAGTAAGATTCATGAATCCAGTTGAAGAAGTTACTCTCAGGAACAATCCTGCGTCGTTCATGTGATGCACCATTTCCCAGTGAGGGACATTCCTGGCACGTCATGATGGAATCATACAGAAATCTAGGTTGGGGAGGGTTTCTAGAACATCTGGTTCAATTCTTTCTCCAGTTTTCTAAAATCAGGCCATCAGACATACAGATCTGTCCTCTTGCTATAGCTAATCTCCAGAAGGTCATCTTGATCTTTTCTGTGGAGCACAACCCCTCCGTTTTTACTTTTTCTGTCTGCCTTGAACAGCCTGCAACTCTCCATTGCAGTACTTGAGTCACATGAGCTACCCCACCAAGTATCTGTACTTCCAAAGATAGTGTAATTCTGAGTCTGCACAGAGACTGCAAATTTCTTCTTTTTTATTTCCCAGAATATGAGTGTTGGCATAAAGGCACTTGAATGATTTGTCATCTGACCCTTGTCTTTGCAGGGAGTGTGGGAGCTGCTCCCAAGATATTTTCAGTTTGTCCCTGGATGTTTGCTTGTCTCCAAACTTTGGGCACCACTCCCCAAATAATCTAGCTGAAAGCCACTCCTGTAACTTAGGTAACCTATTAATAAAGATGTCATTGCACCTTTTTGATAGGTGGGTGCCGTCTCTTTGCAGTAACCCACAGACTGAGAAGAAAATCTGAATAGTCATGGAGGCCAAAACCCTGCTGGAAACAACAGCTGGGCAGCCAGATGCTGATATATGTGATATACCTGCTTCTGCTTGCCCTTCCTTCTGACTGAAAGGTTATATTTACTATTTATAGTAGAAAATAACCTGAGGGCCTTTCCCCTTAGCTCCATCCCCTATGTCCCTGCAGTCCTGTTTGATTATGTAGGTGTATTTTTTGTTCAAAACATAACTGGATTCAGTGTAAGTATAATAAAAATGCATTTTTATTACAAAGTCAAAATAAACAATCTGAGGATTTTCTGTCTATTCACATGATTCAGCCCACAACCATTTTTTAAAATTACTGTTATTTTACTGAATGTCTCTAATGAAAATCTGTTCGGTCAGAATTTCTAAACACTACATAAAGAGACAATAATGAGTTTAAAAAATAAAACTAAGAAAATCCAGAAAATAAAATTCTTAGAATCAAACAACCTTTTCTTTCAAAGAAAAAAAAGAAAAAAAACCCAAAAGATATTTCTCAGCAGACTTGCACTGCATTATTATTGTGACTACATCAAAGACAGGAACCTGAGATACTATCTTTTTGAATCACATGTTCTTTTTATTATTTTTTTGAAAATAAGAAACAATAGGGGTTTTTTATCTTTTGTGTCATTAAGGATGAAAGTCAACTAGCAACTAGTCTGTGAAATTGTCTTTGAATATGGCAACAAGGGGATTCAGTAGCCTAAATATAAGTATTTGTTGTCATTTTAGACACTGGGTGCATGTCCTCCAGAAGGATGAATGTATCTCATAAATCTTGTGCTGTACCTGCAGGTTTCATGTGGAGGTCATGGATAACTGGGTCGTTCTCACACTCAAGTGCTGAAACTTTATGTGCTTCAAGATTTCCACCTTCAGTTGCATTGATGGGGAATAAAGAGAACTGAGGAATTAAATGTGCATATGAGATAGAGTTTGAAAGGATGTCCTGTTCCTAATTTTAACCTCTACACATTTTTAAAACAAATCAGAGATTTTGCCTTAATTCCTTGCCTCCAATAGATAGGTTTTTATAAATAGCATCAAATATTATAGACATTAGCAGCAGCAGCAGCACAATGTAGACTGTTTTTTTCCCTGAAACTATATTATCTCTATCTAGGGATGTTCTCTTTGTTATGTTTTCCTGACTGCTCTATGATTTTGGTACTTCAAAATCAGTGAAAACTGGCACTAAGAAAGTTAAAGATATGCTGATATTTGTGTTTTGGTACACGAGGTAGCATCAGATTTTTTTTTAATGACTCCATCATTACCACTACAAAAAATCAGCTGTAAAGTCAAAAATAGTGTTGCATTCCAGAAGGTGTCAGTAGAGTATTAGAAAATAAAAATGGAGATGCTGTCTAAGCTCTACGGTATTAAGACTTTACAGTGGTAGAAATGGCTGTTTTGCCTGGTGATTTGTACAAAGAAAACATCTGTAACTATGACATGCTACTCTTCTATGATAATTTTAAAGAAGACCTGTTTTAGTGCACTTTCTACTAGTGAGTTAGCCAAAAGATACTGAAATATGTTCTGCTGAGAAAAAGGCCTCAGATCTAAGTATTAAGGTGAAACAAGGAAGCAACAGCATCCTCTGCAAAGATGGCAACAACACTTCCAGTGAGCTGAGGGAGTAACCTGACAAGTTTAGGGCTAGAACATGAGAAACTTCTTGCACAGTTATATGTCACTGACAAGGGCTTTTATTGATCCCAGAGCCATATCACACCTTTAGAAGAAATATAGAAATGTGGAGCTTTTGATTTATGTTCCTATGTCTCTACTCGTCTGTTAGTGGTAGCCTGATCCTGTTCCCTCTCAACTCAGTGAAAGAATTTTAAAGGATTCACTCATATGAAGCAGCTCACATGACACAATGCTACATTTATGCACACATTTTAACAAATGAAATTACAGAGCAGATTACGAGAATGTTCAATAATTGTACCAATTTAGGAGTGAAATGTGTAATTATCACTAGCCATTGCAGCAACTGCATTAAAAATGAGAACTAGAGAAAGATACAATCATCCTAGGGTGACCTTGCAAATTTTTTGAGAGGCTTTTAATCTACATCATTGTGAAAGAAATGAGACTAAACAGAAGATGGAATGTAGCTGTATGTCACAGTTGGGGATTGCATGCTGACAAAGCTGGTCCATTCTAATTTGTCTCTTTTCTTTTCTTCTTAGTCAAGAACCTGATTAGAGCTTGGTCTGTTATGACTAACAACACTAATGACAACTAATTGTACTGCCCTTAAGTAAAGAGAAAGTGGTTGCTCTGATGTTTTTAGTTGATAAAATGATAGAAAATGCACATTTAATGGAAGTACATTCTCGTACATTACTGAGATAGTATAATGTAACGTTAACAATATTAATTTGAGCTTCAAGTCTGCACTGGGGAAAAAGTAGCTTATAATGCCCTTTCAAAGGCTGCCGCATATCCACCCCATTGGAACTCACTTTTTCTGCACACCAAGTTCTCATAAGTTCCCCAAGAGAATAAACAGTGCAAAAAAATTGCCAGATATGATATGTGCTGCATTCCTTCCCAGACTGTTTTAGAGAACTTGAATAAAAATGGGACTGATAGCGTCTTACAGGCAGCCTCCTGGCTCCTCAAGGCTGGTGACGGTGGCTATCCCTTAAGCAGCCTGTTCAAGAAGGGAGGGTTCCCATTCCCTTCCAGGACCACTGTGAAGCCAGTTGGTATCTTTGGTCATTAGGAACCAGCTCACTGTTATTGCAGTACTAATTCCAGCTAAGGGCATCCTAACTGTTGGCATTTTTCTGATCTTTTTAAGCCAGAGCCAATTTTAGTTGTTAAGGTACCCTAGGATTCAAGTTTTAAGCTTTTCTTGGTTATGAAGAAGGGTTAATCAAATAATTTAAATGCAATGAAAAGGAGATTCTCATCTTAATGTGATTTCAGAACCTCTTAATTAATCATAAGATATAGATTTTTTATTTAAATACCTTATGTCACTTTTATATTTTGCCAGAGAAAGTGGCAGGTGACTGAATACAGGATAAGCATGGAAATATAAGGTAAATAATGGACTGTAAAAGACACAGCAGAGTGAGGCTATGCAATTATGTCCTTATATTTTATTATCTTGGAATTAGCCTAAAAACAATCCATCCAAGCATGATGAACCATGTCACTGTTTTGCCTTTCATGCTCATTTTATGATTTTGGCTATCGAAGATAGTGTTTCTATATGATCATGCTGAAAAAAATATCACGGTAGTCCAATTGCATTCAACATGATAAATATCTGCTTATAAGGCTGAAATTAAAACGTGATGAGAGTACTTCCGTGTTTAAGGTACATCATGCTCTTTCATAACGTTGATCTTAACATGACTTTCTTCATTCAAATATTACAGATTTTCTTCATTATTCCTCTCTAGAAAACTTTACAATAAAGAAAGATCACATTATGAGACGTTTTATTGGTTGTCATGTATCTTAAGCAACTTCAGAGCACTTGTTTAAATCATTTGAATGGGTCAAGACTTTGAAGTTTAAATAAGCTCTGAAGGGATGAAAGGATCAAGGATGAATTGCAGTTAATGATGTTTTCAAATTCCCTCTTTAAGTGACTTTTATGAACAAAAAGAACTACAAAGATTTGCCTTTGAGTGAGTACTTTCAAGGTCTATAATTGAAAACAAATGTACAAAACACTTTAGCACTAAATTAGGCATGCATATGAATATATTAAAGTACGATTTCTTGAAACAGAATGTCTGTACTTATCAGGTGTACCTACGCTGTAAGTAAATTAATATTTCTGATTCCATTTCTATTTTGCATTCATATTCTTTAAGCGAATCAAGGGGGATTTTTTTGGGTTGCAAAGCACATTGCGCCCCTTACCAATGAGTAGATTGTTCATTCCTGGTACCTGCTAATGAAGTCCTTTCCCTAAGGACTCCCTAAAAAAAGGCCTCCTCTCGGGGTGTTTTCAGGGGAATTCAATTGAATTAGTTAAATATTGCTTTCATGCCAGTTACAAAACATTTTTATATAAACTAAAATTGCTAAATTTTAACACTGCATAAATTATACATTTGTACTTGGAACTGTTGTAAGAAAAGAACTACATCATGTGGTCAGTATGAGTCTGCTTCATGTACAACCCTCAGATTAAGGTAAAGGAACCTTACTTAGAAACATTGCTAAAAGAAGTTTTATTACCTTCAGTACCAAAATTACAGAATCTTTCCTAATACAATCTCTTTTCCAAACAAGAGACAGTGTGTTAAATGCAGTCTCACGAGATGATCTGTCAGAGGAGGATCTGTGAAACAGAAGATCAGTAGTGACAAAGGGCAAAAAGACACCTCTGAAATGAAACAGAACTGAGATACTACTGATAGATTGTTGAGAACCTTCCTTACAGCTATTGGGTTATCATCACTTCAGCCACGATAGCTAATACAGTACAACAATATTTTATATTCCTTACTTTGAAGTCATGACACTTCAGGAAGAAAAATTTTCTGACTCTGACGATTACTTGTGAAGGAGGTACTGGGGGCTAAGTACTCATCAGTAACTTGAGGTTAAATTTTCATTTTATGTAAGTATGGTTGTGGGTAATTCACTGTTTGTCAGTGTGGAGTTAAATATAACTCATCACTGAGTGATCAATGGGCATGATTAAGCTTACCATATTTTCAGAGAAAAACTTGAGCTAGTGTGATCAGATGTTCTTTGAGTGTTTGTTGTCATTTTGCTCTAAGTATGAATTTTTAGAAACCTCCTCCGATTTTTGTGGCTCACTTAATGTACTGGGCAGAAGGAATCAATTACTGGTATGTATACAGAGCTTTCTCAATCTGTGATCGAATTTTGCTGTGCAAAGAGAAGCAGGTGATAGGCAGGATGTGGAGTATTAGATTAAAATTTTGGAGAGCACACGGTTTACTTTGATCAGTTTTAAGAAGCTGCAGCTGTAAGGCTGACATTCTTAGTTTGGCTATTTTAGTAACTGATCATTAAGAAGTTTCAGAAAGAATTTTACACTTCTATGATTTACATTCCTGAATGATGAAATTGACTTATTTTTCTAAATCTTCTGAATTCTGTCCTCCTTATCTTGTAATAGATTACATTTTACAAGCAAAATGGGCAATTTTGCAATCTGCTCTTTACTTCAGATAGACCTAAAATGAGCAGTTATTTTAGAATTAAGTCAGATGAAGGACAGAACAAAGCAGAAATTATACATCAAACCCTGAGCATTTAATATGCCATCATGATACATATATTTTTTGAAATTACTCTGCAGAGATGCACATGAACTAAAAGAGGAAGTTCAGAAGTTCACCTGAGTGTAAGAGGTCTATGGAACTAGTGAGAATATATGTGGTGACATATGCATTTTGACAACTTCCCTGTCCTACTTCATTTGGTAGGTCAAAACTTTTTGGTCACCCACTGCACACGCTACAAGAGGGAATATTTAACTTTTCAGTGCACAAACTGTAATGAATTAGGAGGCCTTTGTACATTAACTGTGTAAACAGGCTTAAAAACTGGTTTTCAATAGTATTTATTTTCTGGGAACATTTTCTGGAGTGGTTTTGCTGCATGTCTGGCAAAACTGTCAGTCAATGCTTGGCATGGGTATAGAGCATAAGGTATTTCTAGGTGATGGTATAGATGAAGCTATCCCATTTTAAGGAGGTGTCAGAGTTTAATGACATTGTAGGGAGAGACTTATTACACCAGATAACTTGTCCTCAGACAAACAACAGAAAGAGCTCATGACCGAGCAACATGGACCAGCTCACACAAGCACCCATTTAAATTAGCTCCCTTTATGTCATAGTTTTCTTGGGAAGAACTTGCTGGAATAATCCAAAAGCATGAGATGTACTGAGGCAATAGTTAAGTAGTTAAGGAGCTAAATCTCTTTGCTTGGTTTACCTTTATTTAGAGAAAGAGCCCTTTATACAGGTGTAGCCCACGATACAAGTGAGGAATACCATCTGTATTACATCTGTCATTAAACCAAAGTAACAAGATTGTACATAAATCTTTTGAGAGCTTGGAATCCCACTGGCATCCAAAAATCATTTGTAAGATGAATGTTATTCACTGTATTAAAACATGGGAAGCTTGGCAGAAAAATGGATTATTTTCTTCCTCCTTCTTGTAAACAACCACTGACAATTACTTTTTTTTCAATACTGCGAAAGAAACCAAAACAGGCAGATTAATTTTCTCCCTTATCCTGGAGGAGATTGCTGGTTTAAGTGTAAGCAATCAGACTACAAGCATTATGTAAAATTAGTAGTTGGATTGCTAAAAGCTGCAGGTGGAGGAGAGAATGGTCTTTTCTGCTCCAGAGGGTTCCTGTTAGTCTAACCTTGGCCTTCTTCCAACATTAAAAAAACTGCCACATGATTATCTACCAGGCTAGAAATGGGTCAAGCATTTTGCTATGTTATATTTTGACATTTACTTGTTTGTTCTGACAGATCTTTGGCTAACTTTTCTCTCTTTGCCCCTTAGCACAAGCTGAGAGACAATGTTCACTACCAGTTAATGTTACTCTTATCATTAATTTGGGTGAAAATGTTATTTTTTATGTTCTTTATTATGTTCTTTTTTATGGGCTTAATTTGGCATCTGCCAAACAGATGCACAGACAGAGGTGCACTTGAAGTTAGCAACTAGGTACCTTTCTCAACTTCAAATATCTGCAATAAAAAAACCATTGCTTTTACTCCTGTTCTTTAAGACTGAAAAACATATCAGACGTTTGATGTGCACTATTTTACTTCCATTTACTTCCATATTTGCTTCCATTATATGTTTGACTGTTCAATATTTGTAGCATAATACAAGGTTTTAGAGTTTTGTGGTGGTTTTTTACTCTTTTATCTTTGAAAACTCACAGGTTTGCAAGGAAAATATAGTGTGAAATCTATATAATCCATGTAATCTATATAGATTTCTATATAGATATAGTGTGAAATCTATAAATCACTATAAATTATAGTGTGATCTCTGTAATCTACTGCAGAAGGTGAAATCCTTTGGTTCTGTTCATTCTCTTCTAGCATTCAAAAGAATTCAGATATATTTCATTTATTTCTGTTGCTGCAAGGTTTTCCTCTCTTTTGAAACAGGCGTTCTTAATCCATTTTTTTTTTATTTTTTTTTTTTTTAACTGTTGGTAGTATCTTATGCAATCAGATGCCCTGGACCTGCATTGTATGTTTCCTTTTCAAGATGGGATTGATGGCAGAAGATTTCCTAAGAGCCCAAGCAGGATTTTAGGGATAAGAATATCAATGTGGAAAATTCATCATTAAAAAGATCATCTCAGCGCTCACAATCAGATTTTGTTAAAATGCAAAGATGGCTGTTCAGGATTTCTCCACAGACTACAGGACTTTTGGTCCCTGCTATTGGTGTTTGGGACAAATGCTCCAAAGGTACAAGAACATGAAATTAATTGATGTGAGACTGATGAGTACAGAATTAATTAATGTGAGAGACTGAGAGATAGTCAATATGAGCATAGAGATCTATTGAATAAATTAACCGATATTTTGGGAAAATTCAGAATCTTCTTGTACTATCATCTGCACTCCATGGAAAATGTATGTGATACTATGTTAAAAAAAAAATTACTTTTAACAGCCTTTTAATTCTACTGGGCTAGTTCTAGCAGTGAGCTGGAAAATATTAAAATAGCAGCTTCCTCCAAGCATCAAAACAGAAGTGAGATATAAGAGATAAATATATTTCTGTGTTTTACCTGCTACATGAGATAAATTATTTGTATTTTGAACTAAAACACTTGGCTTGTGAGATGAAATAAATATACTTCAAGTAGACAGGATTCATCACTACTGATAGTGCTTGAAATGAGTATTAGAATTAATTGGTATAATGACAAATGTTTTGGAGAGAAAAGACTGAATGCATGTTTGTTAACTTTTTAGACTAATAAAACATCTTTAGTTTATTCTAGTATTTTCTTTGTATTTCATTGATTTTGTTTCTATTATTTAGATGATATTATATATGCTTTTAGAAACTAAGGTATGTGAAAAATATCTACTTTGGATCATTTTGATGGATCCATTTAAGTGGTTCTTTGGAAATACTCAAATAACTCTGCATGAAAAGACTAAAATTAACCTCCCAGATGAGTTTAATGAGATTAAAGAGCCTGAGATGCCACAGGTGTCCTGAGTAATGGGTCTAAAGTAGTAAAACAGACCCACAGAAACATGAAAGTAATTTATTCTAAGCAAGGTGTATGGTAAGATTCTATTAATACCTAGCATTTTGTCAAGTTGAGAATCATTACAGACTCCTTATTCTCTGTCATAAAGATGGATGTAGCATAGGCATCAAAACAAATACTGTGATTTTAAAAGATTTACAGCTGTTTTCTTTACCCATAGTATACTGTTACTGAGGGTGGAACACTGGGGTAATAAAATGTCATAGGAAGGATACCGTAAAAAAGGAAACAGTGTCCCTTCTCTTTCTGGGACACATTCTTTAAGCTGTTGACCACTATACTCTGGCCCAAAAAAGCAGCTTGGACCTTTTCTTAGCTTTAAGCATGTTATCCTAAACCAGACACATGAATTTTACATAAGTGGAAAGTCTATTGCATTTAAGTTACTGCCAGCTCCTACCCAGGAAGGATGAGATCAGAGGAGATAATGAGGGGAGTTTTGTGTTTGTGAAAGAAAGTGCAGTTTGTCTCACCATGAAGCACTGATTCTCTGCATGATTAATTTAAACTTCAGAGAAAGTCAATTTGCTATTTGCTATTACTTTTTCTTCTTTGCTATATCCCATTTATTTGAGTAAAATCAATGTTGTAGGAGGTGTATTCCATATTGCGTGTGAGGGCTGTCTTTGGAAAACACTTTTCTAAGTAACACCTCCTGCTTATTTTATCCTATTTAGCCCTAGTCAGCAGAGATATGCAACAATGCCTCTGTCCAAAAAGTTACTCAGAGAACACAATTTATCTGGAAAAAAAAAAATAGGGAAGAAGAAAACAAACCTACAAACCCAACAAAAATAACATTTAAACTCATTCCCAGAAGTTTGCATTTATATTATTGCTGTTGCATTTTTAAATGACCACTGCTCAGTGAGACTTTACAGGTGTCTTTCAGAGAAGGCAGTTTAATCTGAACTTGAAAATTTCTGAACATAAACATATGGGAAAAAATGAACAAATATTATCTGATGATGACTTGTTCAACAATACTGGGTAACCAGTACATTTCAGTTTTATGCACAGAAATGCTAAAATTCAGCACCATTTGTTCAAGACGTGCAATGAACTCACACACCGAGACTGACACAGTTTTCATAGGCCTTAATACAGTCAAGCTAGGTTTTTATATCAGTCTATAGTCTGGAAATTTAGGGATGGAAAGGACTCCAAGAGATTAGCACCTTCAGGTGCTAATGCCCATACATGTTGTCCCTTACAGGCAAATGTATAATCTTTTCTTTTTTTCTTCAAATACTCCCAGTAAATGGTATATTTCATGCTTCATGTTTTTCCCCCTTTAAAGCATGGTCCCTAAATATTAGAGTTGGAGCAGTCTTCTTTCTCGATGTGTAGGTGTTACATGGAGCACTGTGTTCATCTGTTACCTAAATTCACACTCTTCTGCCCCAGAGCCTGTGATGCCCCTCCCCTCTGGTTTCTATTCCCACTGGCTTTGGATGACATGCAGTGACCCTCCTGCCTCTCTAATCCATCCCATGCTTCTCACCTCTACTGGCTCTGCCTTGCTGCATTTAGTCATCTCATCCCCTCATTGTCAGGTCCAGCTTTTTGGTCATCTCTTCTTGGCTTGTGATTCCTACCTCAATCTACCATGCAGATACTGGCGAGTAAATACCAAGGACATAGCATGTATAAGGGGAACTGTATATTTGGCTAAGATCTAGAATATGCTGCTTTTACAGCCATAAGGGTTTTTTGGAATTCTGTGACAGGAATGCTAACTTGGAGAAGTGAGCAGTCACAAGAGATCAAGAAGGGAACAAATAGAAGATACTAGAAATGTGATTGCACGTGCCCCAGATGTAAATAATCTTTTTGGAGTTCTGGGAATTACTGGAGATAATAATTTCAGGGAAAGTGTCACTGAGCTTCTGCTGCCCTGTGATAGCACAGATGAAACCTGCAGAATGCTGAGGTGATAACTCACAAGGTCCTAATTAAGTGTGAACTCTGCTTCTTTTAAAGCTTAATGATTTTGGAGTATATAGATGACTATCCTGATACATATCTAGGGCAATTAAAGGACTATACCATATTTCAAAGATGTTCTTTGTCAGCTTAGGGCAAGTAGATTTTTTCAGTGAAATTCATTAGATATTATTTTTTTTAATGTAGGCAAAACTAATTAGTCTCCACCTATCTCCCACCAAGAGCTTCCTCATTCTATTCCATTACAGTTAACTACAAATAGATAAATTTTGGAATAGTCATAGACAGTAGAAAAGGATTTTTAAAAATACATGAATACTGGCAATCCTGAAATATAACTACCATGCATATGAAGTAAATTCTTCTTGCTTTTCTCTTTCTAAAATAAAGGAACCATTTACATTGAGGATCATCTTGAGTATTACTTGATCACTGAGTCTTAGAGAAGGTACATAGAGCATGACTACTAGGCAAATTAGCACAGAATAATTATCTAAATTGATTATCAAAACAGTAATTATTCTGAGCTTGAATAATTCTGATTTATATGAAAAACCGAAGAGCATATTGCGCAGCAGCGAACTACACTATTTCGGATGCCCATTCATCTTGAAGACAATTTTTCATGCACTGAAGTAAGAATGTAGGAGCAATGTTTTGTAGAAGGCATAATTAAAAACAAGATCCTCTATCTGTCATTTGGTATGTGGTTTATGTTCGGAGTCATCTGAATATATGCCATCGTTATTGGAAGTTGCTGACATGGATACAAATAAAGTGGTTTTTTTTCCTCAGTAAGGAAACCAAAGCAGATTTTGATATTTCATTAATGTTTCCAGCTTTGAATTTGAAAGTCTGACCTCAAATTAGAAATTTGACCTCAAATCCCTGGCACATCATAATCATGGTGTACAGTGAAAATCAAGCTGAATGCATGAGAAAAATCATTGCCTCCCAGATGCTGAACACTGCTTATTCAGTTGAGAATGCCAGGTCAGTTTCCCCTGTTCAGTGCAAGGCAACACCAGCTGAAATACTTTAATTTGATTTTAACGGTGGACAAACTGATCTAACGAGATACAGCAAAATTTTATCTAATTGTTGCTAAGCACTATCCTCAGATGCAAATAAAATGTTCTCAATGGAACATTAGTAACAGAAGTTTTACCCACAATACTTTTCACTTTTTCAATGATGCCTAGAAGTTTCCATGTCAACTACATACGGTGAAGAGGTTTTGGTGCCATACGGTTTGCAGAACCATCTGTGTACTCCAAGGACTGCCTTGATGTGCACTCAAATGCAAACTTGTTTTGTGAAAGGTTAAAGTGGCAGAAATATATATCAGAAACTATCTACTGGTATTCCCAAAATGAATCTTGCAGCTGTTCATGTCAAATTCTTTTTGTTATTATTGGAGAAGACCATTTAACTTTAGAAGAAAGCTATAAGCCCTGTGATAATAATGTGCTTTAGGCAATCAGAGAAAATCTGTCTTACTTTGGAACAGAGTAATAATTTTCAGCTAACAATATACATTTTTGGGGTTCTTTGCATAAAAAAAGATTCACCTTACAATAGTATTAAAAGTCACAACATCTCAGAGAATAATTGGGAAAAGAAATTTGAAAAATTAAATTCGATAGGCTCTGGTTCTACAAAACAGTTTGCCGTTGTATAGTGAACTCATCTTTCGCTCATAGAAACTTCACTGCAACCATGTTCTTTTTATAGATTTGTTGCTGGTTTTCTTTTTAGTCTTGTGAATTTTTTATTATTTCCTTCACAGAGCCTCATCTGCAGGAGTTGCAGATTCCCTCTCCCATTTGCTCCATACCTGACTATGGGTGTTAGACATGAGGATTAAGCTTTTCTGCTTCAGAATAAAGACTTGTAAATCCTGGTTCTATTTGAAATGATAGAAATGCAAATCTAATTCTACCTCTTTAAAGGAATGATTGACAGTCAAGTTGGGATTCATTTAATTAATCTGTCCTTTTTTAGCCTCAGAGATGTCTTACTCTGTTTACAGTTCACGGAGACAAGCCATTCCAGAAGGCAGTGGTTCCTGGCTACCAGAGAGCACAACTGGATGTGGAGGGAATCCAGAAGGCTGTCTTAGATTAGGTTTAATTTTTAGAGATCTACATTTGGCTATGATGAATTCCGCCCTTGTTCTCAGAAAGATAATTATAGGCTGTGGATCTCAGGTAGCTGAATAGAATTTTTGAGATGTACTTGGTATAATGGTTTAGTTGCAGCTAGAAATTACTGCCTGTTAATTGCTGTTGTCAGATGTTGTTTAAAATGCATATTTGAGTCATCTATACACAATTGGAAATATGGCACAGGACCTACAAGAAATCCACTTCTGTTTGAAGTGGCAGCTGCAGTCTTGATGAGTTATATGAGTCATCTCTAATGAAACACAAGGTGAGTAATCTTGAATATCTCCTAGTTTATAAATAAACAGTTAGGGAGAAGTGATTTTCAGTCTTGTTATCTCTCTGGGCTAATTCATTTTAATTACGGATGCAGAGGACTTCTACAAAAAGGAATGAGAATGTCAATTTTTATCTTCCCTGTATAGCAGTGCCATCTGAGAGTTCTTGGATCTAAGTTTGAATCTCTTGAAGAAAAAATTGATGCTCTCTTTTTCTCTATATAAGTGTTGAAATGGCTAACTTAGGTTATAATAAATAGGAAGGAAGAGAAGAAACCAGCTTGACTACCATTCCCCCTGAATTTGGAAAGAAATATGCTGCGGTCTCTCCTCTGGCTTTGAAATGACTACATATAATGCCCTGAAAC
Organism: Pachycephala philippinensis; assembly: GCA_013397055.1. Lineage (NCBI taxonomy): Eukaryota > Metazoa > Chordata > Aves > Passeriformes > Pachycephala > Pachycephala philippinensis. The sequence goes on along the minus strand of VWZT01016214.1, from coordinate 70,154 downwards.
TACAAATTGCTCAATGCACAAGGACCTTAAGGATTGAAGTAAGGAAAAACTTCGAAAGTGGCATATACTCAGCATGTTTTAATGGGTAGCTTAGACAACTTGGCACTCAGTATACCAGTTTGAAAATTGAAATCTGAGACCTGTATTTTTTCCTTGTGCTTTAAATAGGGATGTTGAAAATGCAATTTAGAGTTCATTTTCTGACATAGAGGTCAGATGCCTCAATCTAATTTTGGATCTAACTCTATTTCTTTCTTCTCCAGTGGTTTTCTGCTTTTTGGATGAAAAATTAGCTTTTGCACCCCTTTGGCAAAAGTGAAGAAGATGCAAACAATTGGATCTGACATCAGAATTTTATGCCTTAGTATAATGTCATTTCTACATGTAATTGATTTCAGTGAAATTTTGCTAAAATAAAACAGAAAGGAGAATTTCTGAGTTGCAATTGGTCATTGCTTAAACTTTATACACTTCCAAGTCTTTCTGGTTATTTATTTTTAAAGTTAAAATTCAAGAGTAAAGTTATTTGAATTTAAACAAGATCTTCTTCTATTCACAATTTGTCGTAGAATGGCTGCTGATCCTGCAGCCAAATTGCTATCTTGAAATGATAGTATCTTATCCATTTTCATGGCAACAAGCAATGTTGGTACATCTGAAGCCATGACCATTCTTCCTCCCCCATGAATGCCAACAATTGATATTACCAAGAAATTATTTTTCTTCTGTTCATATCATGAAAATGTTTCATTGTTTCTCCCTACTACTAACAGCACAACACCTCTTCTCCATCTTTCAATTTTCTTCCAATTGAAACATAATAAATGAAATAACTGGAATCAATTAAAAGTAATACAGTTGTCCTAAGACATTTTCTGTCTTCCATTTCTCTTAATGTTTCCTTCTATCTTCTGATTTCTTTTTCTCTGACGTCTGTATCTTTCTCTTTTATGGCAGGGAAAAAGCATGCCTCTTTCTTTTATCCCTTTACTTCAGCAGTGATTTTTCATTGCTTTCATAGCTGTTCTGTGAGGATTTGCAGCTGCATTCCCATGACTCCACTTCACCCTGGCAGCAACTCACATTTTCTTACAATCCTTGCCTGCATGTTGTAAGGATGGGTGTCTCATTACTAGTCTGTTGGTGTTTTTGTTAATTAGTAGAGACAATGTTAATTGAGGAGTCATTTTGTTAATAAGTGAGTTAAACCTCTAAATACATCCCATATGAAGTCAGCATTTTCTGCAATCAGGACATTTTCCCACTGAGCTGGCTCATGCAATTCATAAAGGTTTGGTGCCTTCTAGCTTGCAGTCTAACAGCCTACCAAGCACTACGGTTTGGGTTTAATGGCAAACTTGATGCTAAAATCAGAGCAATTTCTGAAGCCTGAATGAAGAGTCAAGAAAATCTGGGTGAGCCTGACTCATTCTTAAGTAAAAGTGGGCTGCTTCATGTCTGTTGTTGCAAATCACTTAAAATTCAGTGGTTGTCCAGAGACAGTTCAAACTAAGACAAAAAGCACTCTATTCAGTTTTGTATTGATAACTCACAGCATACTACACTATTAAGGCATTACACTGTTACTACTACCCTATTAAGGTATCCTTTAATTGGACCACAATTTCCTGTTACCATGGAGAACATCCTGGCACAGAGGAGCTCAGAATAAAGTTGAATGCTTTTTAGCATTTAAAATAGATAGCCTCAGTTTTGGAGTCTGTGTTTAAAATATTGCATAATCTGCTCTAGTTCATTTCTAGAGTGCAGTCAGCCACGCACTAGAGCCTGTAGGACAGTAAAGGCTGAGAATAGGAGGTTAAAGGATGATAAAGGCTTTTGCCCAAGACAAAAATGTGTGTGACAAAGGCAGAGCTCAGGACCATCTTACCTGGCTGGTTCTTATACTTAACAAAGTAAAACAACATCTCCAGAACATGATTTATCCCACCCCTAGCTAGAGACCCAAACACCCAATGACCCTTTAACCAACTACAAAGAGACGTAACTGATTCAGATAGATAACAATCAGATATCCACATTTGGGAGGTATTCTAACTATGGAATATAGTATAATATTAACTATTAGCTATTAATTAACTAAGAGAGGGACAGAGCTCAGTGGGGACCTTATTGCTTTCTACAATTTCTTAAAAAGGGGTTGTAACAAAGTGGAGGTCAATCTCTTCTCCCAGGTAACAAGAGATAGGACAAGAGGAAATGGCCGCAGGTTGTGCCAGGGGAGGTTTAGGTTGGATATGAAGAAAAATTTCTTCACTGAAAGACTGAATTTCTTTGCAAAAAGGAATGTAGCAGGGCCTTTTTTATCTGTCTAACACTACGCCTGATTGTTTTGAGCACCTTTCAATACAAATCATTTTAGGATCTTTCAAGAAATTTTTTATAATTTTTTCTTTATCATGGGTAATTACAAATTTATAATGCATGCAAAGCTTGAAAGAAAATATAACACTTACATATTTTTAATATTAAAATAGAAAAGGCTGTGACTCTCAGTAGTGAAACTTCATATTAAATATCAATATGATGCAAGTGAATTAACAAAGTACCTGACAACACAGAAAATATAATTTTAGTTAGGATTTAAGTTATAGTAGAGATAAAGAAAGAATGAGTCTCTCTAGAAAGAAATACTTACAGAAAGTGATTTTAAAAGTTTAAACCTGAAATTGTTGTAACCAAAAGAAATTTTCAGCTTTTATCCCATGTTTATTATTTAGCTGTCAGTAGCAAAACCAACTTTCACAAGTGTTATGCTTCTGGTACAACCCTGTTTTCTGTTAGTACATTTATACAGTAATATGTCTAATTCTGATTTGACTTATGACAGACTGCAAAAGTGAAGTTTGGGTTTGATTAATTCACTTAATTCTAGTCTTAAAGATCTGGCAATAATCTGCATATCAAGGCATAGTAGCTGTAGGTTATTTGCTTTCCTAAACAGCTTTAAAGAAAAAAAATTACTCACAATTTGAGGAAAGGAGTTGTTTGTTTGTTTCTAATGACAGTTCATAAATTAACTTGTTTAGTCAGTTGAGAGGATTGAAAATCTAAGGGGGGTTTTATGGATTATTTTGAAAACCTGCATTTTAATAACATCTTTCAGCATTAGTAGACTAATAAAAGTCTAATTTTCTGAAATAACATTTATATATATGTACATGCACATATATGTCTGATATTCAATATAATTAGATGTTCTGAAAGGGATAGTGAAATGTAAAAAAACAGACTTACCCTGACTTTTAAGCAGCATTTTCATTAAAACAATAGGTTTAATTTCAGATATATGTTGATATTTTTGAGTAGGCCATTGTTATTGAAAGAAATTGTTAAATAGGCTGCTCACTTTAATGGAATGAACTGTAACAATTTTTAATAGAAGTGGAAAGACTGTACCTTGCAGTGGTAATATCAAGGGGCTTAAAAAAAAAAAAAAGAAAATATTTCAAATTTCCAGTTATTTATTCAATTTGCTGTTCGAGTTCTTCAGCAAGGGGCTTTTCACTTTTGGTTTGGTTGTTTGGGTTGTTTTGACAGGACAGAGACATTTGATCTATATTTTCATTTCAAAATACAAGACTATTACTCTGAGTCTCACCTTCTGTTACCATTTCAGACAATACATCTGGGTTTTTCCACCTTGAGTCTTTGAAGAGGTGATCACTTTTTAATAACTTACTGAGGAGAAACTCCCCTGTGCTCCTAGGTTGTGCACAGGTTTTATAGCCCAGAATTTGAGGGTAAAAATTTTGTGTTACCTGACCCTATTTACAGAGATGCTCAGTTTTATTGGGTTTGTCAAGGTAGAACCACTATTTACTTCTTCAAAAACTCCTTTTATATAGCATTCTACTAGTAAGATTGATTTTATTCTTATCAAAGAGGGTATTTTCAAAGTAGGTATTGATATGTTGCTAAATAATCTAGTTCTCCTCTACTAGACTGGGACCTACTCCTGTGATTGCCTAAGCCATAAACATTTTATTTCACTCCTGGGGCCTCTCTTGGATTCATGAAACTAGAGTATTCCTAAATAATGCATAGGTCAAGCTCTGAGGCAAGGGAATAGCCACAGAATGCAATGCAAACAAGATAACATAAAGACGTGATTTGACCGACGTGTCAAATATGTGATTTGACCAGCACAGTGCTCCAAAACTGTCCCAGCAGGTTTGGCACACTTACTGCTCCCTGTATCACACCACAGATATGCAACACATGCAAGACATTCATACTATATAAAAAATACTTTTGGCGGGATGCAGCGCTGCTTTTGCAGTGTTTTGTAAACATTAAGCTGGAGTGCAAAAATAAGAATTAAAAAGAAAAGATAAAAAATACACCAAAAATAATTGTCTTACTGTCACAGAAATGGTGGATGAGGCCAGAAGACCCAGTGCTGTAGAGTTCATCCATAGTAGATAGCATCTAATTTTCTGTGGAAGAAAAAAATCACTTTCTTTGCTACAGAAAGCCCTGTAGAGTGTCATTGCAAGTCATTGCGAACTACTTCTCATCACTTGTCCTAAGACTAAGCATCACTCCCTGGGACCAATGCACTCAGCAATGTGTATTTGGCCAAGGGTATGTCTTTAATGGTGAATGAGAAAGGGCGAAAGACTTTGGTCATATAGTGCCCAGTCTACAAGATGCCAGGGCCTGTTTCCATTCCCAGCAGGCAAGTGGCAAAGTCTACAGTGTGTCCATATCACTGAGCAGGAAATCACATCCACAGGGTCTACTGGGAGTAGCCTACAGCTCCTGCTTTTCCATGACCTGTGCCAAAGATCATCTGGGAGACCATAGTGAGTCCAAGCACAATGGGTGTGTGCAGACAGAGCCACTTGGCTCTAAGAACCAAAGCTTAGAGCCAAGAAGTACAAGAACGGCTGTTTATTAATAACATAGATTTCTTTGCATTATAAGGTTTCATGAAAAATGAGCCACACATTTATTGCTTATTCAATTTTTTATTCTAGCATCTTTTTCTCTATAGATTTTTTTTTTTACCCCAGACTCAGAGATCGTCTCTTAAATGAAATATCAGAGACATGCTGTCATTTCTGTGTTCCGTGACTCAATGCTTCCTTTGTAAGATATTATAAATTACACTACATTGCTTTTCGTCATCTTGTGTTTTAAATTGATTTCAAATTTTCGCCTAACATCACTCCCTGATCTATTTAACTTTTATGTTTTATCCCTCCTCCCTGATCTATTTAACTTTCATGTTTTATCCCTCCTGTTGATTGCAAAGTAAAAGTTTCAGACCTTCATTTTTCCTTAGAAGTGGTGGCTATTTTTTTCTTTCAAAATCTCATTTTGGTTTGTATATCCATTTACTCAACTTTTCTAGCTTGACTTTTGTTATATTTATGTCCTTGGTAGGGTTTGAAAGGTCCCTTGAATAAGTGCAATCTGCATTAAGATAATGGTCATTCCCTTCTAAGTGGTCTAATGAAGTTGTTAAATAGGGGCAGTTGTGACACAGTTGGCAAGTTCTTCAGAGGTCCTGACTCAAAGTATGTTATCTCAAGCCACACAGTTTATAAGATCTATTCATTAAGAATGACTAAACATGGAAAGTTTTATTTTGTCTTGTTTTGGGCATTACCATTTCTTTTAAAAACATTCTATGGCATACCTTCACCTGAAAGTTTAAAAATATAAAAATCATAATAAATTGCACTGAACTTTCTTTTTAATAAATGGAGTAAAATAAGAGCAGGAAAGAGAGATTTATGAAATTCCCAGGATTAGAAGAAACTAAGTTCATCATTACACGGTTTAAAGCTTCTCCTGAAATTTATTCTGGTCTAATACTTCTAGTTTATGTAAAAAATCAGGAAGACTCATAAAGTTATTTGGTTGTCTTTTCCTTTCTTGGCTGACAGTTTAGATTTCAAAATTGGAGTCCAAAATTCAATCCAAAGAGCTACTTTACTCCTATCACACTTTGTTCATATGTATTTTCTGAATAAGGTTCTAACGAGCATGTGCAGAAATGCCTTTGTCTTGGAAGCACTCAGAGACTTTTAGTTCTTTTTTTGTACCTGACATATCCACAAATAATCTCCGCTTCCTGGTCTCATTTCACAGATACTTTCACAGAATATCTACTGGATTTAAGCCAGCACAGGCCTCAGCCCTGCTCCTCTTTGATTGTTCAGTGATTAAGTAATCCATTTAGGATATAGGAAACCAAGACTCAATTTCGTTCTTTGCCTCACCATTTCCGATGGGAATGCACTAAGGACATGTTCTGCAATGGTGTAATTTCAGTCCACCCTGCTCAATCAGTTCCACTGTGCTTAGTCTGGGTAAATATTCATTAGACTGGAGACAGAGCATGCAAAAGCCAGTAAAAGATTTTGGCCCTTGGCTAAGAGACTGAAAACACAGTCTTGGGCTCCCTGAACAGGGGATTTACAGAATGTGGTGCCTCAGAGTGGAGGTCCAAAATGGTGCTACTTAGGTGAGAAGCTACTAATAACTTGCCAATGAGAAATCCTACAGAGACCCTGCCTTCCATAGGGCACCTGTATCTCATACATAGTCTTAGAAACCATCACCAAAGCAATAACAATCATTCTTTTAAAGAATCAACTAGAGATTAAGCATTTGTTTTACAGCACTAAATACCAGATAAATATGTAAATATAAATATTTAAGCACACTGATTTTAATGTAGGTAGGCATTTTCTTGTATATTTGTATTAAAAAAGACATCTTTGCACCAGAAAACTTTTCCAAAGACTATACACTGAAGATCTGGGGACCACAGATTCACTGGTGTGGCGTTTATTTGCACCCTTAATAATACTTAACATTTTCGGCATTTTATCTACCTCAGTTACTAAAGAACGGTTTTGTTGAAGATGTGTGTGTGTGGAAAGCCAAACACTAAAATCTATACAGTCACAAGGTGGTGCTGTTGGATCAGAAAAATCTAGAGAAAGACCAACACAGGGTGAGAAAGATTTTTACGGTGAGTTAAATAAAATTAAAAGAACGACAGCTTCATTCACCTCTGTCATGTCCAATCTTTCATTTCTTCTTTTGACACAAAGATTTTAAATTAGGCAGAATCGTTATTCCTGGTGGTTTGTGTTCTCGATAACTCACACAGTAGATACAGATCTTTAACATGAATTTCATGCCTCTGAAGACTGACAGCTAATGAGGCTATTATTTTCATTTTTAAATTGGCCAAATGTGAGACAGAAATTGGTGGTTTCACGTCTCTTACTGTCACCTTTCAGTGCAAATTTTATTCTTCATCTTTTAAAACCTTTTATAATATAAGGTGAATGCCTAAATCATCAGATGATTCAATATGATATTTTCTATTGCAACAAGTATTTCTCTGAGCCAATAACCTTGTTTACTAGATATCAATGGCATGTTTTGAAAAAAAAAATGAATACCAGCTCAAATTGCTTTGGCTGATGTAACATCTTGACATTGAACTGCACATTCAGAACCTTGCTATCATCTAATTTACAATCCTTCTTCAGAAATGTCCTTTTTTCTAAAAGATGTTCAGTGCAGTAGCTGTAAACAAAGTCTTCAATTTGGCAATCATCTGTGCTTATCATAGTTCAAGCTAAAGGTGTCGAAAATTTCAGCAGAGCATCATGGGATGTTTCAGTATCTGTGAAAGAGTGTGGAGATGTCCATTTTAAAAATTACTGAATAGACTAATTACATCTTTCCTGATTGATAAAGTGGCAGGTAATGACATATTTCGGGTTTGAGGTGTTGGACTGAAATTATTTTTTAATTATAGAAGTCACCACTATGCTCTTTTATCAGGTTTAGTGGATTTTGAACTTCTGGTGCTCCCACTAGGATTACACTATAGCACTGTATATGAGGTCAGAAATTATGTCAGAGCGTTAGCGGGGATTTTCAATGACAAAATGAAAGCTTTTAAATTGTACTTTTCTTCAAAGAAGGGATCTCAGCAGTTGCATTCTTTGTGGTATTGGTAGGCAGACATGTCATTAGCATCTTTGGCTTATAAGAATAGGAAGCCTGAGGGTGTAAATTTTACCCCTTTACAGTTAAAAGATGAGGCACTCAGACTGTGCCTGTGGCCAACTGCTGTTTTCAATATAAGGGGCAGATTAAGCTCACAGTGTATTTCCACCTTTCACCTTCGTGCCCCATATGTAGTTTTTTGGGGGGCTATGTTGGGGTTTTCCAATTTTTATCTTACTTTGGATTAAAATCCTGAGTGAGATCCTGACTGTCCTTAACTCCCATTGAGACTAGCAGAATTTGTAAATACAAATTATGTTATCAGCATATTTTTAAATGCACAGTATGTTATCAGGACCACTTGGGATCTGGCTCAAAGTCTTGATGTGTTTGATTTATTTTAGATGTGTTTGATTTGTATTTTATTGAAAGAAGCCCCTTCAAAGGTAATAGATAACATGCTTCAAAGACAAAATGCACTTGTGATCTCACAGAACCAGTATGGTCCACTGGGTAAGTATTAACCTGGGAAAACGAGGTTGGGATTTCTGAGTATTTCCATCATCATTCATTACCCTGCTGAATTGCCTGCAGCAAGTGGTTCCCTTACTGTGGCTTTAGTGGTTTGTTTGTTTCTGTCTGTAAATACAGATGATTGATGAAAAGCTGATGTCAAAGTTTGGCATTGTTACCACACTCAGAAGAAGGTAGGGCTTCTTTGCATTCAGATAAAGGAAGACGAAGAGAATCTTGAAACAGGCATACAAACTCTGCATGTTCTCTATTTCTTTATACACGTTTGTATCTAAACATAGCAGTGTTTTGTCTCTTTCTTCTTTCTCTGTAACTTCTGTGTTGTTCTTGTGTAGTTATTAAGTATTTCTAAGCTAACTGTTGTGTATAAAAACCTTTTTTCCAAGAAGGCTAAAGAGAGCAATAAGACCAGATACAATACAGAAATATACATTTCTCGCTGTACACGTATTTTTTGTTCCTCATCCATTATTCAATCTGCTGTAGGAAAAGCTTGTACGTGTGACATGAGACTAACAAAAACATTGCAGTCGTCAGTATTTTCAGTTCCTAGCATCTTATTGTTTGGCATCTAAATCTGCGTGAGTTGTTTTCTTCCTGCTGTGGTAAACAGTCTCGTTTTCTTACCATTCTCTTAAACATTGTAGTCATGGAGAATAGCTACCCCTCTAGGGAATGTGTATACTACAGTTTGCACCTCGAATCTCAGAGTAAACATAAACATTTATGCTGTTATGTCAGTAATATAACCTCCCCACTCCAGCTGAGTATTCCCCTGATTATGCAGCCACATTAGCCCTCTCAGCCACAGCACCACACTGGGAGCTAGCAAGATCATGTTCAGCTGTTTTTAACTTGAAGGAACAGATTGTTAGAAAGCAACATGTCCTCAGCTTCGTTGATTTAGAGCCTGGGTAAACCTCTGTGAAGTGAGAGTTTGGGGACTTCAGTGAGATCAAATGCAGCCATATTCTTGACTAAATAGGAAATATTTAAGGCAGTATTACAGTTTAGCTTGCCTACTTAACATCATTTTGGGATGCTCACGTCTCCTACCATGCTAGGCAGCTGATATTGTCACTGAAGTGAGCAGAAAGGAATTGATAATTAAGCAGATGATGGGTAGTAGAAAGTCACTAAAGAATACGGGTGGCACTTCCATGTCTGTCTTTTTTCTACACTTCATTTTCTTTTTGCTCTGTTGTCTTGATGCAGCCGCTGCAACCAAAAAACTTGATCGTAGAGCTTTAGTTTTATTAGAAGATGGAGGGCTAGGTTTTTGTGATGCTGTTCCCACACCAAGTGCAAACTAGCCCCAAAGCTGCTGTAAACAGCCTGGCAAGTCCATTACAGTGCAGAGGTGATCCAAAACTAAAAGTGAGCAGGGATTTTTCTCTCTCTTCTCATGCTTGAAGCTGGGAAATACTGGCATTACTCTAAGAAAACACAAATGGCCAGTGTGTTGTTTTGCCAGGAGTATTTTACTTTGCAAGGGGAGAGAAGAGTTCAAAATCACATCCTTTTTATAGTTTGATGAAACGAAGACTAAAGATGTTTGTGTTTCTATAGTGGTCCTGGTTTAAAAATAGCAACATCAAAACTGAATTGATAATCTAAGTCCTTGCTAGTGGGGAATTTTGCTGCTAGTGTAAGACAAAGGGGCATTATGATGCTCTGAGTCAACACAGAGACTTATGCCATCCTCTCAAACTGGTTGATATCCCAGTTGATTTCCCTGTATCAGCTGATGCCCAGTATCTCACCTCCATTTTTCAGTTTTATGCAGAACTGTAACAGAACAAAAAAGAAAAATACCTAGGTATTTATACAGTAGTATATTTATCTGAACTCTGCCTTCCTTTAGCCACAGATCTAAAAATAATGTCTCCATATGCTGCTTCAGCAAGGTAATCTCTAAACTCTAGCCTGTCAAGGTCCTAATTTTTTCCTACTATTTATCCCTCTCCCTAACTTCTACTATCTGAGGGCGTGGGCACCCACATTGTAAACTGTTTCAGGGACTGATCCAGCTAAGGACTAACAAGTGTTTTCCTTTCTTTTTTCTTAAATTTCTTTCACTCTGTGAATTTTCATCCATTCAGCTCCCATAGTGTTTCAATACATGATTACACAAGACATAGTGCCAGTGCAAGGCAGGAGAGTGCACAGCTGGGGATGGAAAAGGCAGCTGAGATCACAGCAGTCTCAATTTAGATTTGTTCAAATGATTATGGATATGCACCTTTCATTTCCTGAATTTTAGCTGCTGCTGAGAAAAGTGATCCCCGGGGGCAAAAATATTTTTAACCAGACCAGTTGATCATAGGAACTTCATGCACTTAGCATTTAGAAGGTGATAGAAGCTAGAGGCAAGCAACTGAGGGAATGAGGGATGTATCTTTAGTGACAGTGACCATTTATTTCATCCTAAAGTGATACTGAAACTTCGTGTTTTAATTGAAATGTATTTTAATTTTTAAAAATTTGTTTAATTTCTCAATGAATTAAACAGAGCTACAGGTGTATTCCTTGAAATCATATGTGCTTAGAAGTTTTCCAGAGGAATTTCAACCTGACCATTCTTCACAACCTCTCCCTTTCTTCAGTCTCTCTTCTTCACCTTCTCAGCTCCTCTAGATGCACAGAATGCAAGGAATGATGCAGGAGAATAGAGAATGGGTTTCTATGTTGTTTATTATCTACTGATTTGCAAGATTTCAAGGTTGTTGGTCTTCAGTTCAGAGATAAACAATTCTGATTGTCTCTAATTACGTTAGTTGCCTTTGAATACTATTCAAACACGTATACAACATCTTGCAATAAATTGGAGATGACACACAGTGAAAACCAAATATGTGTGAAACTTGATACTCAGGAATATGTCATTATTCTTGATAAGAGTCTATCTGACTTGCAAACCCCGAAGAATACAGTTCCACACTTAATTAATTATCAATGTAAAAAAGTGGCTTGTTGTTTTCTAAGGTATTACACACCACTAAAAATACTGCTTTATCTGAATCATGCCTAGGACATTACTGTAACATGGTTGCAAACCAGATTTATTCTGCATCCTTCAGGCTGAGCTCCTAAAATGAAACATAATTGATCAAATTATGTATTGTCAACAAATCAGAAAAACATGGGAATTTTTCCTTAAAGAAATCTTTTCAATTTTGTTTTCACTTTCTTGGTTTAATGGAATAAAATATGATCATATCTAAAGTCCTCCATCTCACAATTTTATGAAATAGGTAATTATAAAATTCATTTTAACAAAAATGCAAATAGAAAAGTGGGAAAGAAAATATTTAACTAAGACCAAAAAAAGGAATCAAAGTATTTAATATGAACCCTGATACTGATACTAAGTCATAAACCTCTTTCTATTTAAAAATAAAAAATTTTTGATAAAATGGATGAATGTAAAGTCAGAATAAAAGTGTTGTTTTTTTTTCCCAGAAACTAAAAAGTTGTTGTACATCTAGTACAAATGGAATTCTACCATAATTTGAACCCTAATTAGGCACTTGAATACTTTTCCTCTTAGTTCAGTATCAGGTTTTTCATTCATTGATGAAGCTTTTACTTTTTGAGTAAATGTCTAATTCCTTTTGTCTATTATTAGAAAGTTTATGGTTTAATTAAATTACCTTATTGACTAGCATAGAATAGTCTTCTAATATACAGCTTCTCATAACTTACTTAAATCTTTTGCAGTTCACTTGACTTGCTATTTTTATTTAGTTATAAAAAAATGCTGGCCTATGGCATCTTCAATTTTCATTAGCATTCTTAAGTGAAAAAAACCCAAACATAAACCCAGAAGTGTGTCTTTTATTACAATGTCAACACTGGCATTTCAATAGCTAGCAAAGGTCTCCAGCTGATTAATCAGTGAATAGATTGGTACAATTTCTCTCTAACCAGGGAATAAAGTCACCAATATTTTGCAGCTGTCATGCATACTTGTTTTTTGTGAAAATTAAATGTATCTTTTGTGCAAAAGCCCAATATAAAAGCTCTTCACAACATCTAATATCTGTGTCCTGGCTTTAGAGACAAAGAACCTGGAGGGGACAGCCTACACATGGATGCAGGAATGCAAATAAAAGGATGTATGTGTGTAAAACAGCCTCTGTTCTTTCAGACCAGCAATAATGGGTTTTGCCTCCTCATCCATGTTTCACCTTCAAAGAGCCAAAACAATTAGTTGTGATTTTAAAAATGGCACATCAGAGATCACTGGGATCCCAGCACTTAAACATTTGTAAGAAGTACTGAATGCTAAAAACCAAAGACTTTTCTCCTGTAAACTGGGAAAGTTTTAATCTGTCACTAAAAGCTCAGTTCAGATTGTTAAAAGCACTGCTGAAGAATTTTGGTTGGAACCAATCACAGGACCTTAGCTGGTCCAACCCCTGCTTAAAGCTTTTTTTTTTGAGCTACAGCAGTTTGCCCAGGGTTTTCCATAGCTTCTCTGGGCACAGCTGGGACACAAAACCCAGCTGTTTACTCAGGAACAGAGGGTCATATGGAGGCACAAGTGTCTTCCTGGCAGGTGTTTGGAAGCCCCTGAAGAGATCTTTCAGTTAGCAAATGTTTACTGTAATCTTATAACCTTTGTCTGCCTAGAGAAGCCACTGCTGTCTTGGAGGTGCTCCAAGGCATAACCTTCAGCACTGATGCTGGTGTGTGCTGGAGGCCTTGGACAGGTTCAGTCCCCTTCTGGTGCTCTGCTTGGATCTGTTGAGGCTCAGTAGCGCATTACATTGTGGCAACACAGTACACCTCAACACATGCCTCAGTTTTCTTTAGTTTGGTTTCTTTATTTTTACGGTTTTTTAGTAACTGCTTCTCACTCCACACTGACAAATGTATCATAGAAGACATTCACATAAATTTTCACATAAAGGAGTTTTCTAACACTCCTTGCAGCCTCAGGCAGGAAAGTCCCAGGAAGTCCATTTTGGCTGAGGAGACTGCTATCCCTGGAGGTACCTGAATCAGCCAGGGCAAGGTACCATTTTTCCTAGTGCAACACCACTGTTGCTGTGCTGACATGACCATCTTCAAGCCCTTTTTGCATGCTTTTACCTGCCACTCCCCATGGTAATGCCTTGTTCCTGTCTTTGTGTCCTTCTTGTGCCACTGATTGCTAGAACTTCCTGTCAGTTAAGTAGGAAACCCAACACAAATCTGCTGGCCCTCCAAGGCTTTTGGCTGAGTAGGGGTCATTTGTTCCCCAGTCAAGGTTCACAGCCCTGGTGAGTCTGTCTCATTCTTCTTTCTCCCTTGCTATGCTCCAAAGGTGTCCTTTTGCATGACTGCATCCTGCCATAATCACGTGGAACTTTTCGGAGCTCGCTGGGTTTCAAATTACAGTCTTCTTAAAACTTACTCTTAAAAAATATCCTAACAAATACAAATCAGACCATACAAATTTTTCTACAGAAAATTTACATCAGCTGTGTAGATGTTTAATTTTCTTTTAATCAATTTGCTTTGGTGTTATGTTTGCTTTTTTAAAAATACCAGTCTTTTACTTTTTTTATCCAGCAAGTAACCTAGGCTAGCTATTTTATACATTTTACAATGATTTTTTTTTTCTTAATCTGCACCTGCTTTAACAAAAACAAAAAAAAAAAAAAAATTGAATATACTTTTCCCTGGCCTGTATTGAAATACCTCAGTTACATATGCAAAACCCACTGAATTCTGAATAACAGCAGCTGAGCAAGTAATTTGAAATAAATGCCTGCCTTAATTAATCTTTTCCATTTTCAAAATGTCTATAGGCAAATCATAATTTCTTCATATTAATTCAGTATTCATATTTGCTCAACAGTTTTTCACTTAATTGATTGAATGAGTAACTGGGAACAGTTCAAAGTACCTGTATGTTGTTCAGTATTCAGCTTGGCTGACAATTAAAAAGCTGTTTCTGATCTTTAACTTGTCTATAGTTTCTTCTTATCATACATCTCTTTGTGGCCTCTATATCACAGTATCTGACGACCTTGCAAAATTAAATGTGCTTACTCTTATAGCTTATGAATTCAGGATTTTTTTTCTTTTTTCTCTGTTTTATGGATGCATATATAAAGCCAGGTTCTTTAAAGGTGCTTAGGCATAGTTCCACTAGAGAAGCGGCACCTCATCTGCTGCCAGCTTACTTCCTGGAAAATTCAGCAGCCAATAAATGTTTTGGCTCCCAATGAGGTATAAAGAAGAGCCAAGCGCCTAAGGAATGGATTTTTTAGAAACCTGCAAGCTAAGCAGAGTCTATGTCAGTTAGATATGAGACAAATCCATACCGAAGGCCATAAATAAAAGCTGTGACTTACAATCCTTCCATTCCAGTCATCCAGAAAGCAATTGATCCAACAAGCTTAGGTTTGAGGAACTAATGCTGTTGAAAAAATGAGGGCACATCAATCTCTAGTAAGTACTAGAGAAGCATAAAATGCCCACCTTCCCCTTGGGGATCAGTGGCAAACTACTCATTGTTTCCAGATAGAAAATGCCTTCTGTTTCATATAGGGACATCAGGGCCCTGGAGACATCAGGACTTTAATGTCCCTGACAAACTTCACCCAGGGCTTCCCTTCCCATGGCACCAGGAGCTCAGGACAGCCCTGAGTCTGGCATTCAGTCCCTGGCTGAGCTATGTTGCAGGTGTACTTAGTTCCAGCCCTGTCTTCGCCTTCATCTGCCTTTTTCTCACTCCCTTGGTCCTGGTGCATCCTGTGCTGTGTTGTGGGCTGTGCTGGAGATTGTACCAGAGCCGGGCACTGCCTGTTGAGCTCAGACCATGTGGGACTGTGCCCTATCCATCAGGGCATGTTGGGGCCAGCCTCAGCTGCCAGCTTGTGCCCTTGGCCAAGCAGGAGGAAATATCACCAAAGCTGCAATCCACAGCTCTGTGATAGAACTGATATGTGCAAAGGCTTTGACTGGACAGAAAAGCACACTGGAATGTCCTTTTCCCTTTCCTTCCTCTTCCAAGTCGCTGTGTTCTTTGACTGTCATTGTTGTCATCATATTTAAAAAGTTCCAAAAGCAACCAGTTTTCTGGAACAGCTTTCCCCAGACTAGGAAGAACAAAATCTCACCTAGCTCTCTCTAGGACAAACCCATGAACCAGACTGAGAGTTCTACTTAGATGAACTGGACTGGAAAACTAGATTATCTACTATTGTCTGCCAGCCACATACTGGTTGCTTTCACCTGAGCTGTTGAAATATATCAATTAGATATTTGATTTTTATTCATTATGAATTAGATTATTATAAAATATCTATATCATAAAATGGAGTTTGGAGTTTTGAAAATATTCAAGAATGCAGTTAGGAGTGTGTGTATTGTTTGTACAAAAGAAGCCTGGAAATATGAGATAATGGAGAGATTGCTCATAGATGGGATTCATCCTGTTCGATCTCAAGCACAGGATTCAAGCACAGTTTAAGAAACTAAAGTTTTAATGTTGATGTTTAGATGTGTCCCTGTAATTTTAAATGTTTACTTAATCTAAATGTCAAAAACTTATTCAAAGTGATGTAAGTCTTCATTTGTTTGGAAGGAGGGTGTTACTTTGTTGTTATTTCTTTGTTTTGGGCTTTTTTTATCTTTATGATATAAAAAAAAGCAAAAAGGAACCAGAATTTCCATGCTCCGTACAGGTGGCATGTACGATTTTACAAACACTTTTATGTTTGTAGCTTGACAGCAAAAGAAATTCAGAAAAGAAATGTTGTCTCTGTTAGCTTTTTTATTGTTTTATTTTTGTCTGTGCAGATAATTGTACATATTTGTTGTTGTTCTCCTTATGTTTAGTGAGACCTGATAAATGCAAGCTGGAAAGACTCCCTTTATGTTCACAACTTTATCTTGATGAGCTAAAATAAGCAAATGTATAGATACTATCAAAGAACTGCCTAGTTTATATTCCTATTGATAATTCCATACCTTTTCAAAAAAATATCTTTTACAACCACAACAAGCAAAGCTGGAAATCTTAAAATTATTCAATAAAGAAAACAAAAATAATTTAGTTTCAGTGAAGATAGGGATGAATTGATAACTCAGTAGATAAATTGCAGTGACTCCAAATAAAATATCATCCTATGAATAAAACACAATATTTTAGAATCCACCAAATCAATAGATGTCGTATTTCTTAGTCAAAGGTTGAGTCTCAAGAATATATAATTCATTGAAAAAATTACTTTTGAAACAACTTTGACATAGAACAAGAATAAAAAATGTGGTAAACATTTCACTATCAAATATAAGCTTGTACAATTACATAGAAGCATAGGCTCAAATTCTCATGTGAGATTCCAGTGAATTGCCTAATTAAGTATTTTACAGAGCATGTGAAAGAAAAAAAAAAGAAGCCTTAAATAAATCATGATGTTTTGGATAAGTGCTGTAAAAACACTACAGTTCTAGCACTTTATCTGCCTGTGGTGATTTTATCCCATGGTTCTAAATTTGTACTTCAGAGAGACTATTGTCTTACAACCGATTAATTTTTCGTTCCTGAAAATATTGAGATACTTCTTTGATGAAGTTTTGCAAAGTTCTCTATTGTTCTTGTTCTGTTGCTCAAAAATGAAAAGACTATAGTAAGTCACTGTAATGAATCAACAGAAGATTCCCTGTAGCAATTTATTTTCATGGGTGTCCTGAATCTTGTGAAGTTTACACTGTGAATTCTTTCTCATCAGCAAATCTGAAGGAAAAAAATTGAATAAGCCTTCGGTACAAGTAGCTTTTGCAAATCAGAGTCCTCAGCAGAACTTTTCCCTTGTTACATCTCATTTCAAGACTTGGAGCAGCTGTATAAACAGCTGGTTTTTGAAGATTATTCCCTCGGGAATCCAATTCTTCATATACATCAAGAAGGAAACCTGAAATTAATGATTACTATGATTTTATAATTTTATTAGTAGCATTAATTAATCTATATGTAAATTTCTTTCTTTACACTGATTTCTCGATCAGAAAAGTTGTTCTTTTAATACCTCATAAATGTATTGTGAAACAACTAGATGAAGATAGTGCAGTGCTTTCTACAACGATATCTATATAAAAGTCTGACAGAAAAACAGAGATATTGAGTAGCCATAATCTTGAGAATTTTTGAAACTTAAGGTTCTAGCACTATTTATAGAGATTAAAATGTTTTAAAGTTTAATACTAATCATGTCTGCTGAAAAAACAAAGGATGAAAAAGAAAAAAAAAGCAAGAAAGCTTTTAAAATTACATAGCTGCAAAACCTATCTGCTATATATAAATTATCAGCTCTGCTTACAATTAATGTTTTTTTCAGATCTGGGAGTTTTTCAGTACTATTAGAGAATGATTGGTAATTATGAAAAGAAAATATTTGCTTAAAAATGTATGTTTGTTTGTTTCCTTGTTCGTTTGTTTTCTAAATCCTGTATTTGTTTCTGTCTGCTCTCGTGATATGGAGCATATATGGATGGTTTTGAAGCAGGCCAGGTGGCTACACGTTACCTTAAACACCTTATTTCAAATTCTCTGAGACATCTCACATCCAGGAGCTTCACTTTAAAGAGGTAAATATTGTGCCAAACCTATGAGAGGCTCACACTGCCCTTGGCTGGCACCTTAAACCTGGCTGAGATACTTCTCAAGTAGTCATTCCAGTAATTGAACTGGGTTCCTCCATCCTCTCACAAAGCCTGTAGAAATATTTGAATCACAGGGCATAAGAACCTCTATTTTTAGAACCAAAAGGAGCTATTGCTTCCAAAATGTTCAAGAAAATATTGATCTTTGAGAATAACAAATAGACACAACAAAATTCAATTATTTTCTTGTAACAAAATATCTGAAGAATGTATGTGGACCCACACCTGCTTGATCTTATAAGAAGTGTAGAACCACATACTTATTCTAGCTGAGGTCCAAAGGATGTCCTTATTAGAGAATTCGCTATTATCTTTATCACCCTATCCATGGTGTGGCATCATCTAAGTTTGCATAATGAATTTTTCAGGTGACAGTGGGAATTTTTAAAGTATTCTGTAAGTAGCGGAAGATGCCACCAAAAGGATATTCCAGACCATACGGTGTCATGCTCAGCATTTAAAGGCAGGGAAGAAGGAGTGGGGGGTGCTCAGACTGATGGTGTTTGTCTTCCCAGGTCCCTGTTACGTGTGATGGAGCCCTGCCTTCCTGGAGATGGCTGAACACCTGCATGCCCATGGGAAGTGGTGAATGAATTCCTTGTTTTGCTTTGCTTATATGACTAGCTTTTGCTTTACTTATTAAATTGTCTTGATTTCAACCCACAAGTTTTCTCACTTTCCCTCTTCTGATTCTCTCCCCATCCCACCAGGGATGATTCAGTGTGTGGCTGCGTGGTGCTTAGTTGTCAGCTGGGATTAAACCATGACATGCTGAAAGAAGCAGTGTGAGTGCAGCTCCTACTCCTCAGCCTTCACTGGAGTCCTTGTCTTGCAACATCCGTTTTATTGTTTGAGAGCTGGTAATAGAAATTGGACAAAACATGCTGGGGATGATCATTTGCTGAATGCCTGAAATTCTCTTTGAAGACAGCAAGTGTCTTGAATATTTACACTAGATAGGTGAAAGAAAAGTCCTACTCTGTATTTCAGCAGCAAATGCTGTGGAGTGAGACTTTCAAGAGGATCCCGCAACACAGTGGGAAGGTGTGTTTGGCAGCATGATTTAAAAGTATATTCTTCCTCAGACCACTGACCAGCTCTTTGTTCAGATAAAAAGAGGATTTGTATTCTTACTGATAATTCTGACAGCACTTGGTGCTGCAACATTGTCAGATATTGTAGTCTTGTTCCATATCTGTTGATACATGGTATGTTTTATAAAGATTCAAATAACTATCTGATGCTCAGTTCCCATGAATTGAAAAGCTGTTATTCCAGCTGTCAATCTGATTCCATTTTCTAAAACAGCAGCAAACAAACAACACAAAACAAAAAAGCCGGCCCAAACCTTTTTATCAATTCTGAAATCAGGAAAAAATAGTTACACAAAATGGTAACTTTTTTTAAAATCTCAGTTTTTTAGGCCAGTGTAGTTCTTCAAACTTGCTGGCTGTTTTTGGGTTAATCCCAATGGGCAGTTAAGCACCACACAGCCTGTTGCTCACTTTCCCCTCGTGCCCCCAGTGGAACAGGGGAAGAGGAAAGGAAGAGCAAAAGCAAGAAACTGGGAAGTCAAGGAAAAAAAGTTTTAGAAATGAATGATAAGTAGAAGAAAAGAGAAATAAGCAGAAATAAGTGGTACAAAACCAATCATTCACCATCTCCCACAAGTGGACTGATTCCCATCCTGTTCCCTAGCAAAAGATGATTAACCCTCAAACCCCCCTTTTTCCCTTTTATTGCTGAGCATGACATTATATGATACAGAACATCTCTTTGGTCAGTTCAGGTCGCCTGCCAAATTGTGACTCCTCACAATTGATTGTGCATCCCCTGAGGGACAGAATGAGAAGCAGAAAAAGCCTTGATGTTGTTCGCTGGCCAGGAAACACTAGAACATTGTTACCTTATCAGGACTGTTTTGCTCTCAGATCCAAAAACACAAAACCATATGAGACGTGTGGAGAAAACTAACCCTATCCTAGCAAGGCCAGTACACTGCCATAGTTCTTCATGGATTTTGCTAAATGGATTTGCCAGTATCATGACTGGAAATTTCTAAGTCAATGAAAGGTATTAGGCTCCAAATCTTTTGCTTTATGTTTAAACCTGTGTACCTGACTTTCTGAGGCTTTTTATAATTTTCAGCCAACCTGCCATGGCTTAAACATACTGTTTTTTAAGTAAAATCTTGAATCATCTCAATGAACCTTCAAATTACACTTTCAAAAATAGCTGACTGGGAACAGGGAGAAACAGAGTGGGAACACATATCCTCACACAATCTATTATTTTCCCTCTATAGGCAAAGGTGAATGACTTAGGATTGATTTAGATGACCTAGAACTGAGAGACAAAATTTTCTCTTTGTTCTCAGTGTAGAAGATGGAGAGATGTAGATGGACCATCAGTTATGAAGAGCACCTCAGTTAGAAACCTACATTTATGCAGTTAACTTAAACATTATAATAGAAATTGCAACTTTAAATACCTCTAAATTTCCTACTAATTCATTTGTTTCTCTCTACATGAATCAGAGTTTCAGAATTCTGTCTAATATTTTCTTCTGATATGCTTTCAGAAATAAATACTGTATTGTAGTGGGCTATAATGCACTATGCTTTGACACTACACTTTCCCAGCAAATGTTTTTTGGAGGCAACTTATGCTGTCTGCTTCTGAAACCATTTAAAGTGTCTATATTGTGCTCTCAGACTGGCATGACAGCAAAAATAAAAATTATAGAAGGCAGTGGTGACTCAGACATGTTTTAAAATGCTGAATTTAGCTAATGGAGTCATTTTAAATACTACTTCATCTGACTAGTCCATCTTCTATGCAACAACCTAAAAATCTTTACAAGAAATGAGCCACATTTAAATGAAAGATGATCCATTTCTACATCAAAACCCATGCCCAGGCTTGATCCTGTTGCTGCGCAGTAACATAAGTGGAGCAGACACAGCATAAAAGAAAATAAGGCTTTTTCACTCACATCAGTTGAAACACAATGGCAATTTTTCCACTGCACATAAAATTCTTTAATTCAGTATATGTAATTCTGCCTGGATAATTACCGAAGGAACAATTATTTGTCTTAGAAATTATTCAGTAAAATTTTTAGATGTCTTAGAAATATCTTCAATTACATGGAATTACCTAAATATATGTGATTCATTTGAATGTTCTGTCTATGCATGTTCTGGAGTTATGCATGAGAAATGAACAAAGATTTAGTTTCTAACTCCTCTTTGGTCCGTTTATTGTATGAGAGCATTTACTCTGAATAGGGTGAAATAGGGGCTGAAAACAAAGACTAGAACCAAAATTATCCTCTGTGATAGCCTAGTGACTGTGAATAACCACTGTGGTCTCCTTTGGAGGAGGGGAAGAAAGATTTTATTACAGAATTCTCACGATAATTTAAGGGTTTTTGTACTAATATATTCTTCCTCCTTCAGTTCCACCTAATTGCTAATATAACTATATATATTTTCTTCATATCTCAGGTTTTCCTGGTTTTTTTTTTCACAGAATCACAGAATTCTTGAGGTTGGAAGAGACATCTGGAGATCATCTAGCCCTCCTGTAGCAGAACGCAACAGCTCTGTGAAAAAAAAATAGAAACAGTTAAATAAAACAATCAATCATATTTTTCTTGAAAGAATTTATCTTCAGGTTCATGATCAATAAAATAAAATTGAAATCTAAGAGAGGAGTTGAGAGATTAATGATGCATTATTTTTTAAACCTACTTTTGCCTTCTGTGAGCACATGAAATTGAAGAACTGTCCCTTGTGTTACCACTTCTCACCTTATGTGTATGTCCTTGGCGCACAGTAGTGAAATATCAAAGTTTGATTTAGTTTACCTAACCTGGTTTCTGGAATATACATTATTCCTGGCAGCATGTTTATTTAATCCAGTTTCTAGCTGTAAACCATGCTGCAGTAGTTTTACTGTGCACTGCATAATTCAGAAAGGCATAACCAGAGAGTTCAGGAGACCAAAGCATGGGGAGAAACCATCTCTTCCTTCCAGACTACATTAATATCCTCTGTTCATTCTTCATAGGGCATTGACCTGATTTTCCCTTGGACAAGTTTTGTCGGGCTCTGCTCTGTGCATCTCTGTAGAGTCTCTTTTGATTTACCCCAGCGCCATTGAAGAAGGGTAAGGTTACATAGTTCTCATGAGACATCTAGTCAAAAGATGTAATTATAAAGACAAATTGTTACACTATTTTATGGTTGTTACTATGTCACCAGACAAGCGCTTTGAGTCAACTCAGCCAGCACTATTGTGAGAGGAAGAAAATCTCTATATCTTGATTCAGCTTTACTTGACTAGGAAATAAAATTGCTGCATAAATCTCCCATTTCCAAAACCAGAATTGCAGGAATGGAATCTACAAATCTCTTGTCAGAGTTCACTAGTAAATTACTGTGAATGAACATGTTTGTTTTCTCCAGGAGATGTCACTCAAGACACTGGTAAATGTACATTTCAGAAGTTTGCAGTAGGACTACAGTCAGAATGAACTACGGCATAAAGATCTGCTCACTCCAAAAATACCTTGGCCTATTTCAATATCATTACTGCTATATGTACATGTCAGGAGCAAGGAGCACAGTTTTCAGTTTTGTTCCTTTGTAAAATACACTTGTTTGCATCAGTCTGTTAATGAGTCATCATTTATTTACATCCACAAGAGAGTGATGCTCTGGAGCAGCCCAAAGACTGAAGAGAGATTTGGGACAAAAAACAATTCATATAGAAGTTATTGCAGTCTGAAGGAAACAGATACTGCTGGCAGTTTACTACATATGCATTTTACACAACAATTTATTTTACTGTTGCATTAAAATAAGTAGCCTGTAAATACTGAGCAGTGTTTCATGTTACCAGGCATTCAAATCAGACCAGGAAACCACTTTTAGACAGAAAACAGATCTTTTTGGTTGTGAAAACAGAGCAAGGTAAGGAAAAAGAGAAGGGAGAGGGAAGGAGAAGAAGAAGGGAAAAATAAGGGGAAGCGGCAGAAAAAAGGGAGAATGGGGAAAAAAAAGAAGAGAAGAAAAGAGGGAACAGGAAATATTAAATACTAAAGCACAAGAAGACAAAGATGGGTGTGGATTGTTTTATTTTCTTCTAGTTTTGTCAATGCTCTCAGAAAACCTTTGAGCAAGCAGTAGAGAGAAACTTGATGATTAGTCATTCAGTCATTATTTAATAGACTAAAAGCATTAGAAAGAAACTGCTTGAAGGAACAAAGATGGCCTTGTGGTGGGTTGACACTGGCTGGATGCAGGTACCCACCAAAGCCACTCTGTCAATCCCCTCCACAACTGGACATGCGAGAGAAAATACAACGAACTGTTCATGAATAGCGATTAGAGCAGGGAGAGCTCACTCACCAGTTATTGTCATGGATGAAACAGACTCAGCTTGGGGAAATTAACTGGATTTACTACCAATCAAAATCAGAGCAGGATAATGAGAAGTAAAACAAATCTTGAAAACACTACCTGCCCACCCCTCCTTTCCCAGGCTCTACATTCTCCCTCACAGTCATGCAGGGAGACAGGGAATGAGGGTTATGGTCAGTTCATCACAGGTTATTTCTGCCACTCTTCAGGAAGGAGTCCTTCCCCTGCTCCACCATGGGATCCCTCCCATGGAATATTGTTACCCATGAAATTCCTTAGCGTGAGTTTTCTACAGGCTACAGTTCTGCATGTGCTACTCTAACATGGGTGCCGTTCCAGTCCTTCAGGAACAGGTTGCCCCAGCATGGGTCCCCCACGGGGTCACAAGTCCTGCCAGGGAATCTGCTCTAGCACGGGCTCCTCTCTCCACGAGTCACAGGTGCCTCCCAGGACCCTGCCCCAGCACGGGCTTGCCACGGTGTCGCAGCCTTCTTTTGGGCATCGACCTGTTCAGGTGTGGGTCTCCTCTGTGGGCTGCAGGTGGATCTCCGCACCCCAATTGACCTCCATGGGCTGCAGGGGCACATCCTGACTCACCATGGTCTGTCTGCACCACGGGCTGCAGGGGAATCTCTGCTCCAGCACCTGGAGCACCTCCTCCCCCTCCTTCTTCACTGACCTGGGTGTCTGCATAGTTCTTCTTTTCTCATATTCTCACTTCTCTCTTCTCTGATTGCAATTACATCTGCATAATAACTTGTTTTTCTTCTTAAATGCATTATCACAGAGGCGTTACTTCCATCTCTGATTGTCTTGGACTTCGACAGCAGCAGATCTTTCTTGGATCCAGCTGGCATTGGCTCTGTCAGACATGGGGGAAGCTTCTGGCAGCCTCTCACAAAACATACCCCTGTAGACACCCTACTGCTACCAAAATCTGGCCACACAAACCTGGTACAATAAATAGTGGGAAGCAAGGACAGCAAATGAGGAATGAAAGAAGCAGAGAGAAGGGGAAAACAAAAATGAGAATTTCTGTGGATATTCTCTAGAGAACAAAGAGACCAAACCAAGAAAAGTGCTGTGGAGATTTTGCATGGCCGTAAGTACAGATACAGAAGAGGACTAAAGTTCTCAGAAGGAGAAAGGAGATTAATTGAGAGCCAGCAAATTAGCATAAATGAACTAATGAAGGATGGCTAAGACCACATGGAAGAAAGACTGCCCCCCACTGGTCTTAGAATCTCTGCTAGCTCAAGCGGAAAGAGTCTGGCTTATTGATTTATAAGATACAGTCTTGGTGGAATACAAAGGTTAACATCTAAGTCTCTACTTTTTATGACTATCTTGTATAGCCCAGAACAAATTATTATCACACAAAAAATAAAGAGCTAAAACTGTACTAGTAAACAGAAGAGTGGCAGGGATCCATTTCCTAATTCTACAGTTAATTGTCATGGTTTTTCTGCATGTTAAAATCTCTAAGATTCCAAACCAGTGCACTTGAGAACTCTTTTGAAAGTTATGCACTGGCTTAAACTTCTCTGAGAGACTGATACTTGACCCAGATCAAAACTTTGGCAAGGATTCTTTTAACTGCCTAGCCATGCTGACAAATTGGTTTGCCAGCAATTTTCCCAGTACAGGTATAGTAAATATTTGCTATATTTAGTAAAATAATGGAGTATGGACTCAAACAGTGAGAATAAGTTCAATGGCTAAAAATTATAAAACTATAAAATTATAGTTGTATGTTATATCAGAAATAGTGTGGCCAGCAGGACTAGGGCAGTAATAACTCCCTTGTAATCCCCACTGGCGTGGCTGCACCTCGAATCCTGCCTTCAGATTTGGGCCCCTCACTACAAGAAGAACATTGAGGGGATAGAACACGTCCAGAGAAGGGCAACAAAGCTGGTGAAGGGTCTTACACAAGTCTTACAAGCAGCACCTGATGGGGTGGGCTTGTTAAGTCTGGAGGAAAGGAGGCTCAAGGGAGACCTTGTGATTCTCTAGAACTCCCTGAAAGGAGGGTGTAGCCAGGTGGGGATCAGCCTCCTCTCCCAGGTAACAAGTGGCAGGACAAGGAAATGAACTCAAGTTGCTCCAAGGGAGGTTTAGATAGAATATTAGGAAAAATTTCTTCACCAGAAAGTTTGCCTTGCTTTGGAATTGGCTGCCTAGGGAAGCTGAGTCCTCACAGCCCAGGTATTTAAATGATATCTAGATGTGGCACTTAGGGACAGCATTCAGTGGTGGACTTGGCCGTGCTAGGAGTTAACAGCTGGACTTCCTGATCTTAAAGGTCTTTTACAATGATTCTGTGATTCTATACAGTTATATGGTTGTTATGTGCCTGGGGTAATTTTAGGTGTCACCACTAAGATATAAAAACAAATTCATAAACCACAAGATTTCCAAAATGTATTCTGATTCAGTGAGAACTTGTATATAAACCCTCTTAGTAGACTTCACATTCGTGGTGAAGAAGAATTGTACAAAAAAGATGAAAGACAAAATAGACATTTTAAGTTTCAATTGAGATGAATATTTGGCTAGCCCTTTTTTTTTGTTAACATGTACACTTACTTGTTGGGCTATAGCATATGTAAGATGTCCACACAAAAATATACTCATGCTAGTATCCATATATGTATGTTGAACCGCCCAGGCATGTGATAAATGGTTTTGTATAGATTAAAATATGAAACTATCAGTGGTGTCTAATTTTCCCAAGCTGTTGCTGGATGTCTTTTTAAGCATGTCGCATAGCACGATAATGTACATTTCAGCTTTCCTGGATTATTTTCTGTGAGACATGGTTCTAGTAAGAAACAACCAGGCATTCTACAGGAACAAATCCTAGCAAAGCTGAAGAAGTCAGACTCTCTAGAGAAATAATTAGCAGGGATTATAGACCAATCTGGCAAGTTGTAGGCGGAAAGTGAAATTTAAACTTCTGGAACACTTGCGTTGAGAATGGACTGGCTCCAAAAAGCCTGCAAACGAATCTTCTTTATAAAAATTCAATATGTCTTAAACTTTTAGATATATTTAAAAAATATTGTTAAAATAGAAAATTTAATTAATATTAAGCAACTTAGAAGAAAGATAAATAAACACAGTACCCTTTTTACTCTTACACAGAAGGACTTGTGTACCCAATATTGAGGTTATCACTCCTCATACTGAAAAAAAATCACCAAAAATACATCACTGAACTTGTCATTTCCTTGAATGTACGATTTATTTAAATTTATTTTTTATTAATTCTACAGTTCTGGGAAGGGTTTTTTTTCCTGTTCTTTGTTTAGCCTAAAGAAAAGAAAAATCAGTGTTAGATTCCAGGTAATTTTTGCCCCTGTTGTAAATCATTAATATCTGAATGTTTATGGGTGTTAGAGGTTACAGCTCGTACTATATTCTAAACTAATCTAAATATTTTCTTTGAGTGTGAGAAAAATGAAAACTATCAGGAGAATCAGTCTTATATAGAGTGCTAATTGCTCATGAAGTAGCACAAACATCACAAGCAATACAAATGGTCTTTCAGTGCCACAGGCTAGCTCCATTAGATTAATGAGCCAACAGCTCCAACTTTGATGCCTTTTCTAATTATGCATGATTCGCCATTTCTTTCAAAAGAAAGACATCTAATTAATTAGGTACAAAATGTCATCTATAGGTCATTGACAGCAAGGGAGATCACCACTCACTCAGTTTAGTCTTCAGGCAAAATTATTACTCCTCTGGGATTACCACCAAATGTCATTATCGAATCAAAAAGAGTTCCTGCAGTAGGAAGATTATAGAAAAGAGAGGAAAAAAACCCCACAAATCCTTTCCTTTTCATCCTGACTCATACACAGAATTATCTGTTCGACCTTAAGTAGGTAAATACAATACTCCTGAGATGCTACAAATTAAAGGCTCCGTTTTTATCACATAAAATAAAAGGATATTTCAAAGTCAAAAGTGTTCCATAAAGCTCTTAAACAGTGATGCTAACTGCTGAATTGCCCCAATAAAAATACTTAGTTGCAAGTTCCCCATTTTGCTCACACTTTCAACTTCCAAACTGCCATCTTGAAGTTAGAGTTTCCACTTATTTTACAAAATGTGAAAGTGCAGCATCCTCTGAAATGTTTTTAAATTTTTGGTTTGATTTAGGGCATAATCCAACTCCCACTGCTTTCAAGGCCACAGTTTGGAAAAATGCAGGATTGTTTAATGACACCATCATTATACAGATGCAAGTCTGTTAGATTACCTTTAACTTGTGGAAAAGTAACTGAAACAGAATTATTTGAAATGTTTGACTCTTGATACCAAAAACTAAAGTTGGTTTATTCCAGCTGTTCTGTCTACAAGTGAGAAGAAATGTTATCACTTGTAATTTGCAAGGAGATAAAAAACATTGTCAGGTGCTCTCTCCGTTTGATTTATTCTCCTTTTTCCGAATGTAAAAGCTTAGATTCTTGATAGAGCAGTCCTACTTAGACAATCTATAAACCTTTAAAAGAAATGCTGTGGTCGAGCTGACTGGAATACAAAATTTACATTCAGCACTGTAGTGTAAGGTATTAAGATGCTCTTTCATTTTAAACTGGAATAGAAAGTTAAAAGTATTTAATTTATTCTTTTTCAGTGAAGGAAATAGTTTATCTTGCTGGGCGATTTCGTTTGGATTAATTCTTAAATTTTTGGTTTGTGTTCAACTCTCAATCACACTATATCTAATACATATTGGAACAATAAAGTTGTAATGGAACTTTGATACTATCCTCCTGGAAATTAAGATAAAATGTTACAGCAAAATATTTTAATTTCCTGGGAGGAGCATTTTCTGACAGAAAATAGGTTAATTAGAAAGACATGAAACAATTCTATTTTGTCTTGACTTATCCCCCCAAAAGATACGATCTACAGTTACTAGGTGAATAAAGGAAAATGCACTGCTTTTTCTTTTTTCTTTTCTTTTTTTTTTTCTTTTTTTTTTTTTCTTTCCCTTGTTTGGGGGGATATTTTTGTTTGGTTCATGTTTTACCAGATGGAACAGAATACAGCAGAGAACAACCTTGTGGATAGTCTTCTAGGTTCTAAACTCAATGTGACAGGTTACTATCAAGGAGACCTGAAGTAAATTTTACTCCTGAGTTTGTGCCCCTTTGGGTTCCATTGCTGGGTTTCTGTTTACCCCAAACTTCACTTCTGTTCTACTTCACAGAAAGCTGATAAAGAGACCCATATAACCACAGATGTCTTGCCAAACCAACCAAAACCTAACCATTCTACCAGACTGCAACCATATAGGCATACAGAAGAATGCCTGTTCATGGGACTATGGACAGCTCCAGGCAAAGCAACAAGAGCAAAGCAGCCTCAGTGGAAGGTGTGGAATTCAGCCCTTCCAATATTTAGAAATTATAAAGTAATTTGCTTGTTTCCCTTTGGACTTGAGCAGTAAGGCAGTTTGTCTTAGTGGTAGAAGGAAAATTGGGGGAAATTCAGAATGATTGTCGTCGGTCTTGAACAAATGTAACCTAGACATAAGAGGCTGATTTCTGTATACTCGGATCAGAAATGTTACAATCCTCTGCGTGGTCTGGGAACTCCCTGGTAATCTGTGCATGGACAATGAGTGTAAGACTGAGTTCATAGGCACTGTCACAACAAAGAATTTGACTAGTGGCTATAAGAGTTCTTCAAGTAAGAAGTTTGGACTGGCCTAGAGATTGTCTCAGGTAGTTCCTGCTGTGTCCAGAGCAATTAATAGGCACCATTTGTATTCTTCCACGAGCTGGGCGGAGAATCTGTCCGTCTCAGAGATATGGCCGAGATGTTTCTGCTGTAAACAGAGCAAACTTAGAACACTTGTAAGTACTGAGTAAAGCTTTGCTAGAGATGCAGATATGGTCATGTAGGACAGTGTTTTGTACACATAATGTTAGGATGTGTTATGTGTATTTTTTAAGATGCTCAACACTGATGGATTCATACATGCTGCAGAGTACACAGGGCAGATGGGTATCAGGAATTGGCAGAATATTGGTTTTGGACTGTCACCCATTCTGTCTAATGAAACCATTGTGAAAATGTTTGCAACAGAGACTCCTGTCATCACTAATAAGAGATTTCTTTCCTCACAAAGGTGTTACCCTGTGCAAAGATTCCTGTATGTTTTTAATGTGCACTTTGTTAGTGCTTGTACAACAAAACCACTCCTGCATGCTTTCTTTTACTTTGTCCATAAGACTCTTTTCTGTGTTTCCTCTAGCAAGCAATTCTTTGTATGTGGGCCAGATTTGCTCTTTAATATTCAAACAGAGATAGAAATGCAGTAAGTCCCATCTGAACATGAGGAAAAGCTTCCTTACTTTGAGAGTGTCAGAGCACTGGAATAGGCTGCTCAGAGAGTTTGCAGAGTTTCCTTCCCTGGAGATACTCAAAACCTGCCTAAATGCAATCCTGTGGAATTTACTCTGGGTGAACCTGCTTTAGAAGGGGGGTTGGATTAGAAGACCTCCAGAGGTCCCTTCCAACACTAGACTTTCTGTGATTTTGAGAATCTTTCAGTGATTCTGTGACTAGGGGGCCTGCTCCATATACTATCTGTATTCCATGGAATCACTTTCTAGTCCAGACAGAGACCAGATGAATACATATAGGTATGTAAATATGAATATCTCTATATAAGAGTGAAATGGGTTCATGAGCATAAACTTTGTTATCTTGAATTAGAACTTTAAAAACCCCTCCTCACTTAGTATTAGCTTGTAGAAGATATCAGTTCTGATGTTGATGTCTCAGGTTTCTTAAATGTTCATTATGAAATGTTGCAAATTTGCACCTAATTGCTTGTTCAGATGGGAAAATGCATGTGAAAGTGGATAAGTAAACTGATATAAGCAGGCAGCAACACCATTATTATTATAGTACTATTATTAATGTATAGTGCTGTAAATAATTTGTCTGTGTTTTCTCATACTGCACAACAACAATTTTTTTATTGTAGATAATCAAGATGTTCAGAGCTCTCGGTTTCTCTTTAATAGGTACTTCATGCAGTTAATTTGTTCTCTGCATTCCTTTGTGGTGATTCAAGTGTTTTACACCCAGGAATATATATTTGAAGTTCTGTTCTTTAACTAGAACTTTCTGATATTCAGAAATTACTTTTATCTGCAGGGAAAAGAGATTGAAGTGAGAGAAAAAGAGTTACATGACAAGCTGGGAACCACAGACTGAAATTCTCTGCTGCATAAGGCAAAGATGATATGATCAGCTAGAGGATTTTCATGATCCTAATGAAGAGCCAAAAAAACAGTTTGCCAACCTGTACACTGATTTTAGCAGAATATCAAAGGCTTGCAAATCAGTTTAGCATCTGGACTTTTAAAATTTAATCAGGGAATTACAAGTGTTGGTAAGTTAGGGTCTGATCTTTCAGACCTGTAAGAGAGTTTTGCTATTTAGTTAATTGGAAGCAGAACCAAGTCCTTTATACTTCAAGGTGTCATAGAAAACCACATGTTGCAAACAAAATCACAACTACTCTTCATCTATTTTAAAAGACTCTTTACCCGATCAACCACCAATCCGTGCATTGTTTGGAGTGGCAACCTTGTCTGAACACAAACAGTAAGATAACCAAAACCTTCAGCATCCATTTGTCTCCATAAAAGAACAAAGCAATGAAGAGGAAGGTGTCTGTGCTGGTGTTGGCTGGCACAAAGCTAACTTTGTTCACAGTAGCTGGTATGGGGCTGGTTTGGGTTTGCTGAAATGAGGGTTGATAATAGAGAGTTTTCATTTGATGATACATGATAATACAATGTTTTCATTTTTGTTGAGTGGGGTTTGCTCGGCATTCAGGCATCTCACCACACCCCACCAGGGAGGAGACTGGGAGTACACAAGAAGCAGGGGACAACACAGCCAGGACAGTTGACCTTGACTGACCAATGGGATATTCCAGGCCATATGACAGCATCATGCTCAGCCTGAGGAAGAAAAAGGAGGAAGAGGGAGACATTGAGAATGAGTGCGTTTGTCTTCCCAAGTCATGGTTACATGTGATGGAGCCCTGCATTCCTGGAGACGGCTGAACACCCACCTCCCCATGGAAAGTGGTGAATGGATTCCTTGTTTTGCTTTTCTTATGTGCATGGTTTTTATTTTACCTATTAAGCTGCCTTTATCTCAACCCACCAGTTTTCTCACTTTTACTCTTCCCGTTCTCTCCCCCATGCCACCAGGGGTGATTGAACATGTTGCTGTGTGGTGCTTAGTTATCAGCTGGTGTTAAACCACAACAATATCTGAAAGAGGTTTAGGAATTGCCACAGGTAGAGACCACACAAGAAATAAGTAAAGAGGAATTAAAATAAGCTACATATCTTGTCCACCTTTTCCTATAATCCTGTTTTCAGCATGTTCACATAACTTCCAGCTTGATGCAATCTTTATTCTCTGGTGGGCTACACATTATAACAGATTCCAGCAACATTCTTAGCTGTGGCTCCTAGTGCAATCTTGATTCTGCAACTATCTTTAGGTAGGTAGGATTATGGGTGGCAAATGATGCAGTCTGTACCACTCTTCACAGTCTATGCATCAATGCTGAAAGGAGACGTGTATGTTGATCCTCAAGACACAACCCATCAGTTAAGAAAGCAGGTGGAGAAGGAGTCTCAGGGGACTTGTTTGCCATGGTGCACACTTATGAAACACATATATTTGCCTCTTTCTAAATGAAAAAAACCCTACCAAAACCCAAAAAACCCCACAAACCCAAAACAAAGCTTGAATTTTAACTGTGTTGACCATCCTCTTCTGAGATGCTTTCTGTATGTGTGATTGGAGATCATTAAGGAACAATTGTCTTCACTGTGCTTGAACTTGAGTTGGAGACTATTGTGCTTTCCAATCTGAGTTATCTCATATGTTGTCTGCAACCTGGCTCATCTCAGAAGATGTAGAATATCACTTCTTCACAGTAAAGGGAGCAGTTGCAGTCATAGATGTAATTTACAGGGCAGTTTGTGTATTCAGAGAATACAGTAGGCACTTAAATTGCAAAGCATCCTTTGTCTCCATTAACTGTGACTACAAGGCAGAAAACAGAGACAGTAAAAATGAGGGTTGATTAAAGCTTCACATTGCAATAAGCCAAACTCAGGATACAACCACCTTAACTCTCAAAATTTTGTTGCACCTTTAAGGAGGGACAGTTTCTCTACTCCCTCTCAAGACAATTGTTGTTTTTCTGTAATCTCAAGTAAAAGTCCTGGTTATGGACAGGAGTTGAGATACTGCTGACATTCCCTTCAAATGGAGGATTTTGATAGAAGCCAAATCAATTGAAGCCCAAGTGAGTCAGCTGTAAAAATTGCTTCATATTTTGTAATCTTTCAAATGAATGCATTGACAAATATCTGGGTTTAAAAGAAAGGAGTCAGAAATGATCTTACATTTGTTTAGAATTGTACACAATGTGTTAGCAAAAGCAATCAATACCTAATTACAAGCCTATCTCTGAGACCACAGTCCCCTCTATTCTAATGTTTTCCACAGAGATAAACCACTTGCTGCATGACCTGACACATTTGTTTTGACAGCTCTGCTTCAAACATGACAGCAAATGTCATAGTCTAAGAATAGCCTCCATCCTCAAAAAACCCCCACAATTCTATAGGTTTTATTATGTCACCTGCAAAAGTTTTTGCAGTGAACTCTGGTTTGTTTGGTTCCTCTTTTATCCTTGAACAGCGATTCCAAAGACACATTTACACTAAAAGGCTTTTAATCTACTGCCAAGATGTTCATAAGCAGTCAAGGGTTTCCAAGGCCTTTGCAGAATTGAATCCTACCTGAGAAAAGCTAATCGTGGGATGCAGATCAATTCCATCCAGCTTTTTAAAATAAATCTAGACTCACAAGACAATAGTCTTGTTGTTTTTTCTGTCCCAAATGCGTCCAGAGACAGCCATCTCTAAAGTCAGGACTGGATTTTAGTTTACATTTCAGGATAAATACTACTGTGATTTAAAATCACAGTAGTAGGAGCTGCAAGTAGCTTAACTGTAATTAGCTCAAGCAAGTCAGCAAAATGAAGTCAGAGGTTAATCTGTGACAAGGAATCAAGATATAAGCATAGATTAACCTGTGCATATACAGTTGTCATACAGGTGGATAAAGAGCAGTCAGGCTATTACAGTTTTCAGTCCAGCTCACATGTCTGTTTTCCAAGAAGCAACCTGAACACAAGAAATAATTGTAATGAAATACCTAGGCTGATAATAAAATCCTCCCAAAGTTCATACATGCTTTACTACTTTCCTCACTTTTCACATAAAAACAAAACAAAACGAAGCATCAATGCTGCACTTCCCAAGATCAATCATTTTTTACCATATTCAGAAGATTGAACATGAAAGGCTGCATGTAACAGAACTTACCCAGCCAAAATGTGCCATAACAACTCTTCCACACTCTGGTTGCCAGAGGGAACTAAAACTAGTCCTCAGCTGAATCCATAAATAGCAGTGTTTCACCTGTGCAAACTAAGCACGTAATTATCTGATAAATTGTGTGAGCAAATAGCTAATTTGCACCCTACTGTTAATATTAATATTTAAATATGAATCTTTCAACTCTTCTACTTTCCTGACTTAAATCAGCAGTCTGTGAACTCTTTACCTTGAAGACAAAAATTACATTAAGATTTTGGAGTCACAGTACTTATGAAAGAAGAAAACTGATGTCTAAATGTATAAGTAACTAAATTCACATCCAGTTTTAAACACTATCAGTATTTTATAAAAAAAAAATAAAATTACTTAATAAGTAAGTAAGAATCATTGCAATTGGCACCATCTGTTCTAAGCCAGTAGCTGAATGACTGAGCTGCTAAACATGCAATTCTAAAAGTCCTGAATGACTAGATGTTGTGTGAAAAACTGTAAAAATATGTTTGGTAAAGGGCTTGACAATATCTAGAAAACATGGAGATATGTATTTGCCAGTATATTGGGTAAAAAGCAAAAACAGAAGAGAGGAAAATAAGTAAGCACCCAGACACGAGGCATAAACAGCAGGTAAAAAGACAATGTCATGGACCAGAAGACCTTGAAGAAATAATAATAATAATAATAATAATAATAATAATAATAATAATAGTAATAAAGAATAACGGGAAATGAGAAACAGGGTATTGACGTGGATCTTGGATGTAGTTAAGATCTGATATAGGGTTCAAGATACCTGAGGATATGAATGTGACTGTGGATCAAGATGGAAGGGTATGCACTTGTCTGCTAGTGAACTTCAGCCTGTATCCACTGGAGAGGACAAATGTATTTGTGCTGTGCTACTCAAGCTTTTGTGACTGCTGTTGGTGTTTATGGGGGTACCAGTAAAGATAATGTTCACTACTACTCTCGATTTTTTCTGTATGTTGTGGGGGGTGTGTGTACATGTGTGTTTGTACCTACTGCTGTAGAATGTATGCTCAACCTTGCTACTGTCCAGACCTACAAAAAGGAACATCAGGAAACATGGGCGAGTAGAAACCTCCTGGGTATTGAAGTCTGCTGGATTCAGGTTCCCTCAACAGATACATATAAAAAGTGTGTGATGACAGTAAAAAGGTGATCTTACCCATAATAGACTTATTGCTCCCCAAACGTTGAACATGAAATGGACACTGGTCCTTGCTGATTTGCTGTCCTTCAACAGCCTCCTGAAGGAGCCTGTGGACAAGGAGGAAGTCTCTATTGTCCTTGGAGTCACTACTTTTTCAGGGCAATGATTTTCTTTTAATTTTTACAAGTTTTCTGTACACGTATTTACTACAAGAATAATGTAAGGCACCTTATTCTGGGTGTTCTTACCAAAAAGGCTGAATTCACCTATTCAGCTATAACACTGGGTAATAGCCATTAATATAGCATTCAATGTTCTTACTTTCCTCTCTTGCACACGCCCCCACTAAAAAAAGACAAGGCGCATGCCTTTGACATATTTTAGTCAAAGACAGACTGCTCTTGAAGAAACTTTTCTCCTTCACAGAGTAACTCAAAAGATTGTAAACAAGTGACTTATTTTACCGATAATTACAGCTCATGTTTACATGGGTCATGGGAGAGATCCAATTGTTAAAGCCCTTCAGCATCATTCCAGACTTTGATCTTTTCTCCCTTATTTACATGCACTCATTAGCAATTATTGTGCAATTTGTTATATACAAAAAAGCCCACTGTCTTGTTGGCTCCTTTACTTTTCTCTAGGTCTCCTGGAAGGCTGTGTCATTTAAAGTGGTACTCCCTGACACTTCCATTGGAATGTCTTAGAGGCACTAAGTACCTTGTAAGATACATTTATAAATAAGCAATCTTATCTACACAAAAGAAAAAATGAGATTTAAGTATTCTGTTTTTCATGTCTAATATACTACTTTTTTTCAGCTGCACTTTGCCCTGATACACAATTTATTTGGTACTATATTTACTTCATTTAATAATTTCTAACAACAATTATGAAAACTCTATTCTCCTTGCATCTCATCATCTGATCTTTCACTTGCGTATTTTCTTTCAGTGTTGGCAGATCAAATGAGAAGTTTTTACTCTTACAGATACCTAGAGTATTTACCTCTTCATTTTAACACAATATTCTATAAACACTCTTATGAAATCCTTTTATCTTTTGTTTGCTGGAAACAAAATGCTTCAGAATAGCTTGCTATGTAATTGAATAGAAATCTCCTGTCATCCGCCTCTTAAATGTGAATTTTCTGCTATTGTTTTTTTTCCATTGAATCTCTTTTATTTGTCATCAAGTCTTTACATTATCAGTTTTAGAAGGATTTTTCCTGCGAAAGTCAGATGAGCAAAATAAGCTAGTTTGTTTATGCTTGAATTAATTTTTCTGCTAACTCTAAGACCGACTGGCATATAATTCTAAATTAGTTATGATTTTTAACAGGCAAAGCTGTTGCTGTGCATCTTCACAGTAGTTATGAGTTGACCCTGGCCAAAAGCTGAAGTGGAATATTCCTTTATCCATTTCAGGTCAAATGTCCAAGTATTCTCCCTCCCAACTTCCTCACCCTTAGCCTACTCACTGGGGGGGCAAGAGCAGGAAAAAAGAGAAAGCCTTGGTGCTCTGCAAGTGTTGTTGAACCATATTCAAAACACTGGTGTGCTACCAGCACTGTTAGGGCAACAAATCTAAAACAGAGGACCATGCAGGCTGCAATGATGAAAGTTAACCCCACGTCAGCCGGACCCAGTACTGTGATCTGCACACGAGTACACCGCGGTAAGACTCTCAGAATCTGAATGAGCTGTGTGGCAAATAATTATGCTTGTGAGCTACAAACTGGTGGACACCCCATGTCTTCTGCCCTTCAGAAGACCTCTGAATAACCTCTGTAGTACATGAGAAGGAAATGTACTTGAAAAATCTTTTAACTGCTAAAAGAACTCATGCTTTTGAAAAGGTTCCCAATGGCAGCCCTTAGTACTTCTTTTCTGTTTATATTCTACCCTCACGGCTGAGGGAGGGAATGAAACATCTTTGTTAGTCTCCATCCTTGAGAAAGACCCCAAACTCTGAAATGTGTTGGCAGGGGCTGATAAACTCTCCTGTGGTCACTTCTCAAAGGGATACGGGATGGATATGCCAAATCTCCCATCTTTGGTGGACTGGATGAGTGCACTGTGTCCCTTACGTGTGCAACTAAGACTTTATTCTTACTTTTCATCTAGAAACAAAGTTTATGCTTGACTGAGCAAAGCAAACAAAATTAAAACGAACAGTTAAGTCCTTTCTAAGAGCCCTTGCCTCTCATGCAGGGTAAAAAGACAAGCTATTACCTGCTGGATTAACATTGCTGAAACTACTACCAGTTAAACACAAATTGCTGTAACTTGTTTGACAAATGGAGTACGGTTTTTCGTTAGACAATATTACAGAGATACCTCAAAACACTTGTACTTTGGGTAACCTACCCTGAGAAGTAGGATCAGCTGGGGTAGAAGCACGGATTATCCGTCTCACTTGCAGTATCTTGCTGGGATAATACTGTATGTTGCCCAAAATTTGCAATGAACACGTGAAAGGCCCCACACTGGTCACCAACTTAAAATGGACTTACCGAGTCTTTTAAGTATGCAACTCAAAAAACAAACAAACAAACAAACAAACAAACAAACAAACAAACAAACAAACAAACAAACAAACAACAACAAAAAAACCACAAAAAAAAACAAAACACCAAAAAACCAACCCTAAAGCCAAATGTATAAATTGATAACTGTTGGGTTTTAAGAAAAATTGAAATCAAGAGATGAAAACGGTGACCACCATGTTCCGGCACACAGGTTTTGTCCTCACAATTAGCTTTCAGACTGGTATTATTTCAAGGATATTTCATTTTCATGCATCAGTCTCTATGGAGAAGTCCTTCTGTGACTAGAGGAAAGGTAACTCCTTTTATGATTCTGTCTGTGATGTGTAGCTCTGTGTGTCCATGCTGTGCTGGTCTCGGTAGCCTTCTGTTGTCTACTACACCACGTTGCTTGTAGACCTCTCACTCCTTTGGAACATTTTTCCTTCTCATCTTGAATTATGCCACTTGGTCATTTCCATACAGCCTGAGTTGCTCCCTGAGCAGGAGTAATTTCCCTCTCTTAGAAAAGGTTTCATACTTTGCTTTGATAGTTTAATCTGTAGGCATGAGCCTGAGTAAATCAGTATTAGCTCTGTACTGAACCTTCATAATCCTGTACCACAGCCAGAAGAATATCTATTATTGCTGCTCTTAGTCGAGTTCATATGGAAGCACACAAGGTGTGCTCACTTAATTTGATCTCATGGGAGATCTATAACCTCCAGTAGAGAGGTGGCAGTGAGTATCTGAAGAAGGTAATTTCTTTAAACTCATCAGTTAGATTCAGAAGAGGGAGACTAAGCTGTCTTGGGTAATGATAGTGTTTAACATCTCTCACAGAAGACCCAGAGACTTCTCAACATCTTTGAAATAAATGACTTGATAAATAGCTGATCTTTGACTTCATGAATAGACTCTTCCTTAAGCAGGGAGTGAAGTGTTAAGCCCCCATGTTCCCTGATTTTTTCAATATTGTCTTGAATGCATCCTTTTGCCCATTTTTTCTTCAGCTGCTGTGGTAGAAACTCTGTTATAACAAGGTCACCAAACAGTTGCATTTATAACTGTGAGTGGAGTGCAGGTCTAGAGATGAGCTCAGGAGGGCATTGCAGGAGCAGTAGTGCCTCTGCCCTAAGATGAAGCCTGCCATTGCTGTAACTTTGTGCTAGCTGATTCATGGAGCAGTAATAAAGGTTATGGCAGTCAGTAAATAACCTGTCAAATTCCTACTGCTTCCCTTACCCAATTCAAAGGATTCATCAATCTCTGCACACACTTGTGCTGCACATCTGGGTTGCTTATTGATGATCTGGATCATGTTCATCAGTTCCTTGCTCATTTAATGCTTCTATAATCACCTCAAGCCTGTGTAAACCCTTTCAGAACCACTGAGGTGTAAAATATCTTCCCTTTTGGTGTTCAAGGTGCCACTCTCTGCATTCTGACTATGCATTTAACAGCACTATAGACTAGTATAAACTCACCTTCCTTTCCCTCTAGAAACACCTTTATTAAAGAGCAGAAAGTATCCCTACCTTAAAAGACACTCAAACATAGACACAGACACACACACAAAGTAAAAGTACCCTCTCCCCACACACACACTTCTTAATTAGACTTTTTAAATGCTATTTTTTATGGAAAATATAATTTTTTTAACACAATAGATGTCTTACACTGTTTTTAGGAATAGGGATGAAATGATTACTCTGCTTGTTCAATTTTTCTATTAATTGCTAAAAAAGAGACAGAAGCAGTGTTGACTGATTTTTTAGATATTCACTGATTCTGATCACAGAATATTTCCTTCAAAAGCCCAACATCCAGGAG
>VWZT01016214.1:6332-30425 GCA_013397055.1 Pachycephala philippinensis | reverse complement strand
TCTCCTTTTTTTTTTTTTTTTTTTTTTTTTTTTTTTTTTTCTTTGTAAAAGGAAAAGTCATACCGCACTGCAAGATGCCATAAACAGACAAGAGAAAAATATGTGAGAGTATTTCCTGGAGAGCACCCTCACAAGTACAGCACTCATGCCATCAGCTGTTTCTCTCTGGCTTCCCCAGGATACAGTCAACCTCCAGCAGAGACTCCTATAAATCTGGAAAGGCAGAAGAGCCAGGCATTCCATGAAGTGCATTAAGAACTTCAGTGTGATCAATCTGTTTTGTGTGGAATGTGGCTGGTACAAACCCCTAAGATCTATATCTAAGTAAACTGATAGGGTTTACTTAATGTGTTTTTCTCCTCTATGTTCATTGCAGGAGAACTACCTCCCTGTAAGGAAACTGCTGTTGGTAAAGAAGACTTGGTAATCTTCCTTTGAGTGTTGCTTTCTAGTTAACAAGAAAAAAAGTAATTGCAGCTGCTTCCACATTACATGCTTATTGTTTTTTCCATTCTGCTTTAAAAGGAAATCCCAGACCTTTGTGATCCAGACATAGATATTTATTATAAACTA
The DNA here is from genome assembly GCA_013397055.1 of Pachycephala philippinensis. NCBI lineage: Eukaryota > Metazoa > Chordata > Aves > Passeriformes > Pachycephala > Pachycephala philippinensis. Next base: position 29,852 of record VWZT01016214.1, on the reverse strand, counting down.
ATTTTTAAAATAAGGATATGGGTGCTCAATATCCTGCTGAAACTCAGTCAGATATTGAATGCAGTAGCTATGTCTTTATTATTAAATCTGAACTTGGAACAAAAATCTATATAAATACATGCTTCAGCTTTTGTGGAGATTTTTGTGGCTTTTGGGTTTTTTTAAATTCAAAATCTTACTGAAATATGAAGACTCTTCATGAAGCTATGAATGATACATATTTATCCACTGGAATTACATCAGAACTACATTTTTGGCTTGTGTTTAATTTAAAGAATACATTTTCAGAACTGAATCTTGATATTAGCATACAGATGGAAATGAACAGTATGTCAATAATGACTGACAAAGCAGATAGATTGCTGGTTGCTTTATTTTAGATTAGTTCTAAATTTTCTCATGGAGAATATAAAAATGTAAAAGAGTATTTCAATTTTCCATTTCATTTAAACTGAGAAGAAAGCAATAATTCGAGGAAAACTAATAAAAGACTGATGTTAGAATATGATTGACATGTGGCTAAAATATGTTCCAGTTGTAAAGACAGTCCAGTGCTAATAAAACAACATTGACTGACTTGTAACCTTCAGGCCTCCCTTGCTCACATATAATTGATTTTAAAACAGTGTCCAAAAAAGAAAAGATGCCGTTCTATGTCTGCATGGATTTTTCCTTTGTTCTGCTGTCTTTGTTAGGAAGCACTTGAAATTAAATTACAATGTATCTTAGGGTGAATATAACTAATTACATATTTCTTTGCTATCTTATGAAGTAAAAAAAAAAAAAAAAGAAGAAAGAAAAATTTCATGCTCCACTGTGAAGGTAAAATGCTTTATTTGTGTACACTTCCTAATAGGTGAAAATTCATGAAAGGAAGTGAGATAATCTGATGATGTGGGTGAAACAACTTCTAAAATTTTTACAGTGCTGGAGACAGCAGGACCATTCAGATGTCCCTTGTTACTTGGGTAAGGTATACTAATTATTTTATTTGTTTATATGCATAAACAGGTCTTATTTTCAGAGTCAGAACACATGGAAACAAATCCCAGAAAATTAAATATTTATATTTGTAATTTTGTTTTAGTGCCTAGGATTTGTCTCGTAACAACTTCAGCCTCCTTATATCATCAATAAAGAGAAGCATTCTTCTTATTCTCAGCTAAACACCACACAGCTGCTCACTGACTCTCCTCTGGTGGGATGACGTAGAGAATCAGAAGAGTAAAAGGGAGAAAAGTCATGGGTTGAGATAAAGGCAGTTGAATAGGTAAAGGAAAAGCTGTGCACACAAGCAAAGCAAAACAAGGAATTCATTCACCACTTCCCATGTGCAGGCAGCTGTTCAGCCATCTCCAGGACAGCAGGGCTCCATTGCATGTAAGGGTGACTTGGGAAGAAAACACCACCACTTTGAATGTCCCTCCCTTTCTCTTTCTTCCACAGCTTTGACACTCTGAGCATGATGTCACCTGGGCTGGGATATCCCTTTGGTCAGCTGGGATCAGCTGTCCTGGCTGTGTCCCCTCCCAGCTTCTTGTGCACTCCCAGCTTCCTTGCTGGTGGGATGGGCTGAGAGGCTTCAAAAAAGTCTTTAACACTGTGCAAGCACTGCTCAGGAATAATGAAAACATCCCTGTGTTATCAACATTGTTTCCAGTATAAATGCAAAACATGGCTGCATACTAGCTACTATGAAGAAAATTAAGTCTATCCCAGCCAAAAGCAGTACAAAGGACCAAAGAAATAGCTCTATAGAATTGTGTTTTCTCTCTGTTCAATGCAAACAAGGTCATTAGTTCAGAGGCAAATGACTGCACCACAGATGTCTGAAGAAGCTACCATAAATCACAGCAAATCTGTCACTATAAACCGACATCTCAGCCTGTACATACCATTCCAGTCTCTCAAAAAGGAAAGGTTTAAATATTAGACTTTTTTTCTTAATATGACTTCTATTGCTCATTGGCATTTTTGAAAACTAACACCCCTGAAATGAGCAGTAAAACTCTCATTTCTTCCTTTGTATTACAATCTAGCTCTCAGTGTGTGATCTAACTAGTATAGTTACAGAAATGGCAACCAATAGATGCATAGGCTTTGTTTCTATTCTACCTCTTTCCCACCATTATGGATGTATCTGCACTATAGAACAACTTAGCTCTTAAGAAGACTCAAACCTTCAGTCTGATGCATACATTTTAACTCAGCCTTGGGCTCCAAACTCAAATGAACTAACGCTTCCTCAAAACAAAACCTGATACAGAGTCTGCATCTGGTTAATGACATTTTCTCAGTTCTGCATCAAAAGACATTATGGATGGGCTTTCTCTCTCTCCATTTTGTGCATTCCTCCAACACCCTGCCTGCAGGACATTAATGCACCCAAGATATGCAAGGTATGTTACTTATGCTGCAACATTATTGTTTTAGTGGTCTGCAACACAGCTCTTACTGTATTTCAGATACTTCCAGTTTTATATTCAGACTTTAGAGACCACCCACAATGCGTCTCTGAGCCAACTGCTCTGTGGTCTGATTGAAATGCTTTTGTTTGAGTATTTAGAAATGTGAGCTATTATACAATCTGGAATAGGAAGGGATGTCATGGAAACATCTTGTGTGGATGCATTTAGCAATAGACATGTTACCTGTTGAAAAACTCTACTCTTAACAGAGTTACCAGAAAGATAATATTGATGTAATTTACTCTGAATCAGGAAAGAATTAATGTCAGCCAGCTTTAAGCATCTATGCTTAAACTACTTGCCTAGACTCCCTTAATAGTCAGAGGAGGTGAACAGACACGGGATACAGATCATCTGACCTTTTAGGCACTTCCCTTTAGAAGAAATTGGATGAACTGTAGTGCATTACAGAACTGGTTTTCTCTAATGGCTATTCAGTAATCTAGGCAAACGGTCCAGATGTAGAAATCTACATGGAATATCTCTGAAGAGAGGAAAGAGGCCTTTTTAAAATAAATCTGTTCTACATGCTTTAAAATTCACAGGCCTGTGGATACTTCTGCTTTCTACAAGCCATACTGGATGTGCATGCGTCAGTTATGGCTCAAATTCTAAGTCACTTTAGTCATGAGATTAATGAGATACAGCTTCCTTAAAATTATATTTTAAAAACAACATGGTATTCACAGGAATGCTTTATTATGTGCTCCTAGGAAGCATTCATTTGGGATCTGATTTATGTTTTCTTTGTAAGTCTTCTTTCAAATAGTTCATGGCAGCAGCTGCTATGAAAAAACATTAGATGGATTATTTTAACTAATTGTTATCAACCAATTGTTTGCATGTTTGTGTGTGGGAACTATAGCCTTTGTTTAATCAGTTTGTGGGTGTTAATTAAGAAGACTGTGCCAGTTGTCATTAGACTTGAATTATTTACAGAGGTCTCCTTCACTCCCCTGAAACAATTTTGGGCACCTAAGAGTCTGGGAAAATCTTAAACACATTTTTAGGAAGCAGCTCCGAGACAAGATGAGCTTAATTGCTGCTCAGAATGAACTGAAATTCACATTTGCACCATGATTAATACCTTTTTGCTGTAAGCTCAAGATTTCAAGTCTTGTCCTTGTCAAACTGGCACCATGATTCAGAAGAGATTGCTGTTGCTATTGACTTCAAGTAACCATTATTAGCAACAACAGAGCTGCAGTCATTTGTTTGGCAAAAGATCTCTACGTGCATTAGCGACGTTCTGCCTTTTGAAGAGCCCCCTCTTGCAAGCTTCACAAATGCTCATATCCATAATGTGATTTTGCATTTCTGTTCAAATTAACTTCGTACTTGTACACTATTGTACTCAGTTTGCTGCCTACAAGTCTTGTGCTAACCTGGTAACCAGTGGCATCGCAGCTGCAATTGGAAGGCACTGAATTTCCTCACCTGCCTGGAGTTAGTCAGCTGGGATAAAGAGAGTCTGAGAGGAACTAAGACCTTCCCTTCCTCCACAGTCTGCTGCTGTGAGCAGGTAATATGATAGGAAGACCAAGGAACACTTATGGCAGATATTTATAGACTCAGTCTGTAGCTGAATAAATTCTTAGTTATTTAAAAATATATAATAAATTCATTAAGAAATTTGCAGGATAAGCAAGAGAAGACACAGATATACCCAATTTTATTTAATATCTTTCTCTCTGTAATGTTATTGTATTTGAATGCATCCTCAGATCTTTAAACCATTCCTGGTTTTAATCTCTCTTCCCCAGCTTTGATGGAGGATGAAGGGAAAATGAATTGTTTGGAGAGACGTAAATGTGGCAGATGAAACAAAATTATTAGTGGTCACTTGCTAGTTACTATGCAGTTAAGGTAATACTGGTCAGGAACTCATTGACAGGGGAGAAACTAAAATTTGAAATGTCAGAATATTGAGAAAGTGAATTTTTTTTTTTTTTTTAAGGGAATTGCAGTATCCCAAATTCTAAAATCACAGGTTTCCCAATAATGGTTCATGCTCTGAATAGATCAGTCAACCTATAGTCTAACCTCAGAAAAGATTAGAAAATGTCAAAGATAGAATCAGGACAATCATAATTTTCCCCTTTTATAAACAATTAACCAGGAGCTCAGCAGCACGTATTCCCTTCCCCTTAGTCATGAAAAGATATGATAGTATCTCAACCTTTCATAATATTGCATACACTATTGTGCTGTTTCATTATTAGAATCATGCTGTATCCAGCCCCTGTGCGAGTAGAGAAAACCAGGGCTGGCTCACTGCACCCAGCTTGCATTGTGTGTTTAGAGAAAATCTTGCCTGTGGGGTTGTCATAGCATTTCTTTCTTCTTTTCTCTTTTCTCTTTTCTCTTTTCTCTTTTCTCTTTTCTTTTTCTTTTCTCTTCTCTTCTCTTCTCTTCTCTTCTCTTCTCTTCTCTTCTCTTCTCTTCTCTTCTCTTCTCTTCTCTTCTCTTCTCTTCTCTTCTCTTCTCTTCTCTTCTCTTCTCTTCTCTTCTCTTCTCTTCTCTTCTCTTCTCTTCTCNTTTTTTTACCTTCCTGCAGTTTCTTCCTCACCGTTTAGGGATACAAAAGCCTCTTTCTCCCTTTCCACTTCCTGCCACCAGAGGGGCTGCTACATGTTGTTAAGTCACAGAAATACCAAACACTTCAGGGACATGATTAATGGCAATAGCTACTTTGCTTGATGGATTTTGATCCCCCAGCAGAAATCTGGCATCAATCATGTGGCTGAATTCCTCTCTGCTGCTAGATGATTTAGTATCCCATGTCCTGTGTTCTACAACTTCCATTTGGAGCTGAACAATTTCGCTGTCACTTTGGAAGTGTAGCAATAATTTCCATTCTGCTTTAGATTCCAAGGTGTTGGCAAGTCACTGCTTTTAGGAGACACTACAAAGGGGTTCATTAGAACTATGAGAATAGGGAAGACACTCCATTAATTATCCTTTGGCCAGTAATACATACTCTCCCCCCAACCCCATTATAGACTAAACAGACTTTCTCTATAATTTCAGATATATGTGTGTTCTGTTTAGCATTTGCTTGCAATTTGTGAATAAAATCTTGTGTCATGGTATAGAGTTTTTGAACTTCGTAACTACTGATGAACTTCTACAGACAATACTTCCACATTAAAATCAAGATGTAGAAACTGCAGAAGATGTGGTAAATCACTTAAATACTTGAAATCTCAAGCATAGAGGTATCTAAAAATTTTACCGTTATATTAATATGAATTCTGAGGATGCTAAGTAGGCTTCCATCTAATATTAGTATTCTACTAGTAAAGTTAATTAACCAGTTAATAAAATGTTGTAATAAACTGTAAGCAAGTTAACAAATAAAACTCAAACCAAGTGAAAAAGTTGTGACAGAGAACAGAAGCTAATAAAAAGACTTGCCACCAGACTCCAAACAACTATCTTGCAAACTTAAGTATTAGCAAAATTAATTGTTCAAATACCTCTGTGAAACAATGATGCAAATAGAGAGAATTAAACATGAAGTGGCTTTGAACAGGCTCAAAGAACACATCTATGGGAAGTCATGTCAGGAACTATGGGACTGATTTCAAGAATTTACAGAACCACTTTACCGTCGGCAATTCTCAGAATGCACAAATAATAAGCTGTCCTGACAATGTAACAGTTCATCCAAATAAATTTTAAACTTATGACTATTGCAAAAAATACTTTAGTATCCCTTTCTGTTAGGAGAAATGTCTTACACTTCAGACCCTGAACCAAGCTAGGATTACTGAGGCAACTAGTTTACTCTAGTTCTGCTTAAAATATTAAATTAGTACCAATCTAAATCAAGATCCCAGACATGACCATTAATATACCACAAATTATTTGACATAAATAACCCCCCAACAAATTAAGGAAATTCTGTAATTATATGCTTTACTTACATCTCACCTCTCTCTGCCCAATATTCACACAAAATACCTGATTTCCCAAGCATGAGCATGCTTATCTACATCTCCTAGCATGTGTAACTAAGCAACCCTCTGACTCACCAACACCTGAGAACCTGCAGATCACTGCACTGCAGTTTGCTATCATTACAAAAAGACTCATTCTCTCTACTCGGGGGAAGCCTTTGGGCCAGTGCAAAGTTCCCCTTGGGAGCTCCAGCACTGATTAATCAAATTCTATGCTGTGAAGGTGACTAGGAGTTCTCTCCATCATCCATTTTCATGCCAGTCCTTTGTCTCAAACCTATCCACCGTCTCATTGTCTCTGTTAGCACTGTGACTGTAGGAGAGACCATTCTCACACTGATTGCTCATAAATTAAATTTGGTAGCAGTTGCCACAGGACTTTCTTGCAGTGTGTAAACTGATCTTCAGGCCAGAGTTGGTAGTCTTTTACTGTTGTACCTGCAGGGAGTAATCTCAAGGGACACACCAAAAATAACAATTAAAAAAAGAAAGAAAATCTTTTCCCCAACTTAACCACCAAACATTTCCTCTTTGGTAGGCATGTTATTAGTCTATTTCTTCTATTCTATCAATATGAAATGCCTTTTGGTGTGAGACTGTGTCATTCTTTGAACAGACATACCTATGACATCATCCCCACTAGGTACTCAAACACCTTTAGCAGTAGGGAAACCACACTGCCAAAGCAAGGCTCTTAGGTCTCCCATATAGTCTCCAAGAAAGTGCAGGATGCCTCTGAGAAAAAGTCCAGAAAGCTTTTAGAATGTAAACAATCTTCTGCCTTACGGCATATATGCTTGAACTATGGGCAAACTTACCAAAGCTCATGGATTTAAGGTTGTTCTACACTCATTGGATCTAGTGTTTGCAGTTCCTCAGGTGGATTTTCTCCAGACAGAAAACCATTCCTGTAAAAAAGTTCTTGAGTGACAGTGCACAATAATTTAGTTCAGGCATTATAATTTGTGGCCCAGAGACTGCTGCAGGCATGTAATGATTCCTAAATAGTCCAAGCCAAAATTATTAAGAAAAGCAATTTTATTGTCAGAGGCTAAAATTCATAGTGCAAAAGTCTTCGCTTACATTAGAATAGTTTCAGAATCTGTAAATTGCAAAAGTTAGAAAAAATATTTGTTCGTCGATGGAGACATTAACTCAGGAAATGGAAGACTTGGGTTCTGCACTAACTTCAGAACATTGCACCTATAATTCTTATATCCTGGACATCAGCCGTGGTTGGTAATTACTTATGGAATTGCAGGAAAGCTGATTCTCTTTTCTTTCTGTTCAGAATGGGCCATTCTGTAGCCTGGAATGAAAATGTCAAGAAACCAGAAGAAGCAGCAGCACAAATGGCATGAATCTGTCATACAGATTTTGGAATGAAGAAATCTCAAAACTGTTGAGTGGTTTTACATCACTAAGACTCTGAATAAAAGATGGGAATAGTTGATATAGCACAAAATAAATGGCATTAGGGCCTCTAAACAGCATTATGCATTTCAAAATAGTACAGAATTTGTAATGCATTACAAGTTATATGAATGAAAGGAATCAAAGCATTACGTGCTACATAATAAAGTATTTTGGAATAATAAATATGGTACAACACTGCAATATCCTGTAATCCTTCCAAACTTGCAAGAATCAGTTAGAAAACTGGAACTCGTGTTATCACCATTTTATATATATTTTCAAGGAATCTTGAGATGGGACACACAAGACAAATGAATAAAAAATTGTATTTATGGGCTTGTGGAACGATCTTCCACAACTGGTAGATTGCTTTTTTACTGTAGAAAGAATCTCTATGTCTCTATCTCAGTGATTTATCTAGTGATTGTGTGTTCGCTGGCTCACTAACATACCACCTATAATGCAATACCTTCTACTAAAACAGTATATTTCCCAGAACATATTTTTGTAACATAGTCTTTGCAAATATGTCATTTAAGACAAAAATAATTTTTCCCTATTGGTAATTCTTTCAATTCTTTGGCATACTGTAATGTCTTTTTACATGTAATACACATGACTAAAAAAGGAATAAATCTGATAACACTTCACTGAATTTTTACTATTTTGCTTGTATATCCTCCCAGACAAAAGCTTTTTGTTTCAAGAGGTAACTTTGAACACTTGATTACCAGAATTTTAGTAACTGACACTTCAAGCAAGAGCACTCTCCCTCCAAAATCACCACATGAAAATTTGTTAAAGAAGGATCTGTTTTCCATTAATGAAATCAGTGCCTAAACTATTTATTTTCTTCCTGGCAACAAAGGGAAAATACAGATGGAAGGAATTAATGTAGGATGTGGGTAAGGAGCAAATGTAATAGCAGATATTGTATAAAAACACAGACTCACAAGCAACAAAATCAGAACCATCATCATCAGAGCAAAGTCCTCTGTCTGCACGGCGCACCAGCAGCCTATGCAATCTGTTTCACACTGTTCTGCCAGCAGGGCTCCATCTTGGCTCAGAAGAACCATCATCAACTCAGATGGAATAAAGCTATTTCTGTGCAGTCCCTGGTCTGTCCAATGAGATTAGTAAGGAGGGTGTCAGTAAGTACTTGTTGGAATGGTAGCAATAGGGACACCTGCTTGGAGCTGAATTGATGCCTACTGCACATCTTCATATTCAGTGTGTTCTGGAACTCAACCAGTGACCTAAAACTGAAATACTCTGATAAAGAAGCATCTGCATCAGAGAGTTAAAAACTGTGGGCAGCCAAGAAAAGTAAGACTACATGATGGAAAGAGAAGTGCATTCTATTATAAAAAGGTTTCTTAGCATGTGATGTAGCCATCCATAGCTCACATGCACAATAGGTATGGGTCCATTATGATCATTAATCATAATTAATATTTTCCAAATTTATAGTATAAAACAGGTCAATATATGAAGACAAGAATATTATATACTTGTATTATTTACTATTATAACCCATTTTACTCGTTTGCTCTTTGTTTCAAATCTTGGGTAGTATTTAAGGCATATCTGCTTGGGCAAGGGCAGGAAAATCTGATTTATGTTTTGCTGTACATAAACGCATACAAATAAAGCAGCGGGTTCTACATCTGAGCTTATAAACTCTGAAAAATGGGAAGCTATTAAGTTCCAACATAATACGTCACTGATATGGTTGTGATTTTGAGACTTGAATTGTCTTATTTTTAACACCCTCAAAATGAAATCCAGAAGAACTCAGACCTACATGGAGCTTATTGGCAAACTTTCTGGTGATTTTTTCTTTATTATCAAGACATTGTTCAATTTCAATACAATTTGTAATTTTTGATTCCCCCAGTCCTAACAAAAAAAAAATCACTTTTCTTGATCATCTTATACACAACGAAGAATATCATCAATGCAAAATCTGGATGTTATCTGAGGTCCAGTTTTAATCACCTGCTGTGTTTTCTGTCATTCAACGTATTTTAAAAAATATCTTCAACTGTTTTTTATATGGTTTTTATTATGGTTTTATTATGGTCCTCAGCCTTCTTTGACAACAAAAAGTATTGTCTAGCTATTTCTGCATTACACTCTACTTTGTCCAGCTTTGTTTTCAGAAATCAGAAAAATATAATGGAATATTGAACTTGAAGGGGACTTCTAGGTCATGGATCCCTTCTCTTCACATTTAATCACTGAGCATAATTCACTTAATAAATTAACCCATTTCTTTCCTAGCAGTACCTAGGCTTTTTTCTCTTTTTTGGGGGGCATTTCTTTTCTTTTGTTTAGGAGCCTGTGTTTCCTTCTTGGTTTGGTTTTGTTTCTGTTACTCCTGTCAAACACTTTCTCCAGGATTCACTCCTCAACTCACACGCATACGTTCTCTGTCAAGGCTACACTGATAACGCACGGCTGTTCTACACCCACCCATTCTTGTGCCAACATTGTCTGTTGGCTAAATAACTCTTTTATGTCCCTTGGGTTTACCACTGATTTATTTATAGGCAACAATTATATTCCCTCTCATCCTTAGTTTTTCCAAACAAAACAAATTATGTTCATTTTGTGTCCTTTATTCTTCAAAAGGTCCCAGTAGTCCTCCTCCTTCTTAAAATAATTGGATAAGGTGAAGATACAGTGATTGTTCCATATTTACTGGATAGCTTGAAGGATGCATAGGCATGTTGATGGAACATTTTTGTCAATAGGAAGTGAGGACTGGGGCTTTGAATGACTAGGTTATCCAATTATAGATATTTGCTGATTGACCAAATAATATGATATAAATAGTTGCAGAATGTAGGAGGTGGTCAGTTAATATCATAACATGGTAAATCACAACAATACTGTGCTCCTTTCATAGTTTTAATTTTCTGCAATGGACATTCACTATATATGAGACTTTTAATAGTTACCAGGCACATAAGTATTTTGTGAATTTAACCACTGTGTATGTTTATTTCATGAAACGTAATTAAATATAATCCTTCTAGAAAGTTGTAGTAGCTGTGTAGTAGCTCTGACAACTGAAAAACTACTATGTAATTTGAATTATTTCTCAGACCATACTTCTATGCTGACAGGTAACTATTATGAGGAAGAAAATGATATATTACATGAAGTTTTCCTGAGAGTCTTTGTATATATTTCTTTTATCAGGGACAGTTGCAATTTAATAGTGCGTTAAAAGACCATGTGGTGTGCCATTTGTCATGTAGTATTTTTATATAATCTAAGCTATAATTTCCTGCTTGGGCTCTAATTAATCTAATAACCACCTCATTAACTTTTAGGAAAGCCTCATTCTAACTTAAGGTTAATTATTTAGAACTTTTGGCATCATTGCTACACTACCTACATATGTGCTTATTTTTTGCTATTTATAAGATACTCTTGTCAGTGAAAATTAATTAATGCATAACAAAAGTTTTGTATATCAAAAGGTGATATTCAATACATTTTTTTTTTTAATAACCAGAAGAGAAAGAAGAGACAGAAGTATGGCAGAGAGGACTTACCCCTACATACGTAGCCTCAATGTAACCTTCCCTAGTCCCCTCTCCCTCCTTTCTTTGGCAAAGGACAGAACAGACACTGTTAGGGGGCAGTCACCCTCTAGTGCATTTATCTGACACATTGAATGACTCATGCACTCTCTGCAGTTTGTAAAATGATAGTTTGTAAAATCAGATGTATATATCTACAGTCTAAAGTATGGGAAGATCTCTCCCATCTAAGTTGTGTTTATCCTCACCATATCATGTAAATCATATGTATATTCATACACACAACTATATAATTATATTTGATATACTTAATTACATCTGCAGCTAGTCAAATACTACAGAAAAAAACAATTTTCAGTAAATGCTACCACTTTAAAACAGAAACTTACTTTTAACCGAGTAATTATATTGATAAATTATTTGGAATTCTTCCTTCCTTCCTTCCTTCCTTCCTTCCTTCCTTCCTTCCTTCCTTCCTTCCTTCCTTCCTTCCTTCCTTCTTGACTGTCTGCCCTCCTTCCNCTTCCTTCCTTCCTTCCCTTTTGACTGTCTGCCCTCCTTCCATCCCTTCAGTTGCTCAGTATTAAAAAATGTTTAATTGTATTGACTAACTTTTTATTTTTCCTATCTTGACTTTTCATATGTATAGAAATACCTTTTCACAGATTTTTTAATGTAATACAGAAACCCCTTGCATGTCAGAAGAAACATTAAAAAAGGTCGGCATAAATGAAACAACCAAAACCAAGCATTTTTTATAAATTAAGGTGCAGGTTTTCTTTTGTTGTTTTTTTTTTTTTTTTCTGATTTGCAAGAAGAAAGCAACTAATTTTTAGCTCATAAAATGATCAATGAAATAATGTTTGCTAACCTTAGTATTTTTCCTGCTATGTGATCTGTTCTACGTCATTCAATTTTTCCACCTAAAGACAGAACTAAATCTACCGTATACAGGGCTTATTTGTACGTGAAATTTAAACTTTTGGTCTCTGAGCCATAATGATTCCTGTGACTACTCAGGCTGTTGGGACTTACAAAACATTCCTTTTTACGGACATTTTAACAATTCTGCCTGGCTCTTAAAAATTAATAAAATCATGTGAATGTTCACTACATATATATTGTGACTAAGTCAGCAAAAGCAGGGCAGGCAGTGTAGCTATGCCTCTTTCAAATCTGAACCATCTATCAAGTTGGCCTATTATTGATTTTCTCTAAAACTTTCTGCATTGCAGTGCTGTGGCAGCACTCTGTTTTTACAGCATCTTTTTTATTTTTGTGACCCAGCTGGACTCAGAGGGCAATCCAGCAGCTGGTGCAAATTGTCATTCCTCCCCTTGATGGACAGGATGATGAGAATAGACATTGAGAATTTGCCCTTCAGACTTTGCCTCAGTATCTGAAGCTCAAATTTGCCATTCTAAAATATCAAAACACAATAATTCATGTTCCTCCATTTCTCCACTCATATATTGAAAATTAACTGAGGGTTCTTTTAGATATCCAAATCCTCTTTTCTTTTTTGTGTATGAAGCTCCTATTAAAACATCGTATTTCCAGGATGCAGAAAGCTCACTGTAATATTTTCTATATGATTTGAAATAGTCAGACAAAAATACATGTTTTGTTTCACACTGGATTTAATGTTTTTACATTAATTAAGCAAAAGGGTTCTTACTGTTTTGTGATCTGTTTGCTTTTTTCTTCTATATATAACACAAATTCTATCAATATTGCTACAAAATCCACAGTATTGTATAGTTACTATCACAAAGAAAACTGAGTATATGTTCATAGCTGGAATACACCCGAAGCACTCAGAGTAAATCACTTGATGTTTGTGGGGTTTTGTGCTGTAAATTGCAATATATATAACTGCTTAATTTGCATATGCAATATTTTAATCTCTTATTCCATTTGATGTTACTAGTAGTAAAATCCTCCTTTAGATGCTGTAAGGTACATGGGCCATCTGCATTTGAGTGCCAGATCTAATACAGGACCCAGGGAACCCTCTGAAACTCCAGCCAGAACCTGGGCAGATGAAAATGTAAACCTCAGATACTTGTGTCTATGAGGTATTTGTACATGTCTGCAAGACTGCTGGCTAGAGAATTTTCAGGATACAGGGAAAGAATTTAATGAGCTTAAATGTGCCACTACGATATGTAGTGAAAGCCCAGTGTAGAAAATTTAGGTGGATTGAATTTTACATGCAGTTATTTGGTGTAATTTTCTTATTTAGGAAATTGCAATTAAAGCTGGTTAAGTGATATGTATGGAACTGTGAAAACTGCAGGTCAATATATATTATAATACCTTTAATCAAGCAGTGTTTTTCATTTTGGGAATATATGTGGGGGAAAATCCCACTTCTGCTGTATGCAATATAAATTTGTTTTTGACTTAAGGAAGATTGAGGGAAATATCTTCAGGAGCATACTCTTTCTGTTTTTCTTTCACAGAAAGATACATGCATTCCTAGAGATATGCACACAACAAAAACCACACAAAATCATGTTTTACACCTAGGCATACACACACACACACAAACATTAAAGATCAACAAGAAAGTAAGAATTCATATTCATAACTACCTTGAACCTTGTAGTTTGTTTCATTCTCCAACTAGATTGCTTGCTATCATTTTATGAGCAGAAGCAACTATTTCCATTCCTTCCATCCAATTTTTCCCACTGTCAATTTGAAATATTTCTGCCTTTCCTAGATGTAGATAGGGCATCTATTTGGTTGTCTATATAATCAGCAATTTAGAATGGTCTACAGATGCACATCACAAGAGAAGACAGATGGCAGAAGCCAAGAAATTCAAGTTCTGCAATTGAAAGTGTAGTTTTTAACAACAAAACTTGAATATTTTGGCATTCTGGAGATAATTAATTTCTTAAATATTAGTGAGAAAAACCTGAAATACTGGCAGCACATGAATTACCTCCTACTAGTGTCTTGTGATATCCTTTTATTCTAAACAATTTCAATTTTTGGAGGTTATGCAAAGGGAATATCAAATAAGTAATATCTAATGGTTTTCAGAGCCACAGGACTTTTAATAAAAAGCAAATTCTCCTATATGTTACTTGACAGGGCAGACCAATATTTACAAAATGCCAGCTTCCATTTAGAACAAAATAATGACATATTCTTTGTAATTAGTCAAGTTTCAGTGCAAATATATGCAGATTCCTCCAGTTTCTGAGTCTGCAGGAGGCTCTCATTAGAAACTTGTCTGGTTAACTAGTAGAAAATAAATAAAAAGATCAGAAATGGATATGAATCCAAAATCAATTAATGCCTGAGGTTCGTGAAATAAGACAGGCAATGACTTAAGTCAAAATATTACGGTTCAGGACTGATTAAAAACCCAAAGTGCCAGAGCTGTTCTCAGGCTGCCAGAAGTCTCCTTTCCCATGTAGAATGGAGCAGATCCCTGCCAGGACCTGTGAGCTGCCACACTCCAGAGAGTGGGGTGACACTGAAGGTTGCAGCATGGGGTAACTGCATCTCAGGGGGTTATACATCCTCAGGGATGATTGCTTGACAGCATATGTACTAGTCAATATGTTGCCAATAAATTAGTAAATCACTTTATTGTTATTTTATTTAAACTGTCTAGTTTTTCCCCTGGAACAATGTCACACTTTATTGCTCTACAGTGATAGATAGGAACAGATGATGACACTGATTCTATGTTAGTGCTATGGTAAATCCCATGTTCTATAAACTGCCAAAAAAGTCTCTTAAACTGATCAAATGATAAGGTTTTCTGAAATCTCTGTGAATGGATTTGCAATAGAAATCTATATCACATTAATGCTGAAACTCACCCCAGTGTAGAGTTTGTAAGGTCTCTGTCACCAGCCTACAGCCCAGCAATTGCTGCTGGTAAGTGGTGTCACTGCTGAGAGCCCAGACAGAAAATCTGGGACTAAGACCCTTGGGACAGAGAATGCAAACTACTGGATTCCTCTCCAGGCATCTGAAGGATAAGAAGATAGTTAGGAGCAATCAATTCATTATACTGAGGCAACATCACACCTGATTGCCTTTTACAGTGATCTATCAAGGCCATATAGATGATGGTAGGAAAGTGAATGTGATATATCTTAAATCCTGAAATATTTTCACAATCTTTGCCACAGCATTCTCTCTTGAAAACCAAGGAGTTGTAAGCTGTATCAGTGTATTGTCAAATTAGATGAAAATTGTCTGGACTGGCAGGTCCAAGGGCTAAAACTCCATTGTTTGATATCCAGTTGGTGACTGATTAACAAGCAGAGTAGCCCAAAATCAAGGCCTGGGCTGATATTGTTCAATATAGGGCAGTCAAGATGACAACATGCTCAGCAAACCTATGGATGATAACAGATACAAATGTTATTGCACTGAGGAGAACATGCTGATCTGCAGGCCACCAGAGCACTCTCCCCACAAGAGAAATCTGATTACAAGTATTGGAAGTCCTGGAGCTCTCAGGAAGGGCATGTGGGAACTTTAAGAATGCAAAGCATACTAGAATGGTTTTGGAAGAATCCTAATGACTGAGGAAAGTTGAGGGACTCTCTTGTCCCACTCTTTGAGAATACCTGCTGGGCTAAAATTACCCCAGAAGTCATCCTACAGGGATTTTTTTCATTTTGTTAGTGAGTTAATACCTATTCGGAGTGGAAGGCCAGGGGACCAAAACCTAGGAATTAATTAAGACACTAAATTTTAAGCAATAGTGTTTCAATTTCCCCTCTTTCTTCTGGAATTGCAGTAGAATCAATCCTGATTCAAACACAGAAGATTGAAGAGCACAACTGGGGATGGCAGTGGACGTAAATATTTCCCCCTTCTCCTTAGCTTTCTCCCTTTTGTTTTTCCTTGACCTAGTTTATATGACAGCAGCCACACTAGAACCCTACAGGGCTCAAAAAGGTTTCCCCCTCCTTTTACAGCTACATAGAGGAAGATTGCCCAGGATGAACCCTGTTCTCACACAGCTCTGGCTATTACTTATAAAGGATACTGGCAATTCCCCTCTATCAAGAGCAAACATACATAACAGCATAACAGTTTGTGTTTTCCACATGCAATATAAAAAATGTACCCATTTTGTGTCCTTTGTAGCATCTCATTATAATATGCAAATGTAATTTTTTTCTCTCTGGCTTCTCAGTGAAATGTATGGAAGTACACAGTAAGCAACACAGCCATAGTAAAACAAAACACCAATTTAACCAACTAGCTCACCAAGCAGTGCAAAATTATTCTAATCCATTCCGTGAAGTTATTTTCCCTTAGGAACAAGTACTCTTCAGAAGTTACACTATATTTTCTGACAGTGAATTCCAGAAACTCACTGCCAATTACTGCAAATACTTTTGTTGACCTACTTGGCAAGCCACTAGAGATCAAACTACACTTACAGCAAACAAGCCATAAAAAAAAGGTTATTCTTCTCTTATCCTTCCTCTCAAGCTCCAATTCCTCTGCTAGCTAAATTGATGTTTACTTGGGTTGCATTAGGTTTACCTGGAGCAAATCCCTTTGTTCCACTGTTTGACAGTCCTCAATCGTACTAGGCTGTTCTGTGTTTTGCTCTTCCAAAGTGACTAGAAACATAAACACTTTGCAAGGACATCATCCTTCAGAGCAGAGTAAAGCAAGGCACTCACAAGTGTCATAAACTTTATAGTTCTATTTTGCTGTCTTTTGTTGTTGTTTAGACAATATTTTGTGTCATTTTAGCAGGAGTCTTAAAGTGACAGGATAGAAACAAATTTCTTACCCTTCAATCAGTATTATCTATTTACCCATCTGGAATACAACCTATTTGTATAAGCATATAGTCTTTATATTTTATTAGAATTTGGGGTTTGGTTTTGTTTTGTTGGATTTTTTTTTTCTGGAGTGTTACAGCTTTGAAACATTTTTTCCTGGAAAAAATATTCACAAAATACTAAGTATTTTTGAGCACATTTTTAACAGCCATAATATTAAAAAATATTAAGTAGAGGGAAAACCTTAGTTCTGTGCCAAAGGCATCCCCTAAATATTATTTCAGATAAAGTTTTTTATTTTGAAACTGCCATTTTTTTTGAAACAAGTGAAAGATCATAGACAAGAGATGTGTATTATAATTTTTCAAGCTCTGCTACAAATTCGATCCTAATTACTCATACAGTAGAGATTATTTTTTTTCAGTTGGAAGGTTGACCTAGAATAAAGAAAAACGTAAAAACCCCAAATGTTGGACATAAAACAAGAAAAGATATAAACAAACTGGTAAAAACTGCAATATAGCCATGTGCATGGAAAGCTTGTAGCAAATCAGAAAGCAAAAACAATAACTACAATTTAAAAAAAATCTCCAACTGTAGTGTAATTACAAGTATCAAAATATTTTTATTAAGTGCTGTATGATTTGGACATTCCAGTGATAAATTTTACTTTTGAAAATTCAGGGCTAGCAGTTCAGATATGGTAAATATGTTAGAAGTTGGAGAGATTAAGGTAGAAGAAGGAAAGATCTATTGTGACATTGCTGAGAAAATGTTCTATAAGACAAATGTTTCAGTGTTAATATCTCCTGTTTGCTATCATCACAGTAAAACAATAAACCATGGCAAATCTGAAAATCTGGGACAACCATCTCCGTCCCATTTGTAAAAAAAATGATACCAGAATTTAATGCTGCTTATTTTTTGTAGGATTCAGATTTACCTCACATAACTTTCTGTACCTAAAATATAAAAACTGGGGTGTGATTTTAATTATATCTTAACTTCAATTTTACAAATATGAGGCGTCTAATCTTAACTGGACCTTTGTGTTTCCTTAGACAATTGCTAAATATCACCTCTATAAAGCAATCTGTGTCCTCCAAGGAGATCCCACATCACAGGCTAGAATCTAAGTTAGAGCAGAGAGGAGTTATTTGCTTGCCTGTACCCAGGTCCTTGCTGCCTTTTCGTGTCTGCACTTGAAGGAGTAAAGGAAAAACTTCACCCTTACTAAACAGCATCTAAAGGCTTGTTAGAAATTCTGTAGTACCTAAAATGACTGTAAAGGCATAAGTCATTGAAATGAGCTCTATTCAATATGAAATGTGCCATAATGAGGGACAGCTAAATGTTAATGTCTAACCATGTGGACTCTTTCTACAAAAAGAGAAGAACCACTTCCAAATGGGAACTCATTCTGTCCTAAGATAACTGAAATGGTATAATCTAGCACTTTGTGATGGGATAAATAATCTTCTGGAGTGCCTACAAGTAAAGGCACTCCTAGGACTAATTTAATTTAGGCATATAATTTTGGCTCATTTTGTAGACTGTGATACAAAACTACAATAAAATTGCTTTTGATATTCTAATACAAGTCTATAGAGTAATACAGGATTAAGAATGGCTAGTTGCCTGCAGGGAATAAGCTGCATTCAATATTAGGTGTTTTATTTTTGCTGTGCTCTTATCCTCAGGTGACGAGGACAGGGGGTCACTTTTTCTAAGGGTGATCTCAAAGTAGGAAATAACACAAAACTACATTTTGTATTTATATAAAATATAGGTAAGATTTTTAAAATATTTAAGAACAGAAAAAGGTTTATGTGAGAGGGAGAAGAGACTGAGTTTTCCGGGGTAGAAATCTGAGCTGAAATGCTGTACTTGAAAGAAAGGAGAATTAGTATTCAAGATCTTTATTACCCTCTTTCAGCAATATGTTTTATTTTTTTTCAGTGGGAATGGATGGTGAATATCTTTATAGCAATGTTTATAAACATAATTTGATAATTAAAAAAATAAAATCTACTTTATTGCATTCACTGAAAATAATTTTTGGAATACAATTGTACAAACACTGGTATTAAAAACACTTGCTTCTCTGTTAACTGCAATCACAGCAATTTTGGAAATCCCTTGGCATATATGAAGCCAGTTTTCTCCATTTCGCTGCAACAGAGAAACATTCAGTATTAACTTGCAACTATTTAGAATGTACCTTAAAAGAAAGAAATAACTAAAATGGAAATATTGGTGGCTTTTTATAATATTTTCAAATTAGCTATATATAACATAAATTCCTGCCATTGAAATTATAAAGCTATTTCTTCATCCTCAAAAGAACAATCTTGTAGGCAGTTGAAAATTTCCTTTTCAGATGGACTTAAACCTTCAAAGAGGAATATATTGATTTGAAAAATGAGGTAAATATTTTTCTTGTCATAAATAAAAGGGGAAATATTTAAATATATGCACATGATCAGTTGCTCACTCAAGCCTTTGCACATGTATAATTTACCAAAATGGCTGCATATCTCTTTCTGAGAGGATTTAGAAAAATATTTTTCTCTTGCAAAAATCCTTTTATTTCCTCTCATTCCTGGGAGATATTGAATCATAATACATTTCTTTTGTGAAAATAATCATGGCTGAATTTGGGATGCAAGAAACACTGTTTGGAAACCTCAGTTGCTCTGTAACTTTCTGCTAGTGGTTTGTCTTCTGCAAGTATTAGCTGCTCTGAGGGGAAAACATGCATACAGGTGTGCATATAATAAACAGATGTCATATCATATTTTCCACTTCCTTTGCACACTTGAATCATACGTATTATATATCATTGTGTCCAAAATTGAGAAAAGAAATCTAATATGCTGAAACTGGTACACACTTTGTTATAAAATGAAACAAAATGGGAAAATTATTATACACTTACTGATAGCATAACAAAGGTGAGACACTTTTGTTCCCAGGGGATACAGAGTTTTTCATACTATGAAATAATAAAGCCATGTAGTGGAAATAACAAGATTCACACATGCTAGGTAGGGTTTGTATAGCCTGGAGGCCCCCTGTGGCCGAAGATTTGGCAGCATTGTCTGAATACCACAGTGATTTGTGAAATGACCAACTTAACTCTCTCTGTTCAAGCATCTGTTTATTAAGGCAAAGCTTGATTTCTACAGGAAGCAAGGTTAGCAATTATATTTTTCTTTTTTTCATCTCACTTTTAAAGATTTTAATAGATATGGTATGGAAGAGACAGTAATCTCCTTTTCCTGTCCATCACCCTTTTCTGCCTGTTTCATATTGTTATTACTGCCAAATACAATAGTAAATTCATGTAACACTATTGTTTTGATCATTATTGATTACTACAAAAAAAAAAAAACAAAAAACNNNAAAAAAAAAAAAAAACAAAAAACAAAAACAAAAAAAAAACAAAAACAAAAAAAAACAAACAAAATAACTGAACCTTTTGGAAGAAATCCTTGGTTGTTAATTATATTTACACAATTTCTAACCACAGAAAGTTCAATGAAAACAAAGGACAAAACATAACTGGCTAAGCGTGGTTCTGTCTGAAATTGGAAAAGAGGAGAAATGGATGAAAGCAGGAAAGAGGATGCCATTTTTTCTTTCAAGTATTGCAATTTTGAATTAAAAACTCTTAAACTGTTGAAGTGAAATTTGAGCAAAACTGATGACCATGCTGCATGTCTGAGTCAACTAACTGCGGTACTTGTAAAGTGAAGTCTTATCAAGGAGCCTTGGATTTTTTTCCTCAACCTCTTTTTCCAATACTAGAAAAATGAAAATAGGGACCAAACTTAGACAATCCAATTTTCCAAGATAAATGTAATGGAACTCCTTAGAACATTTTCTCCATTATGTTCTCTATTATAATATTTTGACTAAGCAAATATCGTACATAAGTATATAAGCTTCCATTTTGTTCTTATATATTTATGTGTGTGTGTGTGTGTGTGTGTGTGTGTTAAAACTTTTATTAAAAACTATGCGAATTGATACTATATTCTGAAAAATTCTGAAGCATTTTATATAATTACTTGTGCTCTGCTGATTATAAAGATGAGCTACATGTCCTTGAATCTCCAGGATTTCTCTATGGAAAACATTGTTTTGTTGATGTGTTAACCCCTGCTGTTGTGGCAATGCTGTCAAATATGTCTAGTCAGACAAGTTTTAAAGATATTCTTTCTCTAAAAAATAATTCTTTTATGTCTTTGTTTCACCTTTGAGAGCATTCTGAATAGCAAACTGCAGTGTAAAGAGAGAGAAAAGTTTTCATGTATTCCTTTTACAAAGAAGATCATGGCTATTTTAGTTTCCAAACTTTGAAGTAAATATTTAGATCTAATTTTTCACAGGTAGATAATTAATTACCACAGATTAAATGTGTTAGTGGGGAATGAAAGGAAAATTATAGCTGTGTAACATTTGGTATGCAAAACTCTGTAGGGACTACTTTTGAATATTACATAAATGTTTTCAAATCAGGCACATCCAAATGACTTCAATTTATGATATTCTCTTAAACCTAACAGCTGCATCGTTTCTGGAATGAGTCTCTCCAGACTCATCAGTCTGAATAAAAAATTCAGATGACCATTAATTATCTTGAATAGAAACCTGGCAGTTCCCTATTTTACTGGACAAGTCTCGTTGTGAGACAGAACAGCTATACTTGATTAATGACAAACTACAAGACACACATAATATGTCATCATAACAAAGATATGCTTCTTAACTATCTAGATTAAGTACATTTTAAAAAATGACTAGTGCTTATGTTGAATCCCTTTTTATATGGTCAATCTGGAAGACTTTAAGGCATTTCTTCGTGAAGTCTGGAGATCTTTGGCTTTCTAATAGGCTTGTGCTTGAGACTTACATGCAGGACCCAGAAACACTGTGTTGTAGTCATCATAATGCTGAGAGGAACCTTTAGATCAGACCTGAGCACTTCCTACCTGAACAGAAGCTTCTGTGTTTGTAGCCCCCTAAGATCCAAAATTCAGGTCTTATTTCACTGTCATGGTCATTTAGGAAAAAAAAAAAGAAGGAAGAGCAATGTCTAGTTTTTTTCTGGTTTTCACCTGCATTTTTGTACCTTCAGCCATATGCCACTCAAGTATATTGTGAGTTCGCTTAACACCTGAGTGGCATTTCAATTCAAAAAAATTCTTAAAAGCTTTAAGTCTGCTTCCTAACATTGAAAAGATTTCAGTAGTGTTTTCACACTCTAAGTAGGTAATGTTCTAGAGGTTAAGGGACTTTAAGGCATAGAGGACAAATAGGGAAACTGTGCTTGAATTTTTTAACATCAAGAGCTCAACTCACTTCTCACTACAGTCTCCTTGACTGCCACTTTAGCTTATATTGTTCCTCTTTTGTACAATGTCATGCAAGTACATTTCACCCAAAGAAGTTTACAAAAACCAAAAAAAAATTTGTTGAGATTTGAACACATAAAAACTGCTAAAAGCTACCACTATTACGATAGCGTAGTAAAAGCTATCACTATTATCCATGATTATAGACATCTCTGTCCAACACAAAGCTTTTCTAGAGGGAAACAATCCAAACCAGTACGAACAAAAGTCACTGCTTTGTGGCCTTGGGGACAAAGTCCCAATTTATTTTGGTAGTATAAGCATAATATATACTGCCATGTGTGTGTAAATTAGAAATTATTGATATTGAAGGTGACTTAAACTATGCTTTTGTTGTTGGGATGCCTAAATCTCACCTCAAGTCAAAATAAGCCCAAAGTTGTACAGCTTTTATTAACAGAAGGATCTTATGCCTTGTCACGGAAGGCAAATTTTGTTTCATCATAGAAAATATTCCTGTCTGAGGTCAGCCTGAGTGTATCCTCCCCTACTTGCTTTGTAATGAGATAAATGTCTCTGTGCTGTCTATACTTTCTGTGAATTTGGCATATAGTAAGTGAATTGCTTAGAATCAACAGTGTTCATTAGTTTTCAAAAAGCTGAGTTTTTAAAAGCTGATTCTCAGAATCACTAGCACACAGCATAAAATAATTATGAAACAATAATATATGATATTTCTCTATAACATCCACAACATATTGCTTCAATATTCCTTCCACAGTGATACAAAGGAAAATAAGGAAGAGAGAGATTCAAGTCTCCGTCCTCAGAATAATCCTCTAAATCTAGAGGTTTGGAGTTTTTACATAGTTTTCTTCATTTTTTTTCTTTTTTTTTAATTTTTGCTTTTCTGAAATAACAACCATTTTCTGAAAATTTAGTTCAGGGATGTCTTAAGATCAAGAAGCTATGTG
>VWZT01016208.1:273552-305958 GCA_013397055.1 Pachycephala philippinensis | reverse complement strand
CTCTGCTCTGCTCTGGTGAGACCCCACCTGCAGTGCTGCACCCAGCTCTGGGCTCCCAGCACAGGAAGGACCTGTTGGAGCAAGTCCAGAGAGGCCACAGAGATAATGAGCAGGTTGGAGCACCTTTTCTATGAAGAGAGGCTGAGGGAGTTGGGGTTGTTGAACCTGGAAAAGAGAAGGCTCCAGGAAGACCACATTTCAGCCTTCTAATAGTTAAGGGGACTTAGAAAAAAGAGGGAGAGCAACTTTTTACAGAGGTAGATAGTGATAGAGAGAATGGTCTTTAAGATAAAAATAAGAAAAAATATTAGATATTAGGAAGAAATTATTTATTCAGACTGGAACAGGTTGCTCAGAGAAGTTTTGTATACCTGTTTCCTGGCTTTGTTCATGGTCAAGTTTGAAGGGGCTCTGAGTAGTCTGGTCCAGAGGAAGGTGTCCCTGCCAATGGCAGAGGGGTTGGAACTAGGTGGTATTTAAGGTCCCTTATTACCCAAGCCATTCTATGTCTCTATGATTTTTTTTTTTAAGAAAATATGTTGCAAAGTTGATTAACACCATTTAATTAAAAAAAGAACACCCTAAATAAAGAAAGAGGAAAACTTGATGCCTTTCCTCTTATTTTAATTAGAGATTCTCTCTTTCTGCATTTAACGTAGCAGCATATATCTAG
Source organism: Pachycephala philippinensis (assembly GCA_013397055.1). Classification (NCBI taxonomy): domain Eukaryota; kingdom Metazoa; phylum Chordata; class Aves; order Passeriformes; genus Pachycephala; species Pachycephala philippinensis. Next base: position 305,285 of record VWZT01016208.1, on the reverse strand, counting down.
AAGGAATTTAGCTGGATTGAATTCAATGTTAAAAATAGAGACAGCTTTGCTAATCAAGAACTGAAGGAGAGCTTCAAGAAAACAGAATAGATTGATTTGCTATGCTAGAAGGCTACCATTAGACTATGTAAAAATAAAACACTAGCTAGGTATCAAGTAAAACTGTACTAGACTCAGAATTGCTGTCCTACAGGATGTCGAGGTCTACGTAAAAATATTCCTCTGTGGATATCCATATAATAGGCTAAGCTGTGACCTGTTTGAGGAGAGACAAAGTGTCTCTTACTCATAGAAGGGTAAAGAGGAAAGATGCACGTTGTCCATGTGTAATGTGGCAATGCACTGGCAATACTGAAATGCTGGAATCCAGTTTAGGAAATTTATACTTCCACAAGAACATGAAGTTTCTGGCTACTGCCATCTCTGGTGGTATTTACAGCCGGTGTTGCTGAGGGTTTCTTTGGGATTTATAGTGCAACATGGTTTTCTTGTGCCTGGCACATTGTTTAATAAGGGGAAATTCAAACATATAACTATGGAATAAAGATTTCAGATAGAAAAAACAAATTAGTCCTAAACTGAGAAGAAATTTAGAATCAGTGAATATCAGAACATATTCTATCTCTCCCTCCCAATCCCTGACTATTCAGGAGAAGTAAGTCTTACATGAATTTTCAGTGGTAGGCATAGCTGCTGTACTATATATATACATATTCCTTTTGATCACCCTACTTTTCCCCTTCTGGGGAGGAAGGGGTGAGAGGTCAGAAGTGCAGCTTTTTTGAACCATGGTAATTACTACATTAAATTTGGATTGGGGCAGTGTTTTCTTGGCATTATTCATGTCTCACACAATCCAAATATGATGTGAGGCCAAATATGGAAATATGTCAAGTTTACGTTTCTATAAAAGGAAAAATTTTAGTACTGTGTACATTCAGTTAAATTGCTACAAGGAAGAGAGTGGAGAGGCAAAAACTCCTCATTCCCATGTTATATAAATGTATAAGTTTTTTCCTGGTACCATAGGATTTATCAAGTCCATCTTGAATCGCCCAAAACCTAGGTTTCTATCATAAAGTAGGCAGGAAGCCATAGTCCCCAGAAGGATAGACAGACAGCTGAGAGGAGCAGTTCTGTCTGTCTTAAAATAGATGGCTGAATCATGGAAACAGACTACCCCAGCAAGTGCCTATCAGAGCTGTCTCTAGCAGGAGCCTAGCTGACCAGTTTAAATGAGCAACCAATCCTCTGACAGCTCAAGGCTAGTGAGAAAACTCCTTTCTTAGTGTGCCTTGTTTAACTCTCAGTGAATAATTCATGAAAAGTAATGTACTCTCAATGTAACCTTCATTTGTTCTCATAGAAGCTCTCCAGTAATTTGCGACTTTTTTAAATACATAGCCTTTTGCCTTTAATTACAGTTTTGAGTTTGATGGTTTTGTGTTAAAAATCAAATGCATTTTGTACTTTTGAGTGTTCACGTAAAATATTTGGGGTTTTTTTGTCTTCACCCCATAAAAGCCAGATTAAATCTTTGGAGTTTTCCATACCTCAAAAACAAACAGAAGTGAAATATGACTAGCAAATTTTATACAAATTCAAGTGAATTTTTTGAAACATGAGTGTCATAGAGGTATACTTCCTCTTCAAGAAAGGCTTTGTAACATAATGAATAATTTAGATTTAATTTTAGTTCCTGACATTTTTCTGAAGGACTTAGAAGTATGGATGATGTCATTCTACCAAACAAGAGTCTTATCCATGTCTGACTCATTTAGGTCATGATCCCATACCTGTGGATGCCAAGTTTCCAGTGAAGAACATGGAGAAATCTGCTCTACTGTTTTGTAGAGAACTCTGCTGTTACACTAATGTAGTTACATCACCTCAGATTTGCTTTCAGGATGACTTTCTGATAGTAAAAGTTCATTGTTTCCGAAAAGCCAGAATGTTACAGAAACATTCCTTTTAGAGTATGCGCAGTTGGGGTAGGCAGCTCTTTTGTTAATCTTCAATTTTTGTTCTAGACAAGACAAAATTGAAAAAAAAAAAGAGGTTTAATATATAAAACTAGCTTACATACTTAAAATTTAGGTGTGAATTTTCAGGTTGTACATACAAGTTTCGTTTGCTTAAAATGGTGGTCTATTTTGTACTCATTAAATACATGCATCGTCTTAGAATGGTGATATTCCTAAGAGTCTTCCAACCTTTTCTTGTTAATCTCACACGATCCCATTCTTCTGAACCAGATGATGATGAAAGAGGGCATGTCTTACAAAATATGATTGTTCTGATAGTAAGCCTGACACTTGAGAGTAACTTTGTCCAGGACCCGCCCTAATTATGTAATCTTTGTAAAAGGAATATAATTGTCTCTTGCCTTTCCTAGCAGCCACTGCTTTATTTGGAAAAAAAAAAAAAAAACAGAGAAAGAATGTTAATCTACTTTTTTTTTTAGCCTAAAAAAACTGGCATATTACTCTTGGAAACCATAGCTATTGCTTAACTCCCTACTGAGTTAAGTATGAGCCACCAATGTTTATTTTTTAAGCAACTATTTAGCTAAGAAATTGTAGCCTGAGTTTGTGTGGAGCAAATAGTTCAAACGCAGAAGGTCTGATGGAAACATTGATAGATTTTTCCTTTAACCTTGTAGTTAGTGCTGCATTATTACAGTAAGCTCATTTAGATCTGGCAAAAATACTACGTTTTTATAACGCAACCCATATTTTACATGTCTATGTGTTCATATATAGATAGATACACTCATGGTTCAATCTGGGGCAGATTTTTATGTTTATTTTAAAAAAAGAGAAAAACAGCCTGGCACACTAGGCAGCCTTGGCTCAGCTGAAGTCCAAAGTCTTCCAGTAGGGTAGTATTTAGCTTTAGGCTATTCACTGTTATGCAGTGTTAATCCAACATCAGCAGACATCATTTATTCCAACACTAATGACAGATGTAACCATAAACCACAGCCATAGCTGATAGCACTGTTTGCCTAGAATATAACGTTTCTCAGAAAAAAAAGTATTCTCCTACTCCTGAAAATTAGCTCTTTTTATTTTCTTTTTGAATATCTAGCAAGGTGCTGTTTTGATCTCTGCGACAGAATCTATTTGAACCAGCAATGGTCAGTGAGTACTGAGGTTGCTAAGCTCTAATTGCATAACCGATTAAATCAAATTAAAAGTAGGCAGGAGTAAAGGCAGAAGGACACATTTTTAGCCTGACATATATCAAGAACCTGACTTTGCTATGTAAGGGAGCGAGGCACTGTAAGGCCTTTACTGCTCATGGGACAGCCCAGGCAGCAGCACCTGGCAGCTCCAAAGGAAACCGAGATCGAACATCTTCAGACAAGGCATCATATTAGAATTGGGTATTCTCACAGAAGACCCTCTGTGCCATGCTGCCTATGAGGAGTTTTGCACGTTTGATTCTGTGTAAAGCTTTTGTAGAGCACGTAGTAACTTTGTTTACACTGCAAGCACTGAGCTAATAAACCATATTTATTTTTAAGCTGGGCAGCGCAATCCAGGCAGCTAGGTGTAAGTGGATATAGAAAGGAAACACTAGCAACATACGTCATATTTCTTCTGTGCCCTTTGGTTTGCCTTTTTGCATTCTTAAGAATTCTATGCTCTAGTTATTATTACGTTTTGTAGTTCTTTTACTTATGCAGTTATGTATAACTTTTTCCTCTCTGCTAAAGGAACTCCAGTCAAAAGGGAATATGCCATTACCTAGAAATTAAGAGCAAAGTTTAATTCCCTGGAATTCTAACCCTACAAAAATATTTTTAAAATAATTTACTATGTTGAGCAGTGGCAAAATCTTCAGGTGGGTCAAAAATTTGTTTTTCCAGTTCTCTGACTTAACACTTGTTTTTGAGAGATATGTCTCCTGAACCTAGACCTGCATTACTAGTTCTCAGACCCACTCATGCAGGTAATAGAAGAACATCTTGTTAATCTTTTCTGTCCTTCAGCTTGTCGTGCAGTACAGGACAATAAGAGGATAATCTAGTGCTGTGGATGAACTAGAATGAACTGTGCAACTCAGAGTTTCACAAAACTAATTGGTATGGAGCTTAGTTTGTGAAAAACTTTTTCCTACAGTGGAATATGTACATCTACAGATTTGAAAGGTTGGGTTCAAGTTTAAATGCATATTCTTTATTTATTGAAAACTATATTTCATACAAATGTGTAAACTGGAAAGTATATATGAAGAAAGGAAAGATACAAACTGTAAGCAAGACCAGGTGCAACACTAACTAAACAATAACAGGGATAGTCCTGAGTGAATGAGCACAGCTCCAAGTTTTAAAGATATTTTAGTTTTCCTACTTGAAAAAAAAAGATGAAACTAAGATTGCATATCAAAAGGCAGCAGATTGTTTTATAGCTTTCATTCAGTTATGTGTATTCCAAACACCACACTTAAGAGCCCTGTCATTATGTGTGAAGGCTTGAGATTGTGAGTCCATTTCTTCAGCTTGCAGCAATAACCTGTCACCTATTGCACGGGGTTTTTTTCATTAGTTTGATGTCCAAGTGCTTTTCAAGCAGCATTGTGTGGGTTATCCCTGTTTTACAAACTATGAAGACAAAACTCAGAATGTTTAAGCAAGTTTTCCATAACCTCAAGAAAGAGGTGTTGCCAAGCATGGAACAGAACAGTCAGTCCTGTACCTCATTCCCTAAACCACGCTTTTTGCAATTTTAATATTCAATTCTGTGCCATGTAGCACAGGTTTAATTCAATTAATTACTAATTTGAAGATAAGTAACTAAGATGCAAGCATGCTCAAAGTGGGCTGAATCCAGCACACTTTTTATTATTGGTGTTTTATTTCTTTCTGTATCTTTTCTTCTTTAGACAGTTTGACTATACAGTTAAAACCTCAGTTGAAGATACATGCAGATAAAAAATATTGTTGATTTCTCCTGCTTTTATTATTAGTTTATTTAGTAGTACTGAATGTCTCCATCTTTTAGTATTTAACTAGTTTTAAATCTTTTCTTCATTATTTTTATTATATAATCAACCCTTGCCTTAAATGTAGTGGCATTCCAACAAGACTTCGATTCCAAAGCCTTTTTCCTGCCACCCTAAAAAATAAAAGGATTCCAAAAAGGACAAAAAAAATATTGGGTTTTTTTTAAATTTTATTTACAGGATTACATGCACAAATCAGCTATTTAAACAATGGCCATTTCTCTATTTATTCTCTTATTTTTCCTTATTTTTTTTCTCTTAATTCCTCTTATTATGAGAAATTGAGAGTTTTTATTATTTGACCCTATACCAGATACAAAAATAAATACTCCATCATCAGCTATGAGCACAGTGGACTAGTATGCTCCACATAAAACTTAGACAAATCTGCTTTTGAGGTTAATTGTAGCACAACAGATTTTATGTGTGAATTAGAAGCTATTTTTAACTGCCAAAGTTGTTCTAATGGGTTCTTTAGGAACCTCTCTAGAAAGAGGTTGGTCTTTCTCATAATGAATATTAAGAAGTTCCTTTGTTTTAGCTTCGACAAAGTCAACTGATGAATTTCAGATAAAACTAACATTCCCTGGAGGACTGTGAGCTCTCCTTCTTACTGATAGACTCCCTTATTTGTGAGAAGCCTGTAATTCTAAGCTTGCTGCCTTAAGACAGGCTCTGATTTGGCCACTTGAAGAATGGTTGCTTAATATATATTTCATAATAGCTGAAGGTAATAGGCACTTGGAGAACAGGAGTTTATTTCTGAAGAGCTGAGGATGGAGACTAACAAAGAAGTGTTAGTGGGTGTTAGTATTTAGTTAATGAGATGGAGAACTGCAAACCCATGAGAACAGTTTTTCTCAATTAGTGTTGAAAAACACTGAGTCAAATATTTGAGTACCTGCAACTAGAGTGTATTTATATTGCATAGTAGTGTTTAGTATCTAAATATGTTAATATTTCTAGTTGTATTTCTAGCAACTACAAGTAAGAGGCAGCATCTTGACTGATACGCTATTGAGAACAGACTATCCTGGGATATTTACTTTGTGGCACAGCAGAAATAGTCTTTGAATACTCCATTTCAGTATGATATTGCAATAAACTTAGTCAAAAGCTTTATTTTCCTTCATTTTGTGTTCCTACATAAAACTGGAATAATGTTCATATTTAAAAATAACAAATAATCAAGCTAACTTAACAAACTCCCAAGCTTTAAAATGGCCAGGTATTCTGTAACAATCCAGGACCTCTATTTTATCTGATTTTCTTTTTTCATGACCTATTCCATGTGTTAAAGGAATAGCAAAGTTTCACAATATGGTGCCTGATTTATGTGCACTTCTATAGACGTGTGACCTGCACAATGACAGACCCAACTGTTACTAAAGGTCCCATGACTGTATGACCCTTTAGGCTAAATTTACCACAGATGCCTTTTCCACTCACTGAAGTTAACTTTTTTGATTGCATAGGGCTCTTACAAAAGGCTCTTTGCAAGTCACTAAGTGATATTTGAGAGATAAGTGCCAGAAAACATGAAGAACAGAACACAGAGCAAGAAATGTTATTAACATTCCTTCTGCTATTGTGGAACACTTTATATGCAGATCACTGGCAAAAGCCTCCAGGGCAGTTAGGATCTTTCCTGGTGATATACAGTGTATTTGGTAATGCATTTTATCATACTGTTATAAAATAAACTGCAAAGGTTGTAGAGAGCCTTACACACATTTCAGTCTGATAAACTGTTTGATGTTTTGATGCATAATCTACTTATATTTTCCTTCTATTTGCCAAGTCTATATAAATTTTATAAATGCAATCTTCAGTGCTTGTTCTCATTATTAACCTACATGCATTACCATCAAAAGTAATGTACTGCAACACTTGTAGAGGCTGCAAAGGAATGGCTATTAAGCATGGAAACACTTGTTCAGCAATAAATTTGTTCTTTCAGTTTAAAACCAATTCTAACACAGTTCAGAGCATTTTCAAAAATTTATAAATTAAACAATATAATCCCTATGTTTTTTGCTGTATTTTTCCTCTTTTAATGCTGAAGTTGCCAGATATATTAACATAGGAAATAACTCCCAAAGCTTTTATTATATTTTTTGGCTAGAAAGTATAAATACAATTTTTTTGATAATGCATAAACTATTAGTGTAATTATTATAACAGGAAAAGGTATCTGCAGTGGAGCAGAAAGGACATCATGTTGTTGTTCAACTAAGGTATTTTGTCCTTCAGTGATTAATAACAATCACTATCTGTATGTGTGTTTGACTCTAACAATCAACAAGGAATTTCATTTTTGCTTAACTTCCCCACAGTGTTCTGAATGTCTTTCAGACAGGGAATACTTTTTAGCTTGAAGTTAGACATTAGTGCTTACTCAAAGTATCTAAGCAAGTGTTAGGAGAAAGAGAAAGGGAAGAATTGCATTTCTGGGTAAGGGTTTTAATTGATTTGGAATAAAAAAACCCTTTGTTCCTTTCTTTACTCCCCAGAGACTAATTTATCTAGCATGTCTTGAAGTTGAATTTCCCTGCAAACTGAAAAATGTTACTGTAACTTACATTCATCCTTTCCTTTCACTTATTATCCATAAGTATTGTTTCCTTTTTTTCTTTTCTTTTCTTTTTTTTTTAATGTTATTGACCTTTAAACCTGTTGTTATCAAACTGCAAGAAAAAGATAGGGACTCTTTTCAGCTGCTTTCATTCTCATGTGACCTGAAGGGAGAATAGGTTCAAAATAGACTAGTTCCTCCCAGGGCAATACAAGACAGAAGAGAAAAGCACTGTCATTTCCGAACAGCACAGTGCTAGAGTAAACTCAGCATGAAAAAGGAAGGAGTTGCAGCATGTTAGAATTCTTCCTCTACAGCCTGGATTTTTACACGAGACAGATTTGGAGTGTGTTAAAAAGAAGAGGATTTTAAAAATACTTTTTAATGGAGTACTTTGAGAATGAGCTTTTTAAGGACAACTGACGTCTGACTGCTAGTAATACTGAAGGAATTTTTCGAAATGAGCATTGTTATGAAGCCAAGATCCCGATCTACCAGCTCCTTAAGGACTGCCGACGCAATGTGGTAATGTGGTTCATTTGTTTCTTTCAGGCTCTCCTTCCTATTATGACACAGAGATATGTCCCAAGAAAGTCACAAGCTTTAATCTTGACTTGATAGATTTTGCATGATTATTGAAGATGTTCAGCTGTTGAGTTTAAAAATTATTAGTGAGAAACAAAATTATGTTGCTTTTTATTGTAAAATCCAGTGTATATAATTTTTAAAAAGAGAACCCTTTACATACTTTTTGTGACACATTATATAGGTTTTTCCCATTCAGGAGTCAGGTTCAATCCTTACAGTTGGAGATACCTTCTAAAAATCTTCAGTAGACTTATTTCAGTAAGAGAAATCATAATAAAAAGCTTGCATTTCTGGAAGCTAGAGAGTAAAATGAACTTATAGTTTGTGTGAGCTATTTTGGGATGCTTACATGTAGTTTTGCTGCATAAATAGACTGACTGGTAGAGATGTGTCCTGGGAAGCAGCAGACTTTGTAGTAGCATGTGTGAGACTGTGCTGTGTTATGCTTCATATATTTCCCCTCCTCTCTGAAGCTTAGAGGAGTAGAAGTAGCCTGTGATATTGATCTGTCTGTATTATTTTCTTGCAGATTTTTTCAGTTAGCAATCAGCAAAGATTTGTCTTTTAATTTTTTTTTTTTTTTTTCTTGTGAGAACTTTATGCTGCTTTTTAAAACTTGAGAGGCACTGACAGGACAGTTTTCTGTTAAGTATGAGAGATAAATTCCCTTTACTCTCTTAATGTGCCCCAAATTTTTTTCTTCTCTCTGTGTCTTTAATAAAACCACCATCATTTTAATAAACACATAATAGACTAATGTTCAGAGCTATATTTTACAGGTATAAAATGATGTATTTTAAAATATAGCTTTTTTATGTATAAATGGCTGATGTCCTGCTGGGGCATAGTCTAGTAACTAAATACGGTTCTTTGTGAGGAAATACATCCAGTTAATTGAACATTAGCCTAATAGAAACCTTGTGTTTCAAATAGTTTTGGCTCTGAGTTAAAGCCATGTCAGTATTACTGTTAAAGCAGTTAGTAATTTCTTCCAGTTATCTTTTACTGAAACCATTTTATAGTAAGAGAAAATGAAACAAATACACTACTCAAGATAAAGAGTAGTCCTAGTTGTTCTCAGAAACTGCTAAGGCAGAGTTTTGCTGAAAATAAATGCAGTAAGTAGTGTCTCTATCTCTTTATTAAATTGCAATACCATGTTGGTAAACTAAATATTGCTAAAGTGCTACACTCTGAAGGGTGTCTCCAAGGAAGTGAGCTAAAACATACATACCTTAGCTATTACGTACAACTGTGCAAATAAGTCAGTACCTCTGATTAAGTCTGCTTGGTTTTTTTGTTGTTGTTGACTGCCTCCATTAATTCTTGCAGGAAAAAAATATTTTAAAAGAAAAAATCCTTGTAACTGATAGCTGCAGTCTAATTTGAACACCAGATATTCTGTCTAAAATACCTACCTTTTGTTGCTGTTGCCTTTAGTTATAACGCTAATCTGATATCTGAGAATACCTGTTCTGCTGGTTGTAAACCGGGAGTCCTCTGCTGTTTGAGAACACTACCTGAGCTCAGAGGCAGCGCTCAGGGAGACACTTGGAGACTACTGGAGAAAGTGCATGCTGTTCTCTGGTGGTGTGGAGCAAAGGCAGGGTCTGTCCCAAACAGAGGGAAAACGGAGTGGAGAGATCAGAGAGAGTGGGAGGGATTTCCTGGCTGCCCACGCTGAGCTCAGCTGCTGGCCACCTCCAGGGAGGTGGCAGCTGAGGCCAGCCCACATCTCCCAGCCAGCAGCCTTCAAGGTGGGCCTGAGCAGGACCAGTTTCCAAACCATCTGCTTGACTTCATTTTGTGTGCTTTATCACCTGAATCCTCGGGTTTGTACCTTCCTGCATTCCTCTGGGAGAGAACAGCAACACTATAGTCTTGGCACAATATGAATGCTTAGGGGCAAATTAAATCAGGATTAAATCAGAAGCACTGGTAGGTGTTCAGGTCAGGAGACAGGAAGAGCACATGATTCTCCTTTCTGAATCTGTTAACATAATGATCCCGCTCTATGTAAGAGGAGCAGGAGTGCCTGGGAGGAAGGAGAAGTTGGGTCTCAAGAACACAGAGACTTGAGTGACAGGACTGTTTTAAAGTATGGATACCCCTCTCACAAGGGTTTGAGAAAAAAAGGTTCCCAGGATTTCCTCTACCACTTCCCATGTGAACAAAATTTCCATGAAAGTCAGAAACACAGAGACCAGTGACAGGACAGAAAAGATGTAAAGACAAGACAGAGAAACCTCTGCTCTTGGTGCCCTGAAATCACACTCACTCTCTGTCTAAAAGACACAGTAAGTTCAGTGTAAAAGGAGGTGTGTGGTAAAAGAATGATATTCTTTTCAGTATCAATATTACAAAGCAGTCTAAGGGTATCTCCACTGGTGATGTGCTGTGATGGGTACCCCAGCTGACTTTGAGCAGATGCAGGTGAGCCCAGGCTGTGCTGATGCCTTCCTTTTTAAAGCTGCTTGGGCTGGGGATGGCTGATGTTTAGCATGATGGCAGGGTCTGTAGGCAAACCTTCTCTTTCTGATGTACCTTGGAAAATTTATACTGATGTTAAGGTGACTGAAGTAAAAGCAGAAGGTTGGTATTTATACAAAATAAGAATGTGACGTATATAAGGATTTTTATCTGTTACATTAATGCTGCTCAGTTCTACCACTCATTGCCACTCATTTCCTCTATTCAGGCTGTGATTGTGGAGTATGGTTTTATATCATAAATCTTCTGGAGAGTAGTCTAGAAGGGATAAATGATTGTGCAGTCTATTCAACTAAGACAATTGATGCATCTTTTTATTCCAGAGAAGAAATAATAAGGAAGTAAGGAAATCACAGTAAGTTAAACTTTGGCTGAGACAGGAGTACAAGCATTTAAATGAGAATATGATTCCATATTTTCTTGAGTATTTGCCACTTAACAGTAAAGCAGTAGTGAAAATGTCGTATTTCTGTTGATATTTTTCCTTTTGTAATGAAAGAAAAGTTTGAACTTAGAAAAAAAAGCTATTCAGATTAACTGAATTAAAATTTTAGAAGTTTAAATGAGGAAGTGATGGCAAGTCAAGCAAGCAGCCTGGGTTGTGGGGCAGAACCTACCAGCTGGAAATGCTGCAGCTGAGCAGATTTTAGAATTGCCTTTGTTTTTCATGATACATGTAACTAGCCAAAAGAGCTATAAGCCTCAGGAATAGTGTCAGCTTTTTACCACAATCCTTTCTGCATGATGCAACTAGAGATAGTTACCTGTTTACTTTGTGAGTTGGAATCACTGGGTTTTATTTATTTTTTGTAACGTAGGCCAGTTTGGGCTTTTCTGGGTTTTGGAACTTTGGTGTTTGATTGATCTGAAAAGGGCACAGCCTGTCTAGCGACCTAGAGAGCAGAGATCTTCAACAATTCAGTCTGTGGTGTTATGTAGAACAATGCATCTATTCTTACTTACTCTACAAGTGGGTGATATTGCTTGTCTGCAATATGATGAAGTTCAGTGTATTGGAAATTACTGAAGGATATGTCAAATATGGATTTCTCAGTCTATGACATATTTATAGATATGTGGGACAAAACTGATCTCTTGTATGGACTTTCCACGACCCGTAATATGTTGATCACAAGAGGGATGCTAAATAAAAGTTTTATTGAGTGGAGACAATCAAATACCTGTGGCTTGACATCAGTGCATGGCATTGTTTCTGGGGCAGAAGAGCTAGAACAAAAGAGTGAGCTGACATTCAGCTGTGCTGACCTCAGGTAGCTGCACTGGTTTCCTGACTTAAAGGTACCATGAAGTGGAACTCTGCAATAGGCATGACCCAGTCTTTTGGTAGCCCTGTCTGACAGGAGAAAGCTGTGGCCACATCAAGCTGCTTAGGGGCTGGCCATCCCAAAACCATTCAGTTCCTTGGTTAATCCCTTGGTGCTAGCAAGCCTATTGCCAGCACAAAGATGAGGAATGTATTCAATAAATGATACTGAATGAGTCATATACTTATAGGTTATTATTATCAGACCTATATTTAAAATTGGCTGCTCACTTCCAGACTGGGAATCCCAGTGCTGGTGATATCAACACCAAAACCAGGTATTCCTTGAAGGAATCTTTGTCTACAGGGCAGAGAATGGAAACATAAGTAAATGTAACTGTGGACAATATTAACAACATTCATATCACTTGGCTGCTAAAGGGTTAAGGATTTTTGTTTCTGTGTTGGCTGAATCTCTTTTCCTCTCCAGTATTATGATTGTTTGTGTGAGGCATTGTTGGTGATATTACTTGCCCCTTGTTGCCATCTCTTATGAAAGTACTCTTAAACAAAAGAGGGTTGGGACCTCACATGATATGCAATTGCCCTTTTAGTAGTGGAAGGTATTGAATAGAGTGCACTGGGAAAGTTCAATGCAAGCTGCACACCATCCAAACTCATAGGCAGGGATTGTAGTACCAAGTATCCTATGTAAAATTGTGGGATTTCTGAATGTTGAGGAAAGCCTGAAAGCTATAGATGAGTTTTCCTACATGAAGTCTGACTTTGATTGAATTCATAGGTGAATTCATTAAGAAAAATAGGCTTTTGTAAGCAGTATGGGCCTCAAATCATGACAACCATAGAAATTCAAGGTGGTATATATGCTTTTATTTATTGTTCAGTGCCAATGGGAAAGTCTGCAGAGTCAGCATGATGCCGTTTTCCAGAGTGTGATATGTTAAACAGTGTCATTTTTACAAAATGAAAGGGGGAAAAAAGCAGTTTTTTCGATGGAGGGGAGGTGGGTTTTGAAAGGATCAAGTAGTCTATTTTCTATAAGAATAAGACATGTTCTAATGGGCCTGGCCAATAGTCTTCCTAACCTAGTATCCTGTCATCACCTGCAGCAACAGGAATACCTGAGTCCCTGTTCAGTTTCGGCAGTCCATTCCCATCACATTGCCCAGCGTTTACTGGTGTTGTATTAGGGATGTTCAGGGTTCACCCCTGCCTTCTGCTTTTCAGATCATCTGTGTACCTGTTTGCCTACAGACTGCCTAATATCTTTTCTGAGTTTGCTGGTAAACCATCTTCCCCTACAGCCTTCTGACAACCTTTCTGCCTATGTAGGAAAGCCACTTTCTTTACTGTGCTTAAAATTAGTTCTGTCATTATGGCATTTCATGAAAGAGTCTGCATTCACTTATCCAACAGCTCCATGATTCTGCAAGTTTATTTATAACCTCCTCAGCCTTTTCCTGTAGAAACTGAAAAGTTGTAGCCTTCTTATATTTTCCTAAACAGGCTGCTGCCCCATCCCTTAATCATTTTAGTTCCCATTCATTGTATTTCCTCAAAGACCACCAGGTCCTCGAAATACAGAGACCACAGGGCAGGCATTACCAAAGATGTGAACACACCAAAGTTCTCACACAGGGGTAAAATTATGCCTGCTTTTTTTCTCAGCACCTTTTTTGATGATGTCCAGTATGTTGTGTAGCTTTTTTGACTGCCATTTCAAGTTGAGCTAATGGTTTTAAATAATTTTTACTGCTTTTTTTAGCCATTTCTTTTGGCATGTTCCATCTCTGTATTTTTGTAGAGCAGAAGTATTAGACTCGCCAGCAAAAAATCCTGTTAAAGTTACTTTAACATTAATGTGATAAGAACTGCTGTCTTGAAATGACAAATGTGGGGTTTTTTTAAACAAACAAATATTGCAAACCATGCCAAACAAAACAAATTGCAAAGTTTGACTCAAGCAAAGAAAGGCACTGCCTCAGAGATACTTTCTTTCAAGCTACATCCAAATAAACACACTAAATACTCTTTCTCCACCACATGCAAGCACACAGTGTAGTCCTCTGCCACTCACTTGAGCACATTAACAATCCACTTTCGGTTTTCCCGAAAATACGATCTTGTCTTTACAGCACAGTTCTCACACCTTCTCCCTGGGCACATCTGTATGTTATCAGCTTGTGGACAAAGCGCTGTTCAAATCTAGTGACCTTGAGGCCCAGTGAAGATCTGGCACTTCGGTGTCTGTCCCTAGTGTAAAAAAGGGAGAGGACAGCAAGCTGCACGGGGAGTTCACTTGACAGCTCAACCTGAATGACCAAAAGCCCATTTACAGCTGGTTCAAGTGAGGATGGAAGGTAGTCCCAACCTGGATCAATGCTGAGATACCGTGATGGAAGTCTTCTCCATTTTCTACCCTTCCATTACACCATGTCTGAAACAGTTGTTTGCATTTAGTTCCACAACGAGGGCTTGTCTTACTTCCTACCTTGTATTCTGAGAAGCGCAATTACAGTGTAAGGCATAACAGGTGAGATTCAGCTCATCTATACAGATTTTTATCATACCTAGTCTAGTAACCTCATGCTCTTGGTGGAGAGAAATACTCGCTGTCAGGGTGTGACATGTCTGTGACATAGTTTAGATGTCTGCCTCAAAAAGAGAGGTACTCTTGATGTCACTGATTTTATCAGTGTAAGCTCCACTCAACATAAGTAATGCATATAAAAGAGATCTAACTTGTATGTGGACATCTGCAGTGGGCATATATAGCCTGATTAATTCTTTCTAATGCAACTAATTTAGCTTATGCTGAATACATGCTTTAATATTTAGTAGTTTTATTATTATCTTATAATATAAGGTGAATATTCACATAAAATAAGGGAAGTCCAGTATGGAATAGAGAGTATTAGAACACAACAGCAAGAATAAACCAACTACTTAGGCTAACTATTATATTGAAAGAACCTTGCAGTCAAAGTGAGGTCAATTCACAGCCATGAAATCACTAAACAGTTATGTCATCATTCCAATGACAGCACAAATGACTCAATCTCATTACTGTGATTCCCATTAGATTTCAGCTATGGTGGTTTCTAATTCAGACTAATACGCACTAGAGCATGTTTCTTAAGTCACATTACAAAACCAGAAGTAGATTTCTGCACTCCTTTATTTGGTACCATTGCTGTTACTGTGAAGATGGGGGCATTCATGACTTAGATAGGTGCATAGTATGATATAATATGACCTTTTAAATATTTTTTCTTTCATGAAAAACCATGAAAGCTTTCCAGACCTGTAGCATAAAAAAAGACAGAACAGTTTCAGAAGCTAAATGGCAGAAACAGATTTGTTCATCTGACCTCATTTTCGAGGGTTTGAGAAGCACAGAGAAGAACTCATGACTTAAATTTGTTGCTTCTCTGTTCCATTTCATAGTTTTATAACAGCATTTGGTGGTGCCTTTATGAATATGCTCAAATACTAATACACTAAAATCTCACACACTAATTCGAAAATAGTTTTCACTCTAGTTATTTGAGAAGTACTCTTCCCTTTCTATGAAAGTGTTAAGCATTGAAAAAAAAAAAAAAGAAGATTCTTTCAGAAACATTAATAACAGTATTTTTCTTTGTCAGACACCTCAAAATAGATCCAGTACAGATCAATTAAAATAATTTCATTTTTCCAGATTCATTGTGCTTTATTTCAGTTTAGTAATTTAAAATCATTATTCAAATAAACTATTTGAATAAAATTTCAGGTTAGACTAGAAAAAAAGGGATTTGTTTTTCTAAAAAAAGCTTTCAGTAGTTCTGAAATTTATCCTTAAATTTCTTTTAATGACTGTAAACATTTTGTGTGTTTTTGAAAAGTTTCATTTTTGGGGTAATGTTATTGGTTAGTTACCTAAATTTTGAAGAATTTACCATATGCAGTTTTATAATATCCTACTAACAAATCTCTCTATACTGTGTACCCACAACATGTTTCAAAAAAAGGACACAAATGCCACATTCCTACAGTACAAGACAACGCATGGCAAAGAATTGCACTTTGGTGCTTGATGTACTGCCCTGGGAGCTGGTGGGATGATGCTGTAACGAGGCCAGTTAGCCCTCTGACACCGTGACAGGCTGCTTTTGGAACCCCCGTGACTAATTCCACGTGGTGGTGTACTACATCTCATAGCTGCTGCCAGCATCCACCCCCACACACATCACGGCAGATTGCAGCAAGCGCTTTTAGGAAATTCTTTCCAAGAGGTATATATTGGGAAATAAACAGCCAGTCACTACGAAAGCTCCTTGGTTGCTGCTGCCCTGAGGTGTCCCCTACACAAGATCAGTTATATAAGATCATCTTCTTCTCAGAGCTTTATATTCATAATCATCTTTATTGTCTCAGATGTTTCCACATTTAGTAATTTTAAGCTTGTAAGCTGTGCTTTCATGTGATATGTGGTCTTTCCTTGACTTAACCATCGTCTATTTTTCTCTTGTCCTAGCCCTATACATAGGGTTCAGGTACTGTAACTAGTTTACTTTTATTTCCCCCCGTTTTCACTTTGTCTGTCCTTCTTATTTGAATTAAACCTTCCTTTCCAACTGAGTTAGAAACAGCCTTCATCATTTGAATGCCATTGAAGTTTACCTTTGCCATATGGCAACAAAACAGTTAACACTTCTTTTACCTTCACTTAATGACAAAAATATTGGTTTCAATTTTTGTCTTCAAAATTTCCAGATATAAAATAGGTATTTTTATGTCTAAAACTGAGCAATTGTGTTACTGCAGCTTTCATCCTTCCTTGTTCAACATGTCCTATACTGACACCCTTATTGCTGTATCATAAATATAGTTATGTTTTAATCAGTTTAATCCTTTTAGTGTATTTGCATTTTAGATGTGCGATGGCCATAAAGTTAGTCAAAAGTCCTTTTGTGGAAATGTGCATATCTCCTTAAAATACATCATCTATGTTATACCTTATAACATACAATTTCCTTGCTTGTATCTGTGTATTTCCCAAGTGTGTCTAGTGAACCAAAAATTTTATTTACTTCTCACAAGTTATATATCTTCATATTTAGTGCGAGAAGCCACAGTGTGATAAAGCCTGCACTCCATATGTTCTATAAGACCAAGTGAAGTGCATCACATTTCCATAAGTGAACCGCTTGGTTTTACTAGTATTTAATCCTGCTGCTTTCATTGCATGCCATCCTAAGGGGTATCTGAATTAAACTGTATGCGTAAATACTTTTTTTTCTTTTCCCCATTCTAACTTTTGTTCCAGTCAAGTCTTTTTCTTTCATAAAAATGTATCTTCTATTGTTTTCCCCCTTGGTATAGCTTCAGTAATTTTTATACACTCAAGTCTAATAGTCACATGACATTCTCAGCTCTCACAGTTAAAAATTAAAGACTTGATGATTACAGAAAAGACTGTAAATTCCACAAATTAAAAGGTGAGAAAAAGATACGTTGTTTTCAAACTCTCACCATTTTAAGACAATCCCTTCACCTATGCTTGCATAGTCAACAGGGGAATTCATATAAGAGGGCTGTTCAGAAAATCAGAAATGCCATCCTAACACAGACAGGTGCTCCCAGCTTTCCTCTGAGCTCTCTCCCCAGGGACTGCTGGGGAGCCTGGCCTCCAAGTTCAGACATCTATGCAAACCTGTGCTATTAATTTTCCCTGTGTGATCTATAAAAAAATGTTATTTCATGTTTTGCCAAGTGATGTTTGGGACCTTTTTTTAAAACAGAGATTTTATTTGGTGTAGTTACTTCTTATTCTTGATTCTTATGTATATTTACTTTGCATCCTTTGCATAAAGATGGTGTGATAATGCTTTTATCTACTGGTGTTGAAATGTACACAGGAAAAAGGAAATATGGAGGAAGGACATTCGGCAGAGTGAAATGCCATTTCACAGATGCTGGGTAGATTTTGTCCAATTCCTGTGTGCAGTTTTTCATTATTTTTCATCTATTAAATCTGAAACTACATTAAAAAATTTGTTGGCCCGTATAGCCCCATTTTGTGGAGAGAAATATGATGAAGTAAGGATGAACATTTAAAAGTTCACAGGCCTGCTAACTAGCTTGCTGTAAGGGTGTGAGAGTTCTATTTGAGCTACCACTGACAGACCCAATAAGGGTAAAATGGAACGTGTTTGCCTATGACAAATGGAAATGTCAGGTCACGAAAGAACAGCAGTAACATCAGTACCTCAGCTGGTAGATGTTCTGGTTATACTCATCAGCAGATGTTTCTTAGTGGTAGAGGCCATATTAGTCCCTTGTTGTGCTCCTTGCATACTTATTTTGGCTACCAAAACACACAGAGTTACTCTGAGAAGCTCAGTAATGGCAAGGGGGAAAAACCCACCATATGTTCCTACAGGCTGCAAATGGAACTAGGGCCCTGAAGGGATTCCTTGCTGACGCTGGACAGTGAAGGTCCTTTTCCCACCCACTTTCACTGTATCACAAGTTTTCTTCAAAGCATTTTCAGTGATGTGAAAGCAATTAAAAATGTACAAACGCTTCCATTTGAGCATGCTTCTGTAAAGCATGGCTTGCAAGTAGTTTGCAGAAGGCAGCTAGATTGAAAGGAACATTTATGGGGATGTTGTTAACACTTCCAAATGAGTTTCAGGTTTTCTTTATGTCTTCTTCAATTTTACATTACTTTAGTCTTAAAATAGTACTGAATTCTGAAATTGACATATATATACTCTAATAATTTGATTTCCTACTATTCTTTTTGTCAGTCATTCAACCACCTGGATGTCAAACAATTCATATAATACAGTTTGCAGTTTCAAATATGCTCTTCTCAGTCCTGGCATCTTGTTTACTTGGGAACAACCATTCTTTTAAATGGAAAAAAGAAAATCTATACTATAAATTCAGTAAATGCTTATTTACAGCAGCAGACAATAGGGTTTTGATAGCTTTTCATTCCTGGCTCATATTCTAGCTCTTGTTCCTTCCTTCTCTAAATTTCTTTAGGTTTATTTATCCTTTAATACCAACTGTTTCACAATTTAATTTTTCAGAGATTCTGAAAAAGTCAAACTAGTCCTGATTGTGTTCTGTCAACAGAGCAGGGCTGAAAAGAGAATTGGGTGTGTGTCAAGAACTATTGTGATTTGTTTCTGTTCAGATTGAATAACAATGAATTTCCCTGACTCTTTTCTGCCTTTATTCTGTGGTATAAGCCTCTGCATGAATAAGATAATGAGATATTAGATGTGTGCCATTCCTGTGTTAAGGGAAAAAACATTCTGCTCAAGTCATTCTGGCTGTTCTTTGGTTTATGTCTTGGATTGTAAATGTTTTGGCTCTGTCTTTATATCCTTCCATAATTCTCACTTTTTTTCTTGTGCTTTAGAAAACAGACTTTTAAAATTTGAAATGTAATGTTTACCTAGTCAGCAGCTCATGATACACCAAAACCTGCACTGTAAGTATCCCAAAACCTCCAAAGTTCCAGTATTACTGCTCAGTGTTCAGTGACCATTTCTACAGCTATTCCATTAGCTTTGGAAGACAGTCAGTGTCCAAAGTGGTGACTAGACTGCTACCTTCTGCCTCTCTTTATTATATTTAAGGCCTGATTTGATACTTTTGTCTACCACAAGTTGCTGGCAGTTCAAAATGTACTTTAGAACAGAAAAAAATCTATGATTTAGAACCCAAGGACAGTAAAACTGTGGACCAGGCTGTTAACCCTTGTTACCTGTTATTACAGGAAATCCTGGTGATAAAAATCTTTCATTTGTACCCACACATAGGGGAAATCTGTCAAGAATCAAGGAGTAATTGACACAGAGGGTGTGTATGTGGGAAGTTACAATATTCAAGGGAAAATATACACAACACAAAGGGTCTTTTAAATATTTTTGAAATGCATGAGAAAAGAATACATGGATCAAAGCCAACAGGACCCCTTGGTCTAAGCTTGCTGATGATCAGTAATAGGCACTACCACTGCATAATTAATTACTTTTAAAAAGTTCAACCTATTCTGTGTCGGTTCTCAAGCAAACTGTTCAGATGCCCTTCCTTTAATGAACTGGAAAATGATGCTGGCTGGCTCAGTGATATTGAAGCTGTGCACTTTCCAGCCTAGTCTGCAAAAGCTTATTTTTTGATTTATCCTCTAGGGAACACTGGCCAAGGTACTCTCTGTTTTGGTCTTTGTTTTAATGTCCCTTTTGACAATAGTCAAGACATGATAGTCACCTCAGTACCATCTTCTCTGAACTCCATGCTGTTAAGGAAAGATGTATGCTTGCCTAGCTTTCAGTATGACCAAAATGATTGTTTAGGTTTGATGCCACATAGAGTCCAGGACATTTGAGAAAACATATTAAGTGACTCAGTTGATATTGGCACAGGCCCTGTTTTTATGCTTGGTAACACTATGATTCGTGACTTAATTGCTGACATATGTTTTCCATTCTTTAAGGGTCAGAGACGTGAGCTACGAAAACATTAGGAACCACTCTTTGAACCCCTAGTGGTGGTGTCAGTCTTCAGAAAGTCTTAGCATTTGTGACAACTCAAATACTGCAATTGCCTATTGAAAGGATTTTTTCTCTTACAACTGTGATCCTGGTATCAGCCAGTTTGTAGCTGATGTTCTTGCTGTTACAAACATGCACAGAGAGCCCTTCCAAATGAATCTGAATTTCAGCTCTAGAGATCTGCATTTCCATAAAGCCATAGAATCTTAGAATGGTTTGTCTTGGAAGGGACCCTAAAGATCATCAGTCTCCATCCTACCTGTCATGAACAGAGACACCTTCCCTCTGCAGGGTCAGATTACTGACAGCCCCATCCAGCACAGCCCTGAAGACTTTCAGGGATGAGGTGTACATGCCAGGGTTTGGGCCTTACTCATATTTATCAGCAGTGCCACAATTTTTCTTTGATTCACAGATAGTAATTACATTTGCATTTTTGGCAAGCAAGATGTTCACAGCTGTGAAGCAATGTATTTTTCTCCTTGGAATAGCCATTCTTGAAAAAGGCTGGAAATGAATAACTAGGAAATGACATTTTGTAAAGCCATCACAGCTTTTCATCTTGTCCAAACAGCTTTTGCACCACAGAAATACTTCCCTCCCCCACAGTTTCCCCCCATGTTAGTAAGATGACCGTATGACTTTGTTACTGATATTGTGCATTAACAACTTCCTTACAATTATTTATTTCAAAAGTAAAATATTGCTTTGCATTTATGCCATTAGTATCATTACATGGGTTTAGACGGATGGGAAGCATGCATTTTTCAGTTTCCAGTAGCTCTTCAGAATGTTTTGCTTCCTCACCTAAAACTGATTGATTTCCTAAACAGTAGTTGTGTTCTTATTGGTTCCTGGTACTAGAAATAGAAGTTCTGTATGTAACTGAAAGCAAAACACTGTTACTCTTTTAACATTCAGACAGACTAGCTGCTCTCTCTGCCTTCTCCATTTTTCTTTTTGTGTACTTGAGATATTGATCATGGTAATATTTGGGGTTTTGCTTCAAAGTAAGACTTTATTTTAGTTTGAATACTTGTTGGCAAATGGAAATCCAGAATCAAAAATGAAGAAATAGTTAGTTTTCAAGAACTTTCCAGCTGCTTTCAAAAATCCTCAGAAGAGACTACTGAAATAAAGTAATAATAAAATTGTGATATTAACTGAAATTCCAGTTCAGTTGTTTTATCTGGAGAAGAAAATCTAAGAGCTAGCAGCTCTTGGAATGTACTTTTACTCACTAGCAGATCCCTTTCCTCCAATCTTTGATAAGAAGTACTGATAAATAGAATTTTGTTTGCTGCAGTTACGTATTTCCTAAAAAGGATGAGCTTGCAGAGTAAGGATCCTTTGTTGTTTCTTCTCCCTTCTCCACACAAGTCCGGTCCATTCCTCCCTTGCCTGCTGTGCTCCTCTTTTTTAAGTGTGTGAATATTAGAATTTTCCCATAGTAATCCTGGTGAAGAGCAATTTTGAGAGCAGACTTCTGAACCTCTTTGACCTTGCTATCTCTCTGTGGCTCAGAACCAGCATTTGGTTTCAGAGTTACTTTCTAGTTCATTTGATGTTAAATTAGCCTCAGATATTGTATTCATTGAAGGAAAAGAAAAGGACCCATTTCCTGAAATTTAGCTTTGCAGAACCAGGTCTTTTGCAATATTTTTTTATTGCAGGTTCTTGGAAAATAAATTATATCCAGCTTGCCATAAAGGATGGAATATAGAGACAATCACAAACATTGCTGCATGATGTAATAGTTCTTGAAGATTTAAATGACACAGGTATTTCCATAATTGTTTATTTCACTTTTGCAGGTGCTAGGGAACCATATGAACTTTAATATCTGAAATATAAGCAGAAATTCTCTGCCTCCCTCTCTACTTTAAATACTCCTTGAGAAATTTATTTTGTTTTAATCAAACATTTAGTTTCTTAAGCATGCTATCCCTGAAAGTGTACAAACCCATGAATATTCTGAAAATTTATGCTTACTAAATTGCACTTTTATGTTGACAGTGAACTTCATTAGCAAAAACTGTATTTAACTTAATGCTACTTCATTCACGCATTAGAGAAGTGAGATATAAATTAGTTCTCTTTTCATTGCCTTAACTTCTAACAATCACAGAAATATTTCAAAGAGGAAAATAGTAAATAAGCCTGTTATCTTTTTTAGTAGCCTGTCTTTCTCATGGATAGGCAGGTTCTCCTCTGTGGGCAAAAAGCCATGGCTGGGAGGCATAAAAAAAGAATAGTGTGGGAAGATATGTACTGATGAGGCTTCTGTAATGCAAAACTACAGGATTCCCAGGAGGAGATGCTTGCCCCCATGCTGTCCTGGCAGGGTTGTATGGTGGGGTATGATAAACACGTATTTGGCCACTGCCAGGTTTTTCTCCTTTACCTTAGTAATGTTTCATCTGGTGCATTAATTGCCCATTTACCTTTTCTAAAAAATGTATTTAGTCCTTTCTGTTACTGTTCCGAAACAATAAACAAAACCAGAGAAACAATCTAATTCTGTCTGAAAGGAGAATTCCTGGTTTTCTGTGTCTTATAGAAGCACAGCATGTTGTGGGCAAAAAATAAAACTACATTTTGTAAAAATCGAATCAGCCTCTCACTTGAAGTGGAAAAGATTGTCTTTATTTTCTAAACATTTTTCATAAAATTTCTTAGAATAAATGTTTAGTGGAGGGTGTTTGTTTGTTTTCTGGTGGTTTGTTTTGCTGGGTTTTTTCACCCTTGTGCTTTTTTTTATTCTCCATTATTCCCTTCTTTTACATGCAAATGTTACAGACATACCTTGTCTAATGTCTTCTTCCACTCCATTTTTATGGAGAGGATCTTGAAAAGCACATGCAGCAAAACAAGTAAATAACCAAGTCTTCTATAATTCCTATTTCTTCACATGTTTTCTATGAGGAAAAACAGTAAATATTCTAAATTTCTCATTTTCTCACCTGTATCTACTTTGGATAAATTCTTAAAAAGCAGTGTTTCTGATATGTCTACTGCTCTTATTACTACTCCCAGTAATATTAATTTTAGGTTACAGGCAGTTTCTTATTTGTTTTGTTTTGATTGTTTTTAAGGATCAGAACTCTTGGCACTTTACAAACTTCCCATTTTGCAGGTAGTGAAATGTAAGCACAGAGGGGATAAAATGATTCAGTCAGGATGACTCACCCAGTGGGAGAACAGGTTTTTGTATTCTCTTATCCTACTTTATTCCCACAAAAGAAACAAATGTAACAAAGGATTTCCTGATAGCTTGTCCCTCCTTCAGCTGCCTGGGGGCCCCCCACCGTCTGCTTAAGTTTTCTGCTTGAGAGAGGAAGACTGTCCATGAATTTTACACCAGAATGAATGGTTAGACACGGTGATGGATGGTGCATCTACAGCGGTGCCAGCTGGGAGGGCACATCACCACCACCGTGTGTGGTCAGCGTGGCAGTGCTTAGGGTATGTGTAGGCTGAGTTTTGCTGAAAAGCACTGCTTGAAAAGTAGTTTTTGTCTGGCAAAATTGTTGATTCTCCTGGGGACACTTCACAGGATAAAACAACAAGATGTCAGGGGAAAATAGTTGAAGACATTGTTCCAAAAGCAACAATGTTACAGTGACATTTTTTCATCTGTAAATGGGACTGATGAGAGAGGGTGGGCTTTCTCCTTGCTCTTTTGGATTGCACATTGTAATGTTTCCAGAGTGATATAATCACCTCCTTGGCGCCAGCAATTATGGCATGTCCTATCCCAATTTTAGTAATGACATCAGGATCAAGAAAATAGACTTTTGCAATCAAGTTGCCTGACAACCTTTTTTTGCACTAAGTCAAATAAATCATACACATTTTTTTGTCCTAACAAAGTCTATAGTTCTGTTGTAATGATTTTTCCAGACTTTACAATGCTTTTGTTAGTTTAAACAAAATAAACACTATATATTCTACATATATTCTTTCAGTGTTAGGGGGAGAGCTTGTGGAAAGGATGGGAAAAGGCAGCACATTTTGCCCAATGCAGAATGGCAGCAGATGAGTTGTTACAGTAGGGAGGATGATTGATGGATGAGAACAGCAGAAAGCAATCAGTAATCTCCCTTCCCAAAATTTTAGTGCAAACTGGAGCACAAAACTTATTCTATGGAATTGGTTTGTGCCTACAGATAACTCTGTAACTGGTGACAAATTTTTAGCTGTCCTTGATTGATCGATAGGTATATATTTCTGCCTGGGGGGAGGCTGAGTTGTAAATTTTAATAGAATGGCTTGGTCTTGCTCTGTGTGAAGAATTTCACAGAAGGTTTTGTTTTGCAATACACAGTGATTTTTAACAACTTTGGCCAGGTCACTTACATTTATTTTAAAAGTGTAGGTTTTTTTCAGCTTCTCTTTCAACTAGCTACATAAAATCTGCTTCTAGGTTTCTTTAATACTGGAAAAAACACGCCTTGCTACAAGCAGTGTAAACTGGTGTTTCTGTTACTGCATTCCTTCACAGAGAAAGACTCCTTGCTTTGATGAGGCATGCTTAGCTTAGCACTGTGTGTGGCATCTGAAGACTGTAGCAACTACTGACTAATGTTAAAGGCTTTTCTCTCATTTCTAGTTAATGTTTTAAAAGTCCTTAAGCATTTTTAGACTTCTATTAATTTAGGTATTTTACCAAATGAGAGTTGTATAACATGTATAGCAACTTTACACCTCATAATATTTTTTTTATTTTGATAATACTTAAAGCTCTATATTTATAGCTCTCTAGGTTTTGCTTTGTCACTTTTGCTTTCAGAGTCCAACAGTCATGTGGACAATAGGAATTGTACAGTGAGTGGTAGAAACATACAGTATAGGGGCACAAGAGATTGTAGCAAGATCATGGTTATATTAAAGAAGTAGTTAATCAAAATGAGACTGTGAATGAAGTGTTCCAATGATCTTGAAGATGAGCAGAAGATCAAGTTGATCATACATGCATTATAACCAAAATGGAATGTGTTCTTCATCTGTGTACTAACCACTAGAAGGTAAACCTGCAACACGGCATTTGAAGTCTGAGATTTCTGATGGTCTACCACTGGTTGGTAGTGCTACAGCAGGCTGAAATAGAAAACTGGAGATAAACAGTAGCAAATGCAAGAGTCTTCAACGTGCTCAAATGTCTACATAATAACCTGATATACATGTTATTATGACTGAAATGTCAAGCACAAAAGCCAAGATTGCATTTGACTTAAGAACTTTGATTTAGTTCCATGCACAAATAATTTTATACTTTACCTATGTGGTCTTATGTTGTTTTTACTTCACTGAGTACTCAAAAGAAATGCAACTTAATTAATGAGATATTTGATATTTTATCATTTTCTTGCTTCTCATTATGTAGTCAATAATATGCATTATTGACACTCTGCTGTTCATATGTGTTATAAAAGCAGCTATGATGCTTTCATTGGCTTTTCTATGCTGCTCACCACTATGACACCTTACTGCTTCTCACAGATGATTAAATTAATTTTCATATCACCCTTGTGATAGAAGAAATTTTTATCATCCATACTTAATACATATCAAACCACAGAGATTAAAGTGAAAGTATTACCTAACTTGAACATTCAAAATGCAATGTCTAGGACTTTTTTGATCTCCTTGACATGGAATGACTCTTGTATTCAGAGCATTGTTTCAATGAAAGGGTGAGAAAATGATGAGGGGCTGGGTTACAAGGGGGATGTAGCACTTCTACTTGCTTCTTCTTACCCTTTTCCATTGGCATTCGCTTTTAGCACTCCTAGAGAGAGATTAGTGGAACTGATGGACCCTTGATCCACCCAGTACCAGCTCAGATGTTCTGAGTTAACCTGTGTTTGTGAGTGTTGATACCCACAGGGTTTAAGCATGTGGATACCTCAAGAATGAAAAACACTTAAGTACTGATGGTATGATAAAGTTGGTGTAAGTGACTGGTTCGTTATCAGGTGCTTTGCAGCTTGAGCAAATATTATTTGCAGTTCCTGATGATAAAATCACTCTTACTTCTCTGTAGCCCTTTGATTCAGTACCTACCTTCTGCAGTGAAAGACACAAATATCCCACCAACAGGGGCTTCTTCCTCAGAGTCCTCTGAGGCTCTGAGGAAAATAGGAGATTTTTAAAAAATACTACAGTAGCACTTCATATGTTTTCAATAATGCTTATACATGACGCGACAGACTTAAGCTTGGCCTATACTTGTAACTTTTTGAAATTTATGAAGCTGTTCACAGAATCAGGAAAAAAAACATTTGCAGACACTTGGCTAAACTCTACTTTGTGCAGCAAAATATGAGTCACTAGAATATCTCACAAAACAGTTTCTAGAACGTTGCTTTAAATATGAAAAAATATTTTTTTCTCTGCCAGTTCCTATCAACAGTAGACCAGCTTTCTCTCTTAAAAACTTGGACAGAAAATTGCAGCACCACTGGACAGAATTTAGTAATTTAGCAAAAAGAAAACACAGTCCCGTAATGTGGAACCTCAGGCACCCCTCCTAGGTAATGCTATTAGGCATTGTAATAATATATTTAACATTAAAATAATGTCCTAAAAATCAGGAAAAACAAGACCCAAATGATTAATTATTGTAGATTATAATTTGCTTTGGACTGGTGACATGAATTATCTTTGACATTACCTGTACTCAGTGAATGTGCTCAGGGTCTAACGTAGGTAAGAGTACATACACACAAGATAATTCAGTCTTAGCACTCTTCAAAGGTTAGCTCCTGAACTAGTTTCCCTTTAAAGGTTGTTGCTCGGGTGTGGCAAAGGACTTCCAGAACTCAAATCACTACATACACCTTGATACATTTAGTAGAAGTCTAGGGAAGTGGAAGCAACAAAAAATCTAGCACATTTGGTAAACTAAATACAAAAAATAAATTATAAACTAAAAATAATTCAATACAAAAAGTAGAAACTAAAAAAAAAATCTAACACACAGAATTTAAAGAATTGAAATGAACTGAAGTGGAAAGGATGAAACAATGTTGCTAAACCAAAGTAGAAAAATTTTAGAGCTCTGAAGGTCTTAGTACCTTGAGCTTTCACCCTTTGCAAAATATATAGCTTGATCTCAGTGGTAATTGCTGTTAACATATCCCAACACAAATTCTTGTGGAAGTAGAGTTATTTTGTGATTTATTGCCAGCAACTGCTTATTGCAATTAGAAGAATGTTACAATGCTGTGAAGAAAAAAATGTTTCCCATTAAACATAATTACGTATTCTTTACCTAGAGCTTTAATTGTCATGGGCAATCTAGAGCAATACCTAAAGAAACAACTACAAGTTCTTATCCAGCTGCCTCCTGTCCACCCTCCTCTGAAGCTGGCCTTGATTTCACGTTGATATTTATGTGTGCACATTGTACTGGCAAAACAAATCATCTTCTGTGTGCAAGGTCCCTATAGTTTGGAGCTTCTATTTGGACTTTTCTGTCCACAGCCTGTATCTATTTTCTGCAATGCACACTTTTTGAAGAAAAGGTTGCTTAAGGTCAGTTGTGCAAAGATGTAATAATTATGAGCTTAGTGATGCTGAGGATTGCAAGATCCTCTTGTAACAATGGTCACCCCCTGGCTTACTGAGTCTCTTTCTGAGAAGGACATGGGCCTCTTAGAATGAGTCCAGAGCAGAACACAAGGGAGAACTTAGAACACCTTCCAGTACCTGAAAGGGGCCTACAAGAAAGCTGAAGAGAGATTTTTAATGACAGAATAAAGTGACAAGAGGGAAGGTAATGGCTTTAAGCTGAAGAAGGGTAAGTTTAGATTAGATGTTAGAAAGAAATTCTTCATTGTGAGGGTGGTGAGGCACTGGAACAGGTTGCCCAGAGGAACTGTGGATGTCCCATCCCTGGAAATGTTCAAGGCCAGGTTGGATGGAGATTTAAGTAACCTGATCTGGTGGAAGGTGTGTTCCTGCCCATGGCAGGTGAACTGAAACGGTCCTTTCCAACCCAAACCCAATGATCCTACCATTCTATGCTGTGTTTCCTGGGATGGGAGAGCAGTATGGAGTAACAACAAATGCTTAGTCCTGCCACCTTCTGTCTCAGGTACTGTTTGCAAAAGATCTTTTCCACTAAGCACAGGGTAAGTGTAAACGTATCTTCTGTGACTTAGTATTTATCACCATTGGAGTTGTATATGATGATGCTTCAGAAAGCTATGCTTGCTGGGAAGCTTCCTAATGCATATTAGTGTTATGCCTGGGAATATTTATACCTATTTTATGGACTCTGTGTTTTCATCAGTACTGTAGGGTATTGATTTAAATGTTATAGGTCTGAGAAACTACCTCTTTTCCTACATGCTTGCTTTATCACACCAGTAATTCATAAAGAATATATAAGCAATTTGATTGCTTTTGGTAATGGCATCCAACTGAATTCACAGAAAGAGGAGGCTGAGCTCTTTCAGCGTATTGAATTTTCCTTCTCTGGCACAAGTTTGGTTCTCAACCATGTACATACATTTATTTCTTTATTAGTTTTTCCTGAAGGAAAGCTGTTCTGTTAATATCTTAGAAAAGCTGCATTTTAACTAGGATTATTCAATATGCTTGCTTGATGGTTTGCATGTTTTTTTTAAATTGATAAATAAACATTTTGATATGCTTTGAAATTTTATTCTACTACATTTAAAATAAGACATAATTAATGGCACTGTGTATTACAGTAAATTCATGCCAAATGGTCGCACCCAGTGCAAGTTGGTTTTGTATCCCTGCATCCAAATACTGCTCAGAAACCAGTGGTGCAGGAAAATAAGTTGGTATAGTTGGATCAAAACTCACCCTGTAAAGAAAAACAGTTTTTCTTGAATTTCTTAAAGAAATTAGGCAAAGTGATTTTTAAAGAAGAGTTTGAAGATAGTTCAGTATTTATGCCATCCAAACGAACCTAAGCAGGCTCAAGAAGTGGGTGGATGGGAATCTCATGAAGCTTAGTAAGACAAAGTGCAAGGTGCTGGACTTGGGTCAGGACAACCCCTGATATCAACACAGACTCAGGGGGATGAAGAGATCACGAGCAGCCCTGAGAGAAGGACTTGTGAGGCTGGACATGACCCAGCCATGGGCACTCCCAGCCCAGAGAGCCAAACGTGTCCTGGGCTGCATCCAAAGCAGCGGGCAGCAGGGCCTGGGAGGGGATTCTGCCCCTCTGCTCTGCTCTGGTGAGACCCCACCTGCAGTGCTGCACCCAGCTCTGGGCTCCCAGCACAGGAGGGACATGGAACTGCTAAAACAAGTCCAGAGGAGGCCCCAAAGATGATCAGAGGGATGGAGCACCTCTCCTATTAGGAAATACTAAGCGAATTAGGACTGTACAGCCTGGAAAAGAGAAGGCTTTGGAGTGACTTATTTGCAGCCTTCAAGTACCCAAAGGGAATTTACAGGAAGGATGGAGAGAGACCATTCATGAGAGCACGTAGTGACAGGACAAGGGGGAATGGCTTCAAACTGAGAGAGAGTAGGTTTAGATTAGATATTAGGAAAAAATTCTTTACTGTGAGGGTGGTAAGGCACTGGCACAGGTTGGCCAGGGAAGTTGTGGATGCTCCATCCCTGGGGATCATAGAATCATAAACCCATAGAATTATGGTATGATTTAAGTGAATGGTGACAGATAGACTGTAATCAAATAACGACAGTAACAGAGTGGAGAACCCTCAGTCCAGCTGAGACTGCAGTCCTAGAAATGCAGTTTTTGGGTACCTGCAGCAGTGGCATACAGGGGTGGCAGGGACCAGCAGGCTTGTTGGCTACTCAGAGCACCCCAGGGCTTGCTGCCTAGTCTTACTCATGTCTGGATCAAGTGGTTCTGTTTTTCAAGATTCTTTTTCTCAGATTGCCCAAAATACTTGGGATTCTTCAACATTTTCTGCAGATTTTTACATTCAGAACTCAAGATGCCATAGATTTTAGCAGAAGCATTGAGGAAAAGAGTTAATGTCTTGGTGGCTTTTCTTGTTATCTAAAAGTAGGAATAATAGTCCCATTGGATTTATTAGATCGGAAGAACCATACAAAGTGACTTAAATCTAGTAGAAGCATGAACAGATTATTACATTTCTTGGAAATTATTTTGCATTTCATTTCTCTTGTTTTTTGTTTGAATTGTTACACTAAAATAAGACAACTATTTCAGCTTCAAAGAAACATCAAATCCATGTGATAGGATTTGGAATCTGGCATTCTATCTGAACATCACATTAGCAGAAAGAAGTTCACTCCAAAGAGCCAAGTTTAGAGAATAAAACTTGCTAGGTGAGGGAAGATATCCTCTCTGAGGGAAAAAAAAAAAAGGAATCGCAAAGGGAATCCCAGTATGCCTGAGCACAACAGGGAATTTGATTTAATAGGTGCCTTAAAAAAGTGTTTCATGCCAAATGGATAGACCACTGAGGCATAATTAAGAATAATGAGGTGACATTGTGGAAAGCACATCTTCAGCTGAGTACCAGGAAACTGTTCAAAGCTAAAGTACCAAAGAAATGGAATAGGCTTCACAGGAAACTCCTTGCTTGGAAACTTCATAACAAAACATGAATCAGTTTGTTTTGAGAGATTGGATTTCCTGAGATACTTGCTAGAAAATCATGACACGGAAGATAAAGAGATAGTCAGAGTTCCTTTGTTAACATGTTTGAGTAGACCAGTTCTTACAAACCAGTCTACTTCATTGTATTTTTTGTCCTACACATCTTCTGTTTCTATTTCTTTCTATGTCTGTTTCCTGGGCTTTAAATACTAAGTCTTGTAATTTTAGACCTAATATTAAGCCTTCTACACTCAAATGTTTCTAAAAACAGTTATGCCAAAAGCAAAAGCCAAGTTCTGCTAAAAATCATTAAATGTCACATTTTATTCTTTTCCTTGGAATTTTGATACTGGAAAATCTATCCACACCACTTCTAAATATGGAGTTAATCATAGGGCTTGCTTTCTGAATTGCTTAACTGGAAACTCAAAGCCACAAGCAGATAGTTGGCTTGAATTCTACAGTGGTACATGAAAATTCAGATTTAGATCATATGTTCCTTTTAATATCATTTGGTTACAATTGACTGGAAGTATTTTAAGTAGTGGAAGGCAAAAGTTTTTGTTAACTTATATACAAAGAAAATAAAAATATCAGTTCACATATAAACTTTTTTTTTTTTAAATATAGAGAATAGATATT
>VWZT01016208.1:248889-273178 GCA_013397055.1 Pachycephala philippinensis | reverse complement strand
TCATCTCTCATCTAGGGATAACAATGTCTGGCAGAAAAAGGGGACACCCAAGCTGTTGGCACAATTTAATGCTTAGTTTATTAATAAGCAATAAAAAGGCCCAAGTGAAGTCACAAAGACCTACCAAGCAATCTCAGATACAGGCACACTGTGGCCTTTCTCTACAATCCTCCACATTCATGGTGCGTGCCACCAGCTGTGGTGGCCCACTGCTTATTTAAATCTGAAGCAATCCAAGCAATACATTCAAATTCTGCTGTTGAAGGCAGCAGCCAATCCTTCCCTTTTTCCAGTTGCTAAGGCTTCCTTNGTTGCTAAGGCTTCCTTCCCCAGAGGTGGGCTCGTGTCCTAGGGCACAAACAATAAACAGTTTACCCTTTCCTTGGAACCTTACAGTTTTATTACCTTGCTTTTACTCTAAATTAGATCCTGTTCAAAGGGAGTTGCTGCAGGGCAGGTCTTCTGTGATAATTTCAGTGAATTACAGCTGCTATACCAAATGCACCTATTTTGTTTGATATTGGGATTGTGCTACCAGGTGAAAAAACAGGACATGACTTCTTGGAAGTGAGGACATTGAGATGTGTATGTAGGTCATAGAACAGATGGCTGGAGAGATTTCTTGACACCAGGACAATGGGCGCCTTTGATGGGGGAGAAGAATTGCTCCTCTAGAACTTGCTTGTCCCTCTGTAGTGTTAAAGATGGCCTCAAAAGATAAGATGTCCCCAGAGGTTCAATTAAATTGGCTATCCCTCCCAGTAGTTTCCAAGATAAGATGAAAGTGGGGAGACACTTAAAGGGAATAGCAGGAGCAAAATTTGCAGTCTTAAAAAGTCTAATAAGTTTTTTATTTTAGGGTGAAATAAATTTCCTTCTCTCTCCTACTGTTGCTTATTTCTCTAAAAATACAAACCTCACAAAAACAAAATAAAATAACCCCTCCAAAATGCTGCCAGATTAATACTAAATTCTCAGTGCTAAGGAAAATCAACATTAAGATTTTCTGTGCAGCCTTAATTACTCTTGGGTATAGTGATTATGATGCCATTATTCCTTATGTAACTTAAGTCTATATTTTATACAGAGACCTCCACATTTTTTTCTTTTAGCAGCTGTGCAGAGTAGGAAACCACTCTTTAGGGACTCAAAAGGAAGTCCACAAAGGATTTCTTTCAATATGCAAAGAAGCTGTGCAGTTATCAACAATGAACAAGCGCTGCTGAGATTCAGGATCCAGAACCCCTCCTGTTCTTTCCACAGAGTCCTAGTATTGTCTGAAGCAAATGTCTAATAATCTTCCTAAAGTTTGCTTGTGGTGTTTTTATTACTTGTCCCATTAGGAGCACAGGGAAAATCAGCCATGAATGTTTATAGATCGCTTGGTTTTGTCCCCATCTTAGTACAGAGACTGGATGACAGAAAGTGGGCAAGAAGTGCAAACATGATGAATAGCCAAACAAGGAAAAAAACTTTAAATTTCATCTCATGTCATGTTTATCACCCTTGAACACTGAATAAGGCAGGCTCTAAAGATAACACTATCCACTAATGTCTTGAAATGTTTTGTCAAAATGCAGACACAAAAGTTGCTGAATTATCATTGACTTTTCATGGCTTTGGCATCTCCAGAGTTGCAGCAAATCTCTTTGAACATATAAAATTCTGTGATGTCTGTGCCAAATGCTCCAGTCACCAAATGCAGTTTCAGTTTGCATGCCTTATGGAAAGTGCCCAGAGCTGGCTGCAGAGCAATGGTGTAAAATTCTGCCTTTAAATGGCCACGTACTGCCTGTAAAATGAAAGCAAAACAGTTCCTGTGCTCCTTAGTAACAAATTCCATGAAGAGGTTGTTCTGTTGCTCTGTTCTTTCTAATTCACAACATTATCTTGTTATGGCTTAAAACTTATTGGGAGTGGAAAGATAAATATGGAGAAAGCACAGCTGACTTGTTGCAATTTCTGTTCAGGCAAGTTAAAGAGTCTATACTATTCTGTGTCTTAAAGTTTTGGGTTTTTTAAGTGTATGCAACAAGAAAGAGCAAAGAACAGGTGTGAAAATGTTCAATTCCCCATTCTGATTCTCTCTTCTTTTGATGCAGTGTAGTCAGAAGGACAATTTCTTGCAAATAAGACTTGTGATTCGGACAAAGAAAAAATTTATGATTTTCATTGTAATAAATCTTGTTTTGATTTAGAGTTCTACAAGCTTTTGTAGCTGAAAGTGTTGGCAAATGTCTCAAAAAGGTCTAAACAAGACATTTAACTGCTATAACATTTCAGAAACTTTTTAATATAAACGTAGGTTTCTGGAAAAACACTGCTGTATTTACACTCCTCTTTGACTGTAGAACTGAATAGTTTGTTTTTTTTCTTGATGCATATTTTCATAAAATACGTTTTCTTGGAAGGGCACGAGGCAAATCCAGCTGATATGTTTGGATCCTGTTTATTACTTTTTACACCCATCTAGTGGTCACCACGCAGTACAACAGGATAAAATTCCTGTCGCAGCAGCAATGTCTTGCACAAACTTGCGGTTACTTGGTGGTGCAGACAAAAGGACCTGTCCAGCTGGTGAAACTGCACACCTAGCTAACAGATTTCTAAATTTAAAAAAATCACTATGTTACAATCTGACTGTGAATCATTCGTAGAAGCCTGCCTTTGAATCAGTGGAATATTTAAGTCTACTGTTAAAGAAATCAATTTAGTATTCACTCTGTATTCAAAATTTTCCACCTGTGAGAGGGACTTACATTTAACTTCATTTATTTATATCAAGCTTTTAACTTTTGCATTAAAGTTCCCAGGCAAGCTTATATGTATTTGAAATTATACTGCCATTACAGAAATTAGTCTTACTGAGCACAGGAGTAAACTACTGTCTTCCATTTTACCTACAATTGCATGAATTATATGCCCTCCTGCCCTCAATAGAAAAATAAAATATACAGCCTATGTATTGATTAAAAGTTTGTGTTTTCTTGAAACTGTTTAAAGAGGAAAAAATTTTTCAGGCAATGAAATACAATGTTAGGAAATTTGGATGTGATGAGATAAAGCCTTCATTACTCTTGTGATTATTTTGTGCTCCTTCAATATTTAGGAATTCAAGCTAAAAAGATATGGATTGGTAATAATTAATAGTAGTCATGATAGTAGCAGTGGTAATATTGTTATGAACTAATGACACTACGAGTTGCAAAGGACATTTTACCGTAGCATTCATGGTACCTTGACGTTTCCAATACATTCTCAAATATTTTTTGTGAGCAGATCTTGCAGTGATCACAAAGATGCAACAAATAGGGAAAATGAAAGTCAAAGAGGAGCTCTGCACAGTCCAAGATGACCTAGAAGGCTGGTGGCAGAATGATGTCTCATGGTTTAAGCTTTCTTAGTTTGAGA
The DNA here is from genome assembly GCA_013397055.1 of Pachycephala philippinensis. NCBI lineage: Eukaryota > Metazoa > Chordata > Aves > Passeriformes > Pachycephala > Pachycephala philippinensis. The sequence continues at coordinate 269,767 of VWZT01016208.1, read as the reverse complement.
TTGATAAAGCAGTAGCATATTTAAAGACACAGAAGAAAGTATACAGGCATAATCAAATTAAATCTGTTCTGGGAAGAAGTGTATGTGTTTGGATTTACTGACAGGTAATTGTTCTGAAAACTAGAGTGAAAAGAGAATTAAATTACTACACTCTCCTGAAGTTTTTTTATCATATTTTCTGCATTTATTTTTTTAAGAAGAGAAACAAACAAACCAACTACATTTGCTTTTCTACACTCAAGCTGTATGAGGTGAACACAAAGAAAATAATATAGTCTGAATGTGGCAGTAAGCTTGCAGTTCCAGAAATACGTGTAACAAATAAACAATGAAATAAATCATGAAACAAAAATCCATCGTCTGCTATGCAGAGTGCATCTGTGTCCAAATAAGCAATATGTTTCTTTGATTAGTTCACTTAACAAAGGAAAGAAAGGTCATGGGAATGCTGTCACTGCAGCAAAGGATTGAAGTGGCAACTCGCTGAAACCTCAGGTCAATGGTAGTTAAAACAAGCTGGTACAGAGTAGCATGTATCAGCTGTGACAGCTGTGCTAGGCTGAAGTCTGATCAACAGCTGACTTGCACTGCATCGTTTCTGCTGTCATTATCTGTAACTGGAAACCTGTGGGTGTCCTTCAAACGAACACCATTTTCAAAATGGGTACTTTATATGGGTTCAGCAAAAATGCAAAATAAGGGGCTAGCACTTATCCATGTCTAAAAAAATCATGGGAAAGATCAGCTTTTCATCCGTCGTCGGTAAATGCTTTGTCAGTGTTATTTACGTCCCCATTAGTATGGCAAATGAGCCTAGAGACCTAGTCTTGCTAATCCACACATTTGTAACCTCTCAGACCTCATACCACAAGACATTCGAAAGTGAAGCCACGTGCTGCAAAAAGCCTCCATACAGTACCAAATGCAGCTGTTGGGCTGTCAAGCAGCACAGGTTGCTGTGAACATATCCTCTCAGCACCACCCCCCATACCAGTGTTTAATTGTTTGCTGGCACCCGTTCAAGGTCTTTGCACGGGTTTTCAAAAGCCTTTGTGGGAACATTACCGTCTATGTGAAACAGCACCTACTCTCCCTTCTCTTTCTTTCTGTTCCCTCGTCCTTCAGCCTCTCATAAATGTTCTCTAGGAATGATAAGCCTCTTTACCACTCTTCATACCAAACACAACAACTGAAAGTGCTGGATCTAAACTGTGTGGTTCGAAGACAGTAATGGCTACAGAAGTTCTGCTGCTTGGCCATGAACAAAGGACTCATGGGTTCAATCTTTTTGTAAAACAGCAAATCTGCAGCAGGCAGATGTGCCCAAGCACACACATATGCCTTAATGCCACCCCAGCTCTTTGCTTATTGGGATAAGATAAAGCACATTCTAGAAATATTTTTCAATAGTAGTAACAAAATATTAGGATTGGGTATTCAATAGGAAAAAAGCCCTCAACTGCCTTAGCAGTGGGAGGAGACAGGATAATTGCGGTCCAGCTTAGGAGTGATGGGACCTGAAGAAGTAAATAATGAAACATCATGTTTCCTCTGGTATAGAGTTCATGGATACTCTACATGCAGAGAAGTATAAAGCTTCCTGTATTCCTAATAGCATGGGGTTTTTCTCTACCAAATTTCTTTTCCTTCAGACTTGTTGGTTGGTTTGGTTTGGTTTGGTTTGGTTTGGTTTGGTTTGGTTTGGTTTGGTTTGGTTTGGTTTGGTTTGGTTTGGTTTGGTTTGGGTTTTTTTGGGTTTTTTTGGTGGTGTTTGTTTGTTTGTTTGTTTGTTTATCGGTAATTTTAAAGTATCTCTCTTCTTTGCCTCACGTTTTTTGTAGCAGTAGACATGACCTGGTCTTTATTTCCCCATTACTATAAAGAAGCAATTAGCTATGATAATTTTGTCAGAAGGGTGTTTATTAGATTTTAAAATCCTTAGGTCAATGACATAAAAATTTTTCTCTTCTTTTTGCAGTTTCGATGTAGACAATGGTACATCATCAGGACGAAGTCCCTTGGACCCCATGACAAGCCCTGGGTCAGGGCTAATTCTTCAGGCAAATTTTGTCCACAGTCAACGTAGGGAGTCTTTCCTTTACCGGTCAGACAGTGATTATGATCTGTCTCCAAAGTCCATGTCCAGGAATTCCTCCATTGCCAGTGATATGTAAGTACCTTATAAAATACTTCTAGTCAATAATGTGTCCAATATTAAGATTTTTGCAGCCACAAGAATTTCTTTTTGACAAAGACAGTAATGACTTATGCTAGTGAAGTAATGGAAAATTGTTTGTTTATTCCTTTAATGAAGATTATACTTGTTCCTGGAGCTTTTTGAAGGATATCATGAGGGTGTACTTGACATGTTTCTGCACTCTATTAGCTTTGACAGAATAATAATGACAACCAATACTGGTGTACTAAAACACTAAGGAGAACTATTTTCTGGCTCTTAAGTTGTTTTCAAGAAAAACAATACAAACTTTCAATTTAGGCTTCTTCATGACCTTAAGAAATAGATTTCATTTATTTATAACAGGCATCTTTTAGGTTTTTAGAGAAAACACTTACCAGCCGGCAAATATATAATAATATATTTGAGAGGGAAAAAATTATTTCAAATACTCTCTTAGCTAAAAGACAAAACTCTAACAAAAGATCTTTATAAACTCATTCTGTCCTCTCTCACTATTCTGTGAAGTGTGTAGTTTCTGCTAGTGACTCATACTTTTCAAGTATGTGTGGACTCCAGGTTGCACGTGTAGTGGAAATTAGATGCAAATCTCTGTTTATTTGTAAGACACCAAAAATATTTAAATGTTCCATCTTCTAATCACTTCTAAGTAGGAGAAATTAATAAATCTTTTTTGTTTGGTTAGTTTTTTTGCTTAAAATTGCTCCAAATTTCATGGCCAAATTGGTGTTTATGGTTCAAATACATATCTAAAATGAAGGATCAGTCTTGTCAGAATACCTCAGTGAATGCTGTTTTGTAATGCGGTAAAGATTTAATGATATGCCCTTCAAAAAAATAAGAGTACGCATAAAAAAAGACTAAGGGTTTTCATAGTAATGAGTGAAATTAGAGCTGGTATTTAACTTGAACTCATAAATGAACACTCCTACTTTTTTCAGCTTATATAATTTTTAGAACTGTTATTTCCTTTAATTATAGCTCTTTTTCTATGTAGAGTGTCAAGGTAAGAAAAACTCCTGCCTTTAGAGAGGGTTAGTGTAAGGTCCATGACTCAGTTAAGCTCTGTAGATTGAAGTACTTGGTAAGGTTTGTGTCAAGTGTGACCAATTTTTATTGAGACAAAACGGATTAGAACAAGAGCAATTCATCTTGCTTTGTTATAAAAAACCTGCATTTTTCTAGGAAATAGTACCCCCCTTTCAGCAAATCTTCCTCTGACGGATATCCTTTTTGTTAGAGGGAGAAGAGTCAAGCTTTTAGTACGGCACCTGTGCCAGGATAACATTTGTAAAGATTTTTACATTCAGGAGGACAATCCAGCTGACTGTCTTGCTTAGATGAGTCATTTCAATGAAGAATTCAATTAGTGCTCCATCCTTGAACTCACAATCCACTTCATTTCCTAGAATTTTGGATAATTTTTCAGCACATGGCAGTAAATTGGATAAACAATATAATTACTGAAACAGCACACATTTTCCCCCTTTTTTCCCTATCTATTCTTCCTTTCAAACTTTTCTGGAAACACATTTACATATAAAATTTATTTGACCTCACATCTTCATAGACTTTCACAGTCTCTTGTCACAGATGAACTTTTGTACTAAGAAGGTAAATATTCCTGCCACTGTTTAGGGGGGGAGCACATTAGGAAATGTAAAAGGCAAGTTGTTCTAACCATGGAATATTAATCGTTTATCAATAAGCCTAACTATAATAAGCTTGGCTGTATCACAGAAATTAAGTGAAAGAAATTCAAGGAATAAAAGATGGGGAAAGTTTGAAAAGATAAAATAACAAGGAAAAAGAAATAAAAATCACAAAAGTCCCTATGTATAGAACCAAAGATAAGCTGAATATATTCATGGAAAGGAAACCTACTGAATATTATTAAAATAAAGAAACAACTCTGATTCAGGACATTGCTAAAGGAGGTGGAAGATAAAAGGGTTGACAGGGGAAGTACACAAATTTTAGGTTAGTCCCAAATTATCCTATTTCCCTTTTGCATCTATACACATGCTTAAGTATTTCTTGTTTTTTAAACATGAGCAATATGTGTTACAAAATGTACATATCATTCAGGCAATTTAAGTGGATTAATTGTACATGGCAGTTTAGTCTATATCCCCTGATTCTTTAACCAGCCTTGGTGTTTCACTTTATAAAGAAAAAGCAAAAGGCATATGCCTTGTATTTGAAAGGAATAGAGCATAAAGAATTTTGACATTCCCATTACTCTCAAATACTGAACTTACAATAATACATTCCAGTCAGTAGCAACAAAAACAATACTTCAAGATTTTATTCAAATGTGGACTGTCATGTTAAGACAGCCAGTGGATGGCAGTGCTAAAATGCTGAATTTATCGTGTCATTATCTATTATGTATGCAGCTCCAGCCAAGGAGGGAACAAGTTGTGCTCAGTTGTTTGTTTGCAAACCCAAAATGAAAAGATGGGCTCTGCTACAAACAACTTATAAAGTCAAAGTGTAAGATGATAATCAAGAGACTAATACAGTCAGATACTATACCCAGGAGAAGGTACAATTTGAGTCACTATGTTCAAAGTAGTAAACCTCACAGAGAAAGCAAAGGGAGTTTCACTTAGGGGGTTGAGCTGGAAAGTAAAGAAACAAGGGCAGAGAAGGGACAGGTGGAAAGTTTTTTAAAATCAGAGAATCCAAGGCACATTTTGATGAATTAATTGTGGAAAAGAATAAAAGACAGGATGAGTGCAAGGCTGCTTTGATGAGAGAGGGTTAGTGGGACAAATATGGGTGCAGTTAGAGAGGCAGAAAAAGCAGCTGAACCTAAGAAAGGAAAAGCACATAAAATGGAGTGGGAGTCAGTCACATTGTTTCAGTTATCCGTTGGAAGAAATAACATGGTCTTTGAGAATAATAAAAGCAGGACATGGAGATTACATACAGAGATTAGGAAAAGCTGCTAAAGTTTGTGAACTGGAAAAGTGGGTGGTTTAGACCAGAAGATGCAAGGTCCAAGGCAGATGAGCGCAGATGTATTGTGAAGCCTCTCTATGGGATTTCCAACAGAGAAATAAGGATGTGCAAGAGAAAAAGAAGAAACTGAGTGAGGCAGTGAAGGGTAGTGAGACAACATGAAGAATTATAGCACAGGATCTGTGATGAAAAACAAGAAAACAAGTTTAAAAGGAAGGAGAATAAAGAATGGAAAACAAAAAACCCAAAGAAGTTCCCAACAGCAACACAAAGGAGAAAGGGAACAGTACCTAGCTGAAATATGTGCAAAACCATTATTGGAAGAATTGTCAGGCCTGCATTCGAAGACATTAGAGTGAAGCAGAGAGCTATGTGGATGTCTTGCTGAGGTGGCCTGATTCCTTAATGCTGACTTATTTGAACTGCTGCGGCTACCCAGAACTTGTAAATGCAGGAAGAGGTAGAAGTGGTAACGCTTTTTATGCCCTTCTTATTAAGGGATGACTGCCCTGGTAAATGGAGCAAGAGATCAGATTAGTAGAGAATTTCTGTTTTAGCAAAACCCAGCTCTCTAATCAGGTTAAAACATAGGTTCCTAGAAACAAAAACCCAATAAGCTGTCCACTGCTGTATCACAGCCCATGTTTTATGCCACTCTGAAGGGAGAAAACATGCATAATCCTCCTGTGATTCAGAAGAAGCAGAACAGAGGATAGCATTTTAGAATAGAGGACCAAGACACTGTCAGTAGACAACTCTGTCCAAGCTCCACTGTGTCTTCTGAGTGTAAGAAGACATCTTCTGACCTCTCACTTAAATCTGTTCTTCCATTTCCACAAGGTCTCAGAACACAGCTCAGTCACAGCATCCCCGTCTTCTCAGGATTTGGCCAACTGAACCTCACTCATAAAAAAGCAAGTGCTGGGGGGCAGTTTTACAGCCTTCTTTAGAGAAGCTCAGTACTGTTTTCTTCATCAGCTTATCACTATAAGCTCTAACTAGTATTATTACACAAAATTTGCTGATTTCTATTAAAATTTGCTTCCATGATTTAAAGGAGCAGAACCCAGCCAAGGGACACTGACTGTGGGGAACTGTAGGGTCACTGGTCTGGTGATCTTCTAAATGGCCACCATACCCCATTCCCTGAGCTGGACAACCTACTGCTACTCTGTCAGTAACTTCTGAAGGCAGCAGCATCCTTCTGGGGCTGTCTGTGATAAATATCAAGAGGATGCAGTTTACTCCAGGACATTTTCTCTATAACTACAGTTACAGAGGATTTATTTTCTGATCCTCTAGGGCAGGCTTATTCTTTTGTTTCTGAGCCAGTAAGGCCTGGTTTTATTAATAAAATATTGTGAGTATGAATCTTAAGTTAGGTAGAAAAAAAACACCTTTTCCTGAAAGGTGCTGGCCAAGATTCTAGGACAGCAGACAAGACATGCAATTACTGAGAGGAGTAATTGCACCTCAATTTAACAATTTAGAAATAATTGTCTTTTCTCCAGAAAAAAAGCGGCTGAAATTCCTTTTGATTTATCATATTCTTTTCTAGGAATCTCTGATATTACTATATCATGAGTATTACTGGCTGAAATAAGACAGTTAAACTTGAAAGTCCAGCCTGATCTGAAAAGATCTCTTAAGAAGGAGCATTTTCTATGTGTGACTCTGTTTAGAAACAAATTCCAATGAAAAAATACATTAAATTGCTTGAGACATTTATTTGTTCATGGAAAGAAATGTACCTACATCACTTTAAGAAAAACAGGTAAATATCTTGCTTCATTGAGTTTGTTTTTAAGATCCTTATATGAAGTTCCAAGTTGCAGCTTAAATTGATCTACATAATTTTCAAGTCACTTACAATATTTTTTTGAGTTATAAACAAAAAAATTTCAGAAAAAAAAAAAAGATGACTCTGTCCTTTCCAGTTGTTTTAAACATTTTACAGGTGGAATTCAAAACAAAGAACTCAACTTAGAATGCAGCTAGCTTAAAGTTGAATAATAAATTTTTGTTAACTTAATTTGTTGATAAGGAAATTGGTTATGCTATAAAACAAAAAGAAAGTATTTTTGCAAGGAGAAGACTTCATCTGCTTTTTATTCAGGGGAGAATTTTTGTTGATGAAATCCAAATTTATTTTATTTACTTTCAATCAATACAGAATCATTATAGGTTTTGTGTGAGATTGCTGGAACCTTACAATTTTCCGAACATAGCTCTCAGTTGTTAAACGCATTGCTTCCCCTTTAAACACTTTTAATGTGTTAGGCTTTTTTTCTTCCCTCCTCTGGAAATAATGGATGTCTGAAGGAAAATAACAAGTTACTGCTCATGTGCTAACCAAAACAGACTGAATTCCTACATCTTTTCAGTCAAAGGTAGTATGTTCTTAAAAACATGGTACCAAACCCAGTTCTTAGCTGGGATTTCAGGTACATCACAAGACCATTACTCCCTGGGCTTGCAACAGTGATCTGCAGTGGAGGGGAGAGTGGATGTGTGCATTTTGTGTGCCTGCAATACTGAAGGGTGGAAGCAGTGTGAAGAAAGGGAACTTTGTAAAAAGGGACTTGAATGTTTTGGAGGGATCTCTCTTAGACTGTTTTTCCAGCTCAATGATCACCTATGTGCATGGGTCAAATTTATTTTAAAACCCAGAAGAACATTAATTGTCATTTCACCCCTCAGGGTACAAACTGAATGTTCTGAAATCTTTTAATGGCACTAATGCTCAGTTAGCTGTAGAGTTCAATCCCTGAAAATTTACAGTCTGAAAATCTGAATTTCTTGTTTCTCTTAAAGTCAGCTTGTTTCTTCTTACATACATCCATTTAGGGGCCTTTGAATTTGGTTAAGGGACCATTTTTTTTGTAAACCTTGAAGCTATCTGTGGCTGGCTGATAGCAAGCTCTTGCAGGCTGGGCTGCATTGCGTAAGTGCCTTGTTTTCAGCAGCTCTGCTGTTTCTTTTAAAGAGGGAATCTTTCAACCTGCATCAGTAGGAGGCTCACATAGAAAGTCATGTAGTCTTATTCTTCAGAATTAACACATTCATGTCAGTTTTAAGCACTTAAGTGTGTGGGACAGGGACAAGCAAGCAACCAAATGCGTGATGCTTAAAAGTGGTTCCAGGCAACACATTTTATTTTCATTTGCATCAAGGTAAGAGTTTATATGTGTCAGCTAATGCAATCAAAACTCACTAATAGTAACTCATTAAGTGGCACTAACTTGATTGCTTCCAGTCCTGTATGCACACCCAGTCACTAATTTTCTCAAACCTGAGCAGAAAACGGAATTATTCTTTAGTCTCTCATGCCTGTTTTGCAGGCTTGATATAGCTAAATGATGATTTTGGTTGTATGAACAGTCCAACAGTGGCACTGCTGAATAGGCCTGACTCCTCTGATTGAGTTCAGCATTTTTCTCATTCAAAGTCCTATATCCTCTGGCTTAGTCCAGCCTCTCCTTCAACACACAAACCAAAGCCCCATGCTGCAGTAGCTTCTTTTCCCTTGGCATTTCCTCAGTGACCCCCAAGAAGACTACCTTCTGATTTTAGAAGGAAAACCACCTGCAGCATTGAAACACTCTGGCAAGGCCATTTTCTCTTTCCCTTCAGGACTGAGTAATTCTGTCAGACTTAATAGAGGCCAGTTGCCGAGTTGCCTACCATTCTCCTATAATCTAAATGTTCTGCTATATTATGACAGGATTAAAGCATTGAAGCTTGATGTATGACTAGGACAATATGATACAAATGATTTCTTGAGTTATCTGTGTTTTTGTACGTTACGCATCATGCTGGCATCCTACTGTGATGGTCCACTACATCACTACCTATGTGATTTCCTCAGGCAGATTACACAAGTCAGATGTGTGAGTGCAGTCTCTTTGGAAAAGGTTTAAGCTTCTGAGCAAAGTAGCTGGGTCTGACATAAGAGGTCTTGGTGGTCCTCGAACTCTTCCAAAGGTGTTAGGAGACTTTCATGGTAGATGGAAGAAGCCTAGTAGTGTTCCTACAGCATATTATACAGAATGGGAAAAAAATAGTAATACTTCCTGTGTTTTGAGTTACCAGCTAGTTCTGATTCCAGCTCATTCAGCAATTCTGAACGAAGCTTCTGGATTTGATGGATCTTCATTAGATCACTATCACTGAGACCTAAAGTTACCCTTGTCACCCGGCAAAATTCTTTTTTTTTAATCTGCTCAAAAGCACAGACACTGTGAAAGGGAGCTATTGATGCACAGTAAGGTGCACAGGTAGCCAGATAATACTACCTGATAGTCCCTGGATTAAATTTAAAAATACTGATTTAGAATTGCTGACACTGTTCATTTCCAGTTCCTTAGTCTGTAACAGACATGGTCCTTTTGTCTTTCCAAGTCTTGAGAGAGCTTCTCACTTTGGGTGCTAATGTGGTTCAGCTTGAATTAAAATTGCAGTTTGAGTAACCTAACACTGACGACTGCAGCAGGGCAGATTCCAGGAATTCAAAGGCTTTTTTCAAGCCTAATCAAGTGTATCTTCAGGACTTGAGATGCTAAAAAGTTGACATGAAAAATTAAAGTACTTTCTTGTATAAAATATTAGTTGTATCTAGAAAACTGCAGGTATTTTAATACATAACATATGTGTATTAGCCAAATGTAATAATCCACATTTTTTGAGGGTTTTCTGGACCTCTGATTGTAAAGCAGACAAGAATTGTTTTCTTCATCAACATGTCATAGCAGAGTAACTTGATTTGTGCTCCTTATGATGTCAGTTGGGGTCTTTGGAAATACTTATATCTGAAGTACTAGTTACATTTATGCTGGAGAGTTTTTTTTTCTCCTTTTTGTGTATCTTTCTAAATCTCACTAGTTAGACAGTCCAAGTAGAATTACTATAACCAGCATTTCTTTTGGCTGTGATAATGGACCACTCAGGTGCTGCAGCTTTTCTGAGCCAATCCTCCTTCATCTGGTTAAACTCAATTAAATTAACTGTACTGAACTCCCAATATCACAGCAATACTTTTTTACTAATTAGGGCAAGCTGTGTTGCTGAATTAGACAGATGTATCAGGAGGACATAACTGCACAGTGTTATAGAAAATTGTGGTGTTCTGAAACACTCAGACAATAGTTGATGAGAGTCTGCTTCATTCAGGGTCTAATTTCTGTGGTTTCAAGTAGCTCTTTTTAACAATCCTCTTACGTACATGTTCACAGAAATAAATAAGTGCTCTGGGAAAAACAACCCCCTCCTCTATAGCTCATGGCTCCAACATCAATTTTAATTGCTTGCTCTCTCAGCCCTAAATCCCAGCCTGCCCACGGTGTCGTAGTCTCTAGCCCCTGCCTTAGATGCCTGATCATCCCCCAGACTGAGCTTACCCTTTCAAAGAGATGCAAATCACCAGTAACCCACCGGCTATTTAGCAAAAGCTGTAACCTCATTTCATAATGTGGGCAAAACATTGAGAGCTGTCATTTATTTAGTCTTGGCTTTTCAAGCAAAGCCTAAGCTATCTCAGGACTAGAAAATTTTTCTCAAGGTCTTTAAAAACTGAGATGACATGACTGACTTAAGCACTATGCCTGCAGAATAAGCTGACTTGGAGCACTCTGATTTCTGACTCCACAAAATCAGTTTTGCAAACCAGCCCGTCTGGATTTTCCAAATGCAGATGATGAAGCTCAAGCTGCATGGAGCAGCCACTGCTGCTCCCTGCCCTCAAAGCACAGCTTCTGATGCAGGGTGTAAACTAGAATCATCTTTCATTGCTGCTAAAATCTGAATCTGAGCAATGTGAATACTTCAGCATACGTAAGTCATATGTTTTGTGTGTGTATATTTGGTTTCAACTAGAAGACGTTATTGGGAAAGAAAAGAAAATCCCAGCAGTTAGGGTACTGTATTAGTTTATTCTCTGTCTTTCATTTGTGGTTTTGTATATGGTATAATTGTGTTCCAGCATATATGCAAACAAAACACAAATGTCTCATCTAAGCTGTATTTCTGCCACGCTGTTGGACAGTAAGACTGATTCAGCCTTGTATACAGAAATCGATGGATGCTGTGTTTAATCCAAATCTAGATGTTTACACTGCAAAAGAAGGCTGCCATATATTTTCAGACATTAACAGAGGACTACCTTAAAGTTCATCTTCTTTCTTATTTTTTACATTGTATATAGACAGTACAGTTTTTCCATACATTTATGCTTGCTACATTCTTATCGTAAAAAAAAAAAACAAAACCCAAATGCAATTCTTTAAAAATGGAGTAAATTCATATGACAATGTAATGAAAGCATTAGTTCTTGATGTGGAGCATCATTCAGGAATTTCATGCAACCACTGTCCTCTAGGGCTTTTCAATTCAGTTGGCAGCTTTGTTCTTTCAATTGGCCTATGTCCAAAGTTTGTAGCCAGAGAATCCAACAAGGACTATGCCAGCTGGATTTAAGGCCTGACCAGCATCCAGCCAGTACTTCTCCTGGGGATATAAGTAAGGTTTTGATTCAATTGAAGGAGTGTGTCAAACCAGTAAGATCATACTTTAAACTGGTACATTTTTGTCAAACTCTTGTAAGTATGCGTTGTGTGTTTTCTCCTCTCTATTTAAGTAAGACAGAGCTCTTATTTCTCCTGTTTATATCTCACAACTTCAATACATGTCCTCAAGATCACTCAGTATTTATGTGAAAGTCTAGAAAGTCTAGAAAGACCCAGAAAGTATTAATCTGTGGCCTTACTGTGGCCTTTACAAAGACAAACCTAGAGGACCTTCCCTGTGAAGCTCCACAGTGGCAAGGGACTCACACTCCTGGTGGTCTCTAAGGCCTGGGATTTGCTTGTCCTTAATGGATACCTTGAGTTTTTTCTGACCACTATGAAAAACATCCACTCTTTCTTAACTGTATCCTGACAGGTCTGCAGGATATCTCTCTATTTACTTCTTTTGTTAGATGTTTTATTAAATTAGGACAGTATGAAGTAAACTTCATTCTTAATTATGAAGTAAAGGTTATGCAGTCACCCTGTCTTATCCTTGTGTTAATCTTCCTATCTGTTTCTCTGTCTGTCCATGCATTTCTAAGTTCCTTATTAATAAGGGAAAAGTTAATTAATGTGCTGTAATTGGGATAGAAGAGACAAATTGATGCCAATCCTGAGGAAAGGAAGCAGAACTTTTGTACTGAACATGTCCAAGTAACTTCTGACTTAATACAGCTCTTTCATATCTTCTTCAGGGTGGAGATCAGCATAGGTTGTATGGTGTGAGTTCAAGTATGTCATACAGGAAATTTTAGGAAGCAAAAAACAAAAATTTGCAGAAGTCTGAGTTTCATCACTTTGCTGTGGCAAATAGCTTTCAATGTTGTATGTAATCTTTGGTATGCTAATGCAAATTTGGCTTGTTTTTTATGTAACAGTCATTCATCTGATGTGGGCTGGTGCATGTTTTAGCAATGGACTCTGATGGTGGAGAACTGATCATTTTAAATTTTGGAGCTATGTGAAAATTATTCTGCTTTCAAACCTGTATTTCCTTTGAAAAATGGAGATGTGAACAAGTATGCCAGGCATTCTAGTTAACGGAGTATAACACTGACGTCAACAATTTCTTCTAACTGTAAAGGCTAATACCTCTGTCTATATTTAGAAGCTCGTGACGTATTGCAGGATTTACACTCCCTCTTGCTGCTTCTGTATACAGATGTGTGGCACTATCCAATCTAGAATCCAGAAAGAATCACCCCTCAGCTTCCATGTCATCTAGAAACAGGAGGACACTAATGCATTGTAGTGTTTATTACACTGTGGATCAATGGCATTTTGAATCATATTTTCTTGCTCTCCTGTACAAAAATTAACACAGCTTCTTTGAACACTCTCACCTTGTCCAGATTTTCTAACCCAATCTGGATCAAAGATTGCTCACCACCTTTTGCAATTGCTTTGCTGTTCAAGTGGGTCTGGTGAGGGCTAAACTATTTTGTGAAAGCTGTGGATATCTGTACTTTCAGTATCAGATTGACCAAAATAATGATAATTTCTGGAATTGTTTCTCTTGACACAAGGGGGATTTGAAAAGTGAAAATTAATTCCTGGCTTGATTTCAGTACATTAAATTACTAGTTAATCATGCCTCTTTTAAAGAATAACAAGCTACAGTATGATATCAGTGTTTTCCAGTGAAATGCAGTCCAGAAACAGCTCAAGTAGAATCAAGTTTGAAAATGAGAAAACTGGGATCATGTTATTTTACATAAAAGAAATATATGATCCCCAGGGCAGAAAGCCAAGAACATGTAGCTGTTGCCTTTTATAAGTGTTTCAGCATTCAAGGGGTGGCAAACAGGGGCTAAATGGGAAGAAGTACCATCTACAATAAGGAAGCCCACAAGAGATTTTCAGGAGGTCAATCTCATTTTCACATTTTTTTCCAATCTGAATTTAACTGTTAGTAACTATGTTTCAGGAGTTGATGGTCCTTTGGGGCACTGATGCGTATTTTGTGCATTTGTGTCATATATTGGGCATTCAGAGTGTTTAACACTGACAGATGCTAGAAGGAACTATCTCCATATCTCCACTGTCTTATTTACAGGTAGAAACAATTTAATATTTTCCTTCTTTGTCCAGTGCTGTAAACACTTTCATCTTCTTTGTCAAGTGCTACATGTAAACACTTTCATCTTCAGAATCCTGCCCTTTCAAAGTTTCCAAACGTGGGATTAGACTAGATCAGTAAAAAATAGGTTTATATTTTGAACTGGGCCCCTTTAAGTGTTAAAACAGAAGCAAAAATGGAGTAGTTCTATGCAAATAATAAAAATATCCTCTATAAAAGATAAGAAATTAAAGGTCTACTGTGAAACATTTAAGCCAGCTGTCACATATCAGATAATGCCGTTTCACAGAACCTGAAGACAAAGAGCATAATTTTCCTGGAAGTGAAGTAGCATAGTCACACTCTGGCTCTTTCAGTGGACAACAGGATGAAAAAAGGAAAAAAGGTATTTGGCTTATCTTCTGCTAAAGCCTTTGTGTAATTCATTAAACTACCCTTATCTAAAATTATAGTATAGAGCATTTGCCAGTGTTTTCATGACCCAATGAAAACATAAAGAGGCACTAAACCCTGCTGGTCATTAACTCTCCTGTTAATGCTCTGGCTGATTCACGTTGTCTATTATACCCGATTGGATTTGGCTTCACTGAGCAATTAAAGTGCCATGGAGGACATGTTTCATTTGGTTGGTTTGAGAGTCAGGCTTATATGCTTTCCATCCAGTCTGGGACTGTGGTTTCACCTGAAGCAACACCCTTTCCAACCACTCCTGCAAAGACTCTGTTCAAAGTGCAGATTTCTTCCACAGGGTGTTTAAAAATCCATTCTTCTATTACAAAAGGAATAAAAGAGATGGTAGTAAAAATGGTTACACAGTTATTAAACATTCTGATAGTCTCTGATATTGGGGAGTTTGGTTTCATCCTTACAGACTGATTGTACAGTGGTACAGATTGCACATACTGCTTTTTAATAGGTTTTTGCAATATCTGCAAACCATTGCTGTTTTGTGGACAGTATATAGATAATAAGATTAATGTTGTAGCAAGTCAAACACAAATCACATTTCTCTGTTTATCAGCCTTTTTCTAATTAGATTTTCATGTACTTGAAATCCAATGTTAAAAACTCTTATTTTATGCTTACACTTAAATAACATTAAAATAGCACCCAATCAATGGTAGTTTCTGTTAGAAGTTGCAACTTGTAACTTATCGTGATAAGTTCACTGCAGAAAAGTATGAGAAAATTAAAAACGGAGTCATATTGGATTTTTGTCTTTGGAAAATTTATTTTCACCTTAATTGCTGCTATATACAGGTAGGATAACTGAAAACACCAAATTTTCTCTGTCCCTATGTTTTGGCTCTATATCCTTAATGCTGCAGATGCTACTTTTATGCCCCTCAGTCTACTTCTATTCACAGGACTATAGTTTTTGACAACCATTTCAAGTGGCAGTTTTCTGTGCTTAAGAGAAGGAGCCCCACTTTCTCTTCCTGCCTTTTGCCCTCCAGTGTGTCATCCTGGCACCTTGTCCATACATCGCCTCCGTGGAGGTGAGGTTGCCACAGCGACAGCACATCCTTGGTCACCCACCCCAAAACTACAGAAGTCTCAGTCAGTTTGGAAGTTTTACTAGGTTTTTATTAATCTGTGATGTGCTGCTCCACCATCCACCTCTTCAGTCCTCACAAGCCTGCTGGAAACCTTCAATGGAGTCACTTTTGGAACATTCACTACCGTCCTTTGGGATGAAATGTCTGTAGATTAGTCCTGGGTGGTCAGTCACCTACCCAATCCACAGCACAGAAACTGGCTGGTCTATCAACCTTCCCACAGACTTGCCAGGCAGTTGGGCTGTAACTAAACTGATACTTGCTTTTCAAAGCATGTGTGAAACAATAATAGAGTGTAACTTCAGAAGAATAAAATTGGAGTTATCTATACTGCATTGTAAAACCCAATCCTGTTTCAGTTAAAGCAGCAAATTTTTGGTAATACCTAACTTATAACTCTGCTTATTTTTTCAGACATGGAGATGACTTGATTGTGACACCGTTTGCTCAGGTAGGCACAACTTTGCCATATTTCTCACATGGTCTTGTAATTTAAAGACAAAATGGCTAAACCAGTTGTTTTCTGCTGTTGACATTATATGTTTGTTTGAAACAAGAAAAAGTGTCTCAACAGAAAGTCATAAACCTCCCACTCTGTTATCTATACCTCTCTTTCTTAATGCTTTTTGATTATCTGAAAAGTTGAAATGCAACAGCATGATAAACACCGTTGATCTCTTTCCAAATACTGTAGCAGGCACTCATGATTAAGACAAATCTCTGATTCCTGTTATTCTCTTATTTTTCTAACTACAACTTCTCCACTTGGACATCTTTTATGCAGTAAGTACATTGAGATTTTTAGACATGAGATAAATTTTACTCTGAACACTTATGTTCTTTTACAAAACCAGGTTTGTTTTTTTCTATTCAGATTCTGGTTTATACAATACCAGCTCAACATTCTTTATAATTCCAATAAAAATGACACAATTTTTCACAATAGAGCTGCCTCATAAAGTATGAAAAGTTAACATTGCTATTCCTTGAACTCGTTATGATGGGTTTTACTCTAAAACAGATAGGAATTATAGTCAAATCACTGTAATTATGAAGTCATATGTGATTGAAGGTGAATGGAAAGAGAAAGGTTGAGTAACACAGCAGTCTCAAATAAGAATAAAGTGGCAGCTTCAGCCACACTATACAGGTTGCTTTGGTGGAATAATAAGCTCTTAAAGGAATATTAATTTAATACTTAATTTTATATTTAATTATCTTGTAAACAGATGCAGTGTTTATAAGACTCAATAAAGTCCTTAATATGAATAAAACCATCATCTTTTATTAGCAGAGAAAAGATTAAGCAAGGACCTTTTATAAAAGTACTCTGAAATCTCCATTGTACCCTGTGCATGCAAAACTGATGACATATATAATTGTTTTTAATCCACGCTGAATTGAAAATAAGTCAGTTTGCTTCCTGATTTTGTGAAAGAAAAACATAAGGAAATTAATACTGTTTAGTTACACAAATGTATTTCTTATTATCTTAATTCATTTGGAAATTACCTCCAATATCTTGAACACTTCCAGTCGTTGCTAGTTCTTGAATATTTTCTGTTACAAGCTTTCATTAATTTATTCTTTTTTCTTCAGTCCTGCCCCCTTCCTGTATAAATTTGAGGTGCTATGAAAAGAGGATTGTGCACTCCTCAACTCAGATCTCTGAAACTCAGCTTCCCATTGCTGCTTTTTTTATTCTTCAGATGGGTTCACCAGGAGTCCAGCCTAGTCTGGGCTGAGAAAAAAATGGTCAACTTCTGCAAAGACACACCAGTAATTAGTGTTGCTGCTCTCTCCCATTTCCAGCCTAGTTCCAATCAACTCATGGTTGCTCTCTGACATCAGCTGAACTATCTCTTCCCTGACAAATAGGTTCATCTTATTACCCTTACGTGGCACAAAATTTGTTGTGTTATCCAACTGCCTTCAGAAGGGGGTGACTATGCCACTTATAAAAAGAAGACACTCCTCTCCACTCACTCTCTGCTGTCTTGCATGAAATTAAGTCCAGACAGGAAGTAGTTCATCTGTATTGTCTTTCCCAATGCGCAAAGCTTGTAAGAGCCTGCAGACTTTTCCCACCTTCTCAGAGGATGCCTTCCTCTTTCTCTGGCCTTCTGCACTAAGGCCCCTGATCGACTGTGCTTCTTACAGGAGACACTTTTACTTTTCCTGGCAGTCTAGACAATCTCATTCGCTTTGTCCTTTGGAGTTTATGGGGACTGAACTGCAAATGAAAATTCTGTAATTATTTCTTATGCGTGAACTATTAGACTTGAATGGGCTATTATCTTCCAAACTCAAATGCTTTTATTGTTATTTTAAAGAAATAAGCAGTATTATGAAAAAACTCCTTCTCTGCTACTCAGCCTGCCTTCAAACAGATAATGAGTCGTTTATGAGGGGAACAGAAAAAAAGAAATAAACTACTGCCCTTGTATTACAGACATATTATTGTTAAATAATAGCCAAAGGTTCCAGACTAACAAGCCCAGGAAACCTTTTACAGTGGTTTTGCAACATGTTTTCCTTTTTCTTTCAGCACAGTGGAGCAGAGATAGATCAGTCTCACTTGTGCAGAAATTTATACTGAAACCACTTCTTTTGTTCCAGGTTCTGGCCAGCCTGCGTACTGTCCGGAATAACTTTGCTGCATTAACCAATTTACAAGACCGGGCACCCAGCAAGTGAGTGTCATTTTTTGGCCAATGAACTTCTTACAGTAATATTTTTTTTAATGTAAACTAAGAAGACAGACAGATGTTACAGATTTCAGTCTGTTCCACCAAACCTGCATGAAGCACTGATGACGAATAAGTTTATTAATCCCCTGAAGATGTTATACTTGGTAGCTGAGACAACAGCCCCCTTGCCTTCTAATTGATCTTGCATTGCTGTCCTTGCATAAACTTGGAGCAGGTCTTTGCAACTTATATGATTTTCAGTAAAGTAATCATATGTCTAAGATTATTCAAAGATGATCATTCAGGCACAGTCTGAGTCTTGCAAATGAAACAGAGTGAGCAGACAGCTGCACTCACTGAGAGCTGCTTGCATAATCTGAACCTAGGACTCTACCTAACTCATCCAAGGTAGTGATACCCTAGCTTATCCACAGTAGTTCATAACTGTAAATGAGCCATTATAAATACGATCTTTCTCCAGTCATGTTACACCATCACAGTTAACACTAATGTTAGTTACACTGGCAAATGTAGTGAAATCATTTTCCTCACCCAAAATATGCATCTTGAGAGCTAGAAATAATTAGCATTTCAAAGAAAGGAATGTCTTTGTATATGTTTATAAATCACTTTTCAAACTATGTATAAGTTCTAGGTGTGATTAGACAGGCTTTTAATAAACCTGTAAGTTCCTAAAATATTCCTGTTCTGGAGTTCCCAAATAAGTTCCCAGGTAATGTATTTTCTGTTATATTGTTCAAGGATTCAGTCATCTCTGAGTTTATCAGGCTTAAACCTTTTCTCATTTCCTTTTTAATAGACGATCATCAATGTGTAGCCAACCATCTATTAACAAAGCAACCATAACAGGTAAGAAGAATTTATTTATAAAAGCATCTAACTGAAAAATGCATTTTAGAGTAATAAATTTATGTTGCTTCATCCTTATATCTGTTTTATTAAAGAGGTTTTGAGTCACATAGTGACTCAAACTGGTGACTTTTCGTGTTCTATCATATTAACTTCTGATTTCTATTTTATTATTCCAGTTTTAATTTAAGGTTTTTCCCAATTCTTTTTCTTTATGTACCAGTGTGTGGCTGTGTCATGAATACATTCATTAGCAACTTTTTGCAAGGAAATCCAGTAGAAAAAACTGATGTGAGGAATCGATTGATCTTTCTTTTTGGGACACAGAGTTCTGTAGCTATACAGACACAAAGCCTTCACATTAAAAGTACTTATGCAATGAGGAGAAATTTTCAAAACTCACTTTTCTGATTTAGAATGGTAAATCCTATTTCTATAACATTTATACGAGGGAAAAAAAAATCCTTTTAAAAGATAATATTATTTCCAAGGAAACACTGACTTAAAAACAGGACTGACAGTGTAACAGTGTAAATTACATGAATATTTTAGAAAATTTTACCCCACACTACTTTTCGTTATCTTTATGACAACTTGGTCTTAGGCATCGTTATGGGAATACACTTTATTGGACCCTGTATTTTTTATATCATGTTAATTCACAGGTTCTTACACTGTGTAATTTTCCAGGTAGTTTCTCTATCGTGTTCTGGCAGAGTGAAAGAACATTTGCTTTTCTTGATGAAAGTATACTTACTAAACAGGCAAATTATAATTTAAACCAGAAATGCAATTTGCCATAATTTTCAAAATACATCATCTTTTTAATTTAATTATACTTTCGTATCTCTAGGAAAAAATGGTACTTCAGCAATTTTGAGGAGAAGTGTGGCTTTTCAGTGTTGAATGGTTTCTGCCTTTAGGCTCTGGAATGTGTTAAAATCAATGGGTTTTTTCAGCTAACCTCTCACAATACCCATATTTACCTTAAAAGGACCCAGTCTTGGGAGTTCTTTACAGTTTTATTCTCCTAGGAACTCGTCATACCATATGAGCATTTGTGTGGAGGGCTCATCAGGGAACAGAAGGTTAAGTCTTTAAATCTATTCTATAAACAGAAAGACATCATGTTAACTAAATAACAAAAAGAAGATATAGAAATATATGTAGATCAATTATATTCATGACTCTTTGTTATTATATGTCTTGAAGATGTAATTTTGGGCGTTGGTTTCAAATTGCTCTCTATAAGCCATTTCAGTTAAGAATATTATATCTATTTTTGTTTTTGTTATTTATCTCATAGCAGAGTAATGCAGAAGTATGTTAGCTGGAGACAGAGATACTCAAAAATAGGGCTCTTTCTTTAACTCCAAGGGACTAACTTTAGAAAACCTATAACAGTAAAATTCATGACAGTAAAAGAAAATACAATATCCAGAAGAGAAGAAGTGCATGCAGGTGAACACTATCTTACATGCTCTCCCACAGCTATTTGCCTGAGGTCAGCTTCTTTTCTCCAGCAGGAGAAGCTGTTCAGACAGCAGGACCCAAGACACTCGCTGTTGGAAGATGATGTTTCTCTTTTTAAATTCTCCCTGATCTGAAGGTTTCCATTCAGTTAAACTTCAGAGTACCCTCTCTATGTCAGCCATAAATCATCTGAAATTTTAAAGTTTAGAAAAAAGGTACCGTAGTCACTCCAAAGCTCTCCAATTAATCTCAAAAATTCTTCTTTGCCAACAAATTCAAAGGCAGCAAGAAAAGGCAAAGAATAGTAAGAATAATTTAGTCTAATTTATTTTAATCTGATTTCTCAGAGATGCTGCTGGAATTGCTGTGCCCAAATTATGCATTGAACTGGATGATCTGGGGCCTATGTGCACTGGATATAAGTGGCTGAAAGACTTTAATGATATAGCAAAGACATTAAGCCACTATAAAGCATGAAA
>VWZT01016208.1:223037-236152 GCA_013397055.1 Pachycephala philippinensis | reverse complement strand
CTCACAGAAAAGAATTTCTTTCTAACATGGGATGCAAACCTCTCTCCTTTCTGTTTAAAACTATACTTGCCCATATAAAATGCCCCTCTCCGTCTCTTTTGTAAGCTGCCTTTACATAAACAAAAGTAAGGTCACTCTCAAGCCTTTTCTTCTCCAGGCTGAACAATCCCAATTGCCTATTCCCTTAGCCTTTCACAGTTGGTTGGATCTGTGAGGGAGAGGGTTTAGATGCTCCTCTAAATTTGTGTTTCTGGTGAGGAAGAAAGCAAAGTTTCGTAACTGGAATCACCTTAAAAATACACTGTGGTAGTAACTGATGCACTTTCATACAATGTAGAAATAATTTTGTATTTACTTGAATCTTAGCTATTGAATATTCTCGAATTCCTCAATATCCCTATAAAGTCATAAAAATCATCAGCAATTTCTCTATAAAATGTCAAATCAAAATCAGATGTCAGATGTGCTTTTCAATCTGCAAGTAAATCTCAGCATCTCTGATTCAAGCCCATCAAATTTGTAGCTGTTCCATTTAATCTTATTTATGGCTTTATTCCTTTTTTGGTGTTGGATATTTCTAGTGTCCCTACTCCTTAATATATGCTTAAAAATAGGCTTCAAATGAGACAGCATCAGTAGGATGACACTTTCTCTGGTTTAGGCTTTAGTTATATACTGCATATAAGGCATATGTGGGGATAGGTGTACATTTCTAAAGATCTTGGGATGTTGTGCAATGAGTGAGAATTCTGGTCTTCAAGTCCACCCTATAGCCATTAATTAGGGTGTTATACAACAACAGTGTCTGGAAAGAGGCAAATTTCCCTTGTCTATAACATTAACACATTATCGAAAAACCTCCTTTCCTCCTACATCTAGGAGTCAGCAATCTGCTTAGAGTCTCTTTTAACTCTGTGTGCCTTTCCTTCTGTTGACTTTGGACATGTCATTGTGATCTCTGAAAACCCCCTGTTAGCAATGTAAAACAGTTCCCATTTTCAGATTTAAGAGTAGATACTTTATGAGATAGTCTTGAAAATGTAGCTGAAAGAAACAGTTTGTTCCTGTCTAACTGTGGCACTCTATAACTGGATTATAACTAAATGCTGCTTAAATTGGCTAGCTTCCCATAGCCTTATGGATGTGGACATGAATTCACTCAAATGAAACACTTTTAAACTAATTTGCCAGAGAGCAGTTGTTGCCCTGAAATGAGAATGCCCCTGTTTGCTGAGTACACATCAACCATTGTAAAACACTCTCAGTTTGCTTAGCTCCTATTTAATTTTCCTAGTTACTTTTATAGTTTTCTTCAGCCTAGGCCTATATATCATGTATCTGATACTGTATATTAATATCACACCTATTTGCTTGGTAATCCATAAAATATCTTGGAAATAAGAGAGTTATGCATTAAAAAAAGAGAGAAAGGGAAAGAGAGAGAGAATTTACAGTCATACTTTCAGTATTTCTCCAAAGGGGTTTTCCAAACCCTTTTAATGACAAATTTCCTGCATATGGATAGTGTTCTCCATGAAAAAACTCAGCTAAGGACAAGGCAAGTGGTATTACTTGTAGTCTTTTATTTGGTGTGTGACCTGATTTCATTTACCATATAATATCCTTAGACTGTATCAGAACTATTTCAATGTACATTAATTGTTAAAATAGCGTTATTGTAATTGAGCTGTCCTTGAAATAAGTTGAGTGTCTCTACCTTGAACTGTAACGTTTACTGTGTGAATTATTGAATTAGATAGCTAAGTTATAATTAGTTAGTTTAGTTATCTAGGAGTTGTTATTATTATAAATATTCGTTATTAGTTTTTATATTTCATATTTCTGATATATTTGCTCAAAATATCATAATGCAGGACTATATTTTGATAAATATCATAAAGGTATAAGAGCTACAAGGAATGGAAGTGGTCATGTTTGTGTCACTTCATGTAATAAAATTTACATTATGAATACACAAGTAGACTGTATAGTACAGCCTTATCGCTTTAACTAGAAAATACACATTGTAATAAAGGCCTGAGTCACAGAAGCAGAGGTCTGACTGTGTTTCCCAGGACTAGTCAGCCAGCACTGGTGTATATTACAAAATATCTGTCCTTTCTCATGGTCTTTGACAGTTCACTGGCTCCAAGCTGAGCTGCTGTGTGAAGGGGTTGCTGTTCTACACAGTGCCTACAGTATAGTCACCTTCAGTGGAGATTTCTTGCAACTGGTGCCTCTTGCAAGCATCTTGGATATTCTCATGCTGCAACACCTCTGGTGTCAATGGTGTTTTGAAAGACAACAGCACAATACTGTTTTGCTACCTCTCAGAATCAGGCTCTTAGAAAAACACTACTTATTTTTCTTAAAGGATTAACACTTACACATTTACTTAAAAAAAAAAATCCTGTAAAAGAATACTGTTGATATAGTCAACTTTGGAAAATAATGAGCACATATATGATTTCTGTACATTTTGCCCTCCACCAGTTCTTTCCTGTGCAGATTTTTAACTCTAGAACAGGGTTAACACTTAACATGAGCATCCTAGAAGATTTAGTTTTATATCTGGATGTTGAATATTTATCCTCAGTTGCACAATCAGAGGTAGGAAGGCAGTAACAGAGGCAATGAAGTTAGCTGGACCTTCTGTGTGAAAAAGTCAAGATACTGAAAATGTTAGGCTGCCATATTTTTGTTACCTAATTATAGTTTGCAGGGTCCAGACTAACTTGTTCCAACTAAAGTCTGAAAACAGTAAATATTTTAGTACTGGAAGAATTTAGTAGTTACAGCTAATCAACCTTTTAAAATGGGATTTTTCAGTATTTCTGAAGATGTTTGAGTCCAAACTCTGATGTTCTAGATTGTTGGAATCACTGATTTAATAACAAGAGAAGCCTCGTTTTTCATTGTCAGTACCACTGTACCAGTAAAGAGCGCCAGGCCTAGGGTAGGGCTTGTACTGATAATCTTTAGCTACTGGTCTGTGTCTCAAAGAGGTTTTTATTACTATTAGAATGTAAAGGAAGAAGGCTGTAGATGGGTAGATTCAGAAGAAAGGAATGATGGAATTATGATGGATAAACACACTTTGGTGGCATTATTTGGCAAGAGAAGCAGTCGACCCAAAACATCAGTCTTCATTTTTAGCAGTTTTAGATGCATCACAGGAATGGGAACATAGGGGCATAATTTCAGTTAGAATGGGGTAGACAACATCCTGCATGTGTGAAACTGCAGTAGAACTGAAAATGTCACAGTTTAGAGGCAAAGGGACAAGATCACTAATGTCTCAGGGCTGAGTCAGGAAGGAGATCAGAAGACAGCTTGTAAAGTACTTAAACCCTAATGCAAATAGCTAATTTTTGGCCCACTAGAAAAGAAGTAGCCATAAGAGGGGTGTCATGAATAATGTGAACATACAGAGACTGAACAAGTTAGGGGAGATCCAGTCTATATTCATGTTTTCACAAAGCTTCAAAAATATTTTGTTATCCATTTTCTTGGTGGAAGTTATGACTTGGGTCATGCCAATTGCCAGATTCTGCTGCCACAAAGCACCTGCTGGGCATATTCTTACTCAAGCCCTGAAATTTTTTCTAAGAAGTATCTAATAAACATGTTTCTTTGTACCTTAATGATGCTTTTGTTACTTTTACTGGAATTGCATTGATGTTTACAGCTCTCCTACTGATCAGGTTAACACATGTAATAGCTCATAAGAGGAGCTATTTATTTTCTAGATTTGCCTGTGCAAACCTGAACTATTAGGTTCTGCAAATCGATGCTAACAACATGAGAAGAAAAAGCAATAGGATTTAAAGCATAAAGTAAGTTACACTTAATCGATATAAACAATAAAATCTAGGGTCTTTTTGGCAATATTTTGAGAAAAATTAGAAAGGCCATGCCTCATGGTTAGCCAGGTGTACAATTTAAAGTTCTTTGGTGACTTTGTTTAAAGATAATAATGGATAGGGCTGTGCTGTTATTAAATGGTTCTGACTTCGAATTCAAGGAAACCCTAAGAATAAAACTGCATGTTTAATGTTCATTTGTGACTTCAGATAGTTAAATACAGGAATTCCTTGTAAATCATTATGTGTTTTTCATAATTTCCAGTAAGAGAAATAATAGCAAAACAGGGTATGAAATAAAAGCAAAGTACACAGGTTTTGTAAGTATATTCAGTGAAATAATGAAATAGCTCAGGAAATGCTCAACAATAAAAAACCATTAGGCATCCTTGAAGGTTGTTATAGAATGTTTTTTAAAGGTCACTCTTGTGTTTAACTTGGTGATAAAAGAATAAACTACTTTTCCTAGTTACTTTATCTGAACATCGAAAACACAACTGGAAAGAAACCATAAAATCAATAACATCCTTTTGTTTCATTGACATTATGTGCATGGAGCTACATTAACTGTACCAAAAATATCCCTTTTGTGTCAGTGAGTTCCAACAGACAAAGAAGAAGAAAAAAAGGAATACATTGCCACTTACAGAGTAATAGCTTAAGAAAAGTAATAAGCATCCTGCCCTGAGTACTGCATTTTATTTTATTTTATTTTATTTTACTGGGAAGACACAATCTTTTCTTGTGGACTTTGGAAAAATATGCCTCAATTTTCTGCCTGTACCTTGTTTTCTTCAGGCCTAACATCAGACTGCAAGATGACATCACTGCAAAGCACTAATTTAAATTTTATTAGTAGTGCTTTACATTTGTTTACATTTGAACTTGGCATTTTCTTTGAAGTCTATTGACATCTATTATCCCTTACTCTTTCAACCTTCTTACCAGAGGATGTTGGCTGACATTATTATTTACCTCATTAGTGTTGTAATAGTAGTTGTGGAATTTTAAATTTTAATTATATTGCAGTATGCACTGCTCTGTTAGGAATCTTTCACACAGTGAAGGAGGTACCACATGGAATCAGAAAAGTATATTTGTTGTATATTTTATCTTTGTTTAATTATAGTCTGACTAAAAAATTAAAGAAAAAAAAAATCTGTGAAAACCTTAATTTGAACCTCACCTAGCTGGAGTGCAGGAACTTGAAGAATAGTTTATCCTTCTTTGGTGAGAATTTGTATTTCAGGCTTTCATCAAAAAAACCCCAGGTTAAATAATGGAAGTTAAAATCCTTTTTAAAGGATATTCATAACTGAGGCAAAGGGGAAATTTATGTTAAACTCAGCTGTACACTGTTCGTGGAGGTTCATGGAGATTTGTAATTAATGTCTAAGTGAAGGAGGCTTATATACACAAGGTTCTTGGGCACATGGTGGGATTTTTGGGGATGGTGCTGTGCAGGGCAAGGAGTAGGACTCGATGATCCTTTCCAGCTCAGCTTATTCTGTGCTTCTGTGATTCCGATTTAGAAAGACATGGCAGGGCAGACTGAACTCACGTGTGCAGATGCACAGTGATAAACAACTTTCTGGTCTCAAATCTTTAAATGATAGTGTGGAACACAGGTTTGCTTCTTCTTAATATCTCACCACTGACTGGCTTCATGCACTTTGTTGCTGTGAATGTCATGAATTTGGGTGAGTGGTTCTGAATGTTTATGCACAGTAGAGACTTTTAATAGAGTGCCCTTACACCAGTGTATTTACAATAATTAAAAATGCTAATCTGGGCGGATTGTGAAGTGCTTCTCAATGGGTATGTGTCAAGCAGAGTACTGCAGTGAAATCCTTTGTAGCTTATATGTAGGGAGTATAAACCAATGTCTATGTAAAAAGCAGAAAGAAGATAAAGTAAGAGAATTCTAAACTCAGTGCTGAATTTTGGGAGCAACTTAGAGTTATTAAAGATACTAGCTGAATTATTTGCATCTAAAATAGTAAACAGAAGTCGTCTGAATTATTTTGAATCATGATTAAGCCAAGACTGCTCTCATTTATCTCAAAGTAGGAGAGAAAATATGAGCGAAGGGAAAATTAACCTTAGTCTTTTTCAGGACATCACCAAGTGTGAGGATCGAAGGACATACCCTACTGCTGCACTCATCTGTGGCAGTAATGATGACAGATACAGTGGTACTGAGCTCACCATGACAACCTTTTCCTTTTGGGTATCTGTTGTCTGTAAATTTCCAAAACCATTTGAAATATGGGCTACTAATCCCATGGAATGTGCTTTAGCTATGTGTTAGTGTCGGTGATTGGGACACAGACCCAGTCCGGCAGGGAAACTGAATCACTTTATTCAAAGAAAACAAGCTGGTTTTATGGACTTTGCCAAGGCACATTATTTCTTTACATGTCAACCTTCACTACACAACCTATCACACACTGCTACGTCAGCAGCACACCCTCTGAACGTCCCTGTATTGAGTGACCAGGCACTGCTCACCCATCTGTCAGCCCCTGGCAAGCTCTTCCCCCCTGGATCCGGCGGAGACAAGCCTCTCTGTGCTCTCACGTGCTCCTTTGTGCTGCCATGTGCTTCTTTGTCCTGTCATGGCACATTCCACAGCCCGCAGTGCAATTCCATCCTATCTCTTCCCATATATTAGGACTGAATCATTTGGGAATTTGCTGTAGGATGATAAAAGTTTCTATCTCCAGTTATGTAATCCAGGACCAGTTTCAGTAGGTAGTAGCTTCATTTGTGATGGATTAGGTGAATACAACCGCTGCTTCCAAGAAACACTTTTGCTTTGGCCTTGTCCCTCACTGTTGAGTACAGTGTGCTCTTACCCCCATCCAAAAGTTCATACCTGCTAAAGCAATGTATTATAAAATACAATTTCGTATTTAAATGTAAAACAAAGTGTAGCAAACATTAGGAATTTTGCTGAAATAAGCGTAGTCTATTTCTTGTGGAATGATAATTTAGAATTAAAAAGGAATATTACAGAACTATCTGTTTTCTTGCACTCCAAATTTCTCCATGGAACAACAGACGGCAAGTTTCCTTTAGCAACACACTTCCTTCAGCATATTCCTCCTGTGTCACATTTTGGCTGCATAGCCCAAGCATCTCAGGACTTCTGTTGTATTGATGATATTGATTAAAACCTTATCAACTGATGTCCTTTCCTTCTTAGTAATAAGTTTCGTTTTCTGACAGAGCTAATTGCAGAGCCCTCCTTCTCATCGTGTTAACAACGTGGCAGCAATGTGGTTTTTTTTGTTTTGCCCAAACTTTGCTTTTTTTGCAGACCTGATGCAGGACTTATGGCCGATGACTGTATTGTCAGCCACTAATTGTATTTGTACCAACAAATTGTGACCTTTGTTAGCACACAGCCACCCACAAGTATATCATATTCTGTCTGAATGCTAGGGAGATTACATTTCTTCTCACATTCTCTTCCACCACAAATTCCCTCCTCCACCTAACTGTTTTGCTAACAGTAAAGTTTTTCTTACGATAAGCAAGCAGATCTTATTTTTTTTTAAATTTGCTTCCCTAGAAGACTCAACCAGAAATTTCCTATATTTTTATTTATTGCAGCAGATAAAAATGGAACACTTGCTCCCTTCCCAAGCATAGCAATTTGCTCTTTAGGGTACACTGAAGACTGTCATTCAAGTATCTCAGTCCTTGGTGGTGCAGTATTATGGAACACTTGAGTTAGATATGTCTTGTATTTTCTCTGAGAGCTTATATTAACTTATATTAACTATATTAACTTGAGCTGAAAGTCACATTTTACCCCAAAATTATTCTTGTGCAACTGGTGATACAAGTCAGACTGTGCCCCAAAAATATTCTTGTTTTATGAAGAAAAAATAGAAGGTTTTGAAATTAACAGGGCACCTGTGAACCATTTTTAATCACATTACTTCTGGGTAAGTGTGATTCCTAGGTGGAATCCTGAGCTGAACTTCAGAGGTCTGCCTTCTGGTCACAGCTATGGATGAGCAAGGTATGTGGTATAGACTTCCTAATTTATTTCCCCACTCTGTGCCTCTCCATTGGAATACAGATACTTTAGGTCATGGGCTGTGTCAATGCAATGTTCTGCAGTAAGTATCAGTAGAGACTTGAAGTTCAGTCTTTAACTTCTTAGCATTACTGTAGTACATATAATTAACCCAGCTTAAACCAACTAGTGACCAAACTTCTGTAGAAATGTACAAGTCCATAAAAAGAATTATATTTATTTGATTTTTTTTCATGTAATGTAATTCCTATTTCCCATTGCCTCACTTATTTCTCTATAGTATAACAAAAAGTCATTAGATAGGCACCATAAGTTTATCTAAACTGAATTTTAGTTATTATTAGTTATTATTCTTGCTTGCAAAGAGCTATACTAATAACACCTGTGAGCAGATGACTGCTATTCTTATTTGAAATCTTACTCCAAAACACTGTATTTTTTTTCCACTTTATCTTCTTCTGTAAGGAATTATAGAATTTTTGGCTGGGTTCTTTTCATGTGGCAATATTCCACATGCTAAGGATGGGGAGCTGGAAGGCTGATGAGGATGCTTGCCAAGAATAATTAGCTTCTACTGTGTGGAGCAGCTCAAATATTGTATTACAGTATGTAATTTGGGTGTGCATAGTGCCTGTAGTTCAAAGCATTTCATTAGTCTGCAGCAGCAAGCTGAGCTTCGTTTGGGCTGTCTCCTTACGTATTTACTGAGCAAGCTACATGCAGCACTTGAGAAAAGGATTGTCATTTCCAGCTATAGACAAAGTTCTCTTTGGAATAGAAAGAAATTAATCTGAGGTTTTTTCTTTCATTTTTTTTCTAATGACTGTTATATTCTGCCAATCATTCTTGTGTCTTTCTATTAAATCTAAAAACCTCTTTGCTAGCACATGGAGGTAGATGTCAAGAGCAGTTGTGAAGCTCTCTGTGGACTGATAAAAGATTGTTAGATCCTTATATACATGCTATTTATTAAACTTCAGCAGTTTTCTCAGAAGCAGGCTTGTGCCAGTTCAGATTTGTAATCTGTAATATGTAGCGACATTAGAGTTCTTTGGTCAGTTGAATCTTTCTTGTCTTCAGACACTTTTTATGTGCCTCTCCTACTCATTATCTATACATATTCCTTTAGACTCTGCTCTGATATTTTTCTCCTTCAGCTTGAAGGGATGGGAGAGATTGAAGGTTCATTTCTCCTGATCCACAAGGGAAAGCTCAAAGACTTTAAGCTACTTAGGTCCTTACCTATCGACAGTCAAAGCAAAGATCATCTGAATCCCACGAGGAGTTGAGTTGTCCTCAGAGTTTTACAGGACAGAATTTCTGTAGGGATAATTCTGGTTGGACAGGGCTCTAAACAACCTGATCTAGTTGAAGATGTCTTTGTTCATTGCAAGGGGTTTGGACTAGACAACCTTTAAAAGGTCCCTGCCAACTCAAACTACTCCCTGGTTCTATGAATCCATGAAGCATCTCTGGCAGGAGGTAAAAAATGCAGAGCTCTGGTGACTGAAAGGTGCATGTGGTCAGACTTTACTGAACCAGACCAGAGGAGGAAATCAGATTGTCTGATTTTGTAGGCAGCACATACCTTCGTGCCGTGAGCGCTGCAGCACACAGATCACCAGCACAGCCTCATCCTGTGACTATGCGTGTTAGACGCACCGGCGCGGCCCAAGCTGCAGTTCACCAGCTTCCTGGGCCTGGCAAGCAGGGCCATCAGCACTCAACCAAGCTTAGGCAGGGACTGTTCTTTCTCTTTGGGAAACTAATGCTGTATTGACAATTAACTGTTTAAGGTTTGTGCTATTATGAAAAAGTTTTGTAGATTATGTATTAGTAAAACACTGATTTTTGCGTTTCACATTTCATTACCTTGACCACTTGTCCAATCTCACCAGAACACATGGTTGGTCCCATTATTTGACTAACTTTACAGATTTATCTTCTTACTCATGAGTTTGAATTCATTTGTATAAAGAAATGTAAGCTGCAGGCCACATCCTCACCTACAGTAAATCACTGTGCTGCTATTAAAATCTGATGTCTACCTATTGGTTAAATTGTAGCCATTTAATTTTTTTATGCTTTCCTTTGAAGAGATGTACTGTGTTTTAGAGGATAAGATGTTAAAATTATACCCCTGAGTAAAAAACATTCTCCTTGCCTTAAAAAAAAGTGTGACCTTTACACTGGACCAAATGGAATTTAAATCAGAACACTCTTCCGTATTTAAGGTTAAAACAGGTTGCGAAACCCATTAAGAAGCAATCCTTGTAGAGTCCTACAATAGTTGTGTCACAGAGGTTAAGAGAGCTTACCTAATAATCGAAGCCTGATTTAGTATTTCTTATGGCAGAAGGTTAACCTACTTGTAGTAGCTTGCTACGTGTTTGTTTCTAATGAGCACATGCTCCTTTTAAAATAACCAATTTTTAATTGATTCTAGTCACTAGCAGTGTTTCCCAGGACTCAGAATTGGGCCCAATCCTGTTCAGTATCTTTACTGATGATCTGACTCAAGGATTTGAGCGTACCCTCAGTAAGTTTGTGGACCACACTGGATTGAGTGGTAGTATTGGAAGGCTTTACAGAGGGGTTTGGAAAGGTGAGATAGATGGGCTGAGACCGACAGTATGACGTTCAACAGGTGCTGGGTCCTGCTCTTGGGTCACAACAAACCCAGGAAGCTCCACAGGCTGGAAAGCTGCCTCTTTCCGTGGAAAAGGACCTGGGGGTGCTGGTGACAGTGACTGAACACAAGCCAGGGTGTGCCCAATGGCCAATGGCATCCTGGCCTGGATCAGCAATGGTGTGGCCAGCAGGAGCAGGGCAGGGATTGTCCCCCTGTGCTTGGCACTGGTGAGGCCACACCTTAATAAAATCAAAAAAGAAAACAAAACCACCACTGTCATTTTTCAACCTCTTTTCATCACTCCTGACAACTCTGTGGAGTGAAATTCTGGTTTGTTGCAGTCAGTGGGACTTTTGCACAAGAATTCGTTGGAGCTGGGGCTTTAACTGCTGTTCTTTTCCTGTTGAAAAGTTTTATGATCTAATGACTATTTTCCAGTTTATAACATTTTCCCTTTTGGAAAATTCATTGTCTCATTCTGGAGTCTGACCAAATTGAGCATCTCTTCTTGTTTTATACCTAATCTTATTCTTTTTCGATCGGCTCCTATATTCTTCATTGAATTTCATTGACTTCATTTCAATGACTTCCAAAACAATCAAAGAATATGTTCATCATAACTATATTTGGTATTTTTTAACTCCTCACATGGGGGACTTGCATCTAGCAGGTACAAGTTTGATGTATATGCTGCTGGACACCAGTGCGCACCAAACCGGCTCTATCACTCCTCCCCTCAACTAGACAGGGAGACAAAAAATAACAAAAGGCTCGTGGATTGAGATAAGGCCAGGAAGAGATAACTCACTGGTTACCATCACAGGCAAAATAGACTCGGCTTGGGAAAATTAGTTTAGTTTTTTAACAGTCAGATCAGAGTAGGATAATGAGAATTAGAAACCAAATCTTAAAATCTTAAAATCACCCTCCCCCCTTATCCCCTACTTCCTGTGCTTAACTTTTTTCCCAGTTTTCTCTACCTCTTTGCCTCCAGCATTGCAGGGGAGTGGGGAATGGAGGTTATGGTTAGTTCCTCACGCATTGTTTCTGTCACTGCTTCTTCCTCGAGAGAGGACTCTCCCCTGCTCCATCATGGGGTCTCTCCCACGGTAGACAGTTCTCTGTGAACTTCCCCAGTGTGAGCCCTTCCCACTGACTGCAGTTCTTCACAAACTGCTCCAGAGTGGGTCATTTCCACGGGGTGCATCCCTTCAGGTAGAGCCTGCTCCAGTGTGGGTCCCTCACAGGTCCATAGGTCCTGCCAGGACCCTACTCCAGCACAGGCTTCTAATGGGGTCACAGCCGCCTCTAAGGCATCCAGCTGCTCCAGTCTGGGTCTGCTCCAGGGCCTGCAGGTAGATCGCTGCATCCCTCTATTCCTCCGTGGGCTGCAGGGGCACAGCTGCCTCACCATGGTCTGCACCACAGGCTGCAGGGAAACCTCAGCTCTGGCACCAGGAGCACCTCCTGCCCCTCCTTCTCCCCTGACCTTGGTGTCTGCAGGGCTGTTCGTCTCACATGTTCTCACACCACTCTTTTCTGGTCACAATTTGCTTCTGCACAATAACTTTTTTTCCTCTCAAATACGTTATCCCAGAGGCAGTGCCGCTGTCGCTGACAGGCTCAGACTTGGCCAGTGCTGGGTCTGTCCTGGAGTTGCCTGGCACTGGATCTTTCAGACATGGAGGGAGCTTCTGGCAGCTTCTCACAGAACCCACCCCTCTGGCCCCCTGATACCAAAACCTGGGCATGCAAACCCAAGAGATACTTCTTCTAAGGACCTCTAGCATAAGCCTTTATTTCACTGGTCCCCAGTAGAGACTAAGCAGGTTGAAATGAAGGGATCAAGGTATTTTCCCTGGAACTTCCACTTCCTCTTACTTTTGGACATACACTGCTGATGTATCTGATCTTCACAAACTGAGTAAGTTTCTTTTGCAATTAAAAGGATGCCATGGGTTTGGGTTGCCCTCCCTGGAAGTTTTTTAAATTCGCTTCTTTCAACAAGAATGTCGTTCACCCATTCCACTGTGCGTCTTCTTAATATGTTTTTTCACTGTCTTTAAAAGTCCTGTCAAAAAGTATTTACAAGTTTATGCACTAGCTGATTTCAAACTATCACTTTCCTCTTTCATGTTATTCAGTCTCTCATCTCAAAAAACAATTGGAAGTAGTGCATTTTTGCACAAGTTTAAAGATGAACTGCAGTCTCTAAAATATAAAAGATACATAATAAGGTTTAAAAATTGTGTTTATCTTATTTTCCAGTACCTGCAGTTTAATTGATATCTGATATACTTCCCTGAAAAAATTTGAAAGATGTATTTCCCTTTGGTGGACGGATTTCACCAGCAACATGTAGAGGAGCTCTGCTCCAATCAGCTGCTGATGTTCTAATTCTTCAGGAGAAAAGTGATGTTGGTCCCCAGATCTCAGGATATTTTATTTTGATTTTAAAATACAATCACTGGAAATGTTGAAGTCCACCCACGAGTTTTGTTAATGGGACTAAAACTGTTACTCTTTTTTTCCCCTTCTTTAAAAAAAGTTTGGATCACTTACATAGTTC